>OY747713.1:38522960-38540460 GCA_963556495.2 Valencia hispanica | reverse complement strand
TTGATTCAGTTATCTGAATTCTGTGCGTAAAGTAGAAAATGTCTGCACTTTTGCACCATATTTTAAGGGATGTGAATTGTAAACTGTTAAAATGATGGATGCACTTCAGATTTTTTTTTGTCACTGTTCTCTGAAATGTCTCACAGCTGATATTTATTTTAAGCAGAACTGTAGTGAAGTTTCTGCGCACAGTGCACAGAACGGCAAGGGAAATGCGTTTGTTTTGTTTGTTGCGCATTCTTCTTCTGGGGCGAACATATTATTAATTAACAAACCTACGCCCTTGGTGCTAGCCCATGGCTTTTGGTCACATCGTCAATTAATGGCATTTATATTGACAATGATTGAAGCTAAACGTATTAAGTATTCCGAAATCCAAAATAATGCTGATTTTATCAAGAGTCAAAATGATTTTTCCCACCTAAGTGTTCACTACATAGGACTGCAGTCCTGCTTGGCATCCACTCCAAACCATCCGGTTTCACTTTCTTGACCACGTTAACCCACGTTTTTCATCGTACAGGGTCCATGGGGAAAGTAAAGAAAGATAATTTCCGCTCCAGCAAATTATGGTTGGAACAACCAACTGCACAACAACTTTTAGGCATGATTTGCGGAGGTTCGTGTGTAAATTGCTATCAAGAATGCCGGTTGTTTTCACTGACAAGGCGCGTTGCATTCTGGGTAATGTTGGAAAAGCCAGGATGTTCGGAATTGTCAATATATTTTTTATAACTGTTTTTCTGTCATAATATTCTTTTAGTCACTTTTTATCCACCTCGGCATTCATTTCAGGTATGATGTTTTAGAACGATGCAAGAGTAGTGTAACTAGTAATGTAACTAAGTTACTTTCCCAAAAAAGTAACTAAGTAATGTAAGCGATTACTTTTTGAGAAGTAATGAGTAATATGTAATTGTTCACTTTTTTTTGAGTAACTACCCCAACACTGGTTGAGAGTGAGTTGTTTCTTTCTGCTGTCGCCACATTCTTGCTCATGAGGAGGGATTGATGTAGTCAGTGCGTTTACATGCAGTACGAAAAAAGCAAATTATCGACTTAGTCCGACGGAATTCGGACTTTTGAAATGCTTGTATACATCTTAGTCTGGCTAGAGTCGAACCGAAGTGGCTTTCTCTTAACCGACCCAACGCTCGATAATGCGCTTAGAAAGCTGAATTTCTCTGCATGAAAACGTACCCATCTTCGCCGAGCTATTGGCAGCCTGGGCACTCCCCCATTAGGAAGTAACAAGAATGTGGAAGCAGGAATAACAACAATGGAATGAGCAGCAACAGAGAGCGTAACACAAACAGTACAATACTTGGAAAATGTGTAGTTCTGCAGCGTTGTGGTTCATTTTGTTGCTCATTGTACATATCCTGCTTTTACTCTGTCTGCTCCACTGCCACCAACATTTGTTTTTTCTATCCGTGTGACGCTCTAGGCCAACCATAAGAATGCCATTGTGAAAGGGCGCATATCGCCCCCTAGCGCCGTGCAGTCAAACACGTTTCATTCAATACTTCCATTTTCTGAGTGCATGTAAACTGGGATAACTGCTCCTATTCTGGTTAAGCTATTAGCTTGATTTCTGCTAAAGCTCGAGATTTTTAGACGTGCATGTAAACGTACTGATCGACTCAGTGCAGTTGGCCAGGCTTTCTCAGATAGTTCACTTTTTACCAGTTGGCTTTATAGTTGAATTTGACTGCTCTGTATTGTAGCTAGAGTCATAACTAAATTTAAATCTATCAGCCTGATTGTTCTGGTTAAATATTTATGTATATAAATCTATGTTTGTCTTTTAAGGTTCCTTGAGAGGACCTTTTTTTCTAAAGTGGTGCTATACAAGTATACTGAAAAGAGATATTTGGTTTATTGAAAAAGAAATAAATCTTAAACTATTTTGCAGTTTTAAGAGCTTGTTGCACCCCTGAAACCCAATAGATGTTGTCACTGCTTGCATTCCTCATACCAAGGTGGTTGTAGGGGGTGGTAGGCAGATCAATTCACTACTCCTGCATGCATGAATCCATACCATAGGTCAATTTGTTGACTGTGAAAAAGTCATTTTCCTCTGGCATGTGATCTTCAGGGGCTTGTCTGCTCAAAGGTTTGACCTCTTCCCAGGAGGCTTTGGATTTGCACTCAAATGTTAATACCAGGCCGGACATATTGGCATATTCATATATGGGCTTTGTACTTCAGGGCACGGTCTCAGGGGTGGACTTTGAGGCCATGCTCCTCATGATGCAGGAGTTGGCTTGATCTCACACAGCTGGGTCCTGGCTTTAAAAAATGTGGAGCAGTTTGCATGTGAAGCCTGCTCGTCTTTTCACTGGTTTGAGGTTTGTGTGTTTTGTCCTGGATAATGATTCACCTGCGAAGCGATGATACCGCCGTGTCTTGTTAATCCCCCCTCCCCCCCCATCTCCTGTGGCCATTTACTTTCTTTAGTTCCTCTTGGATAAATCAAACATTTGCTTAGACAAAACCAGACGTGAACCAGAACCCTAAAGGCTTTTAGCCTTTGGCCAGTATAGACAAAGACCATTGGTTGTTATTTGCATGAAATTTGCATTGGATCCCCCCAACGACTGTTTGCAATGCCAGGAGGCCAAAATAAACTGTGTTCCGTTTAAGCCTAATTTACATCTCATTTGCATTGGAGTTGCTTAACTAGGGCTACTTAGCTGACTGACCCCTGTGGAAACTCCTTACCTCACACTCAGAGGAGGCAGATAGCGCGACGGGCTAATTTCATTAAGGCAAACAGACATTTTGACTGAGCGAGTGCCTTTGGATGTAATCATTAAAAGGGACGATGGCTTGCAAGCTGTTTGTAATCAGGCTGTTTCAGCATGCATATGGACATTGTGTCATATTTATTGTAAGGATGAAAGATTAGGCATGGAGGGAATGGAGGGAGGCATCAATCTCACTCAGCATCTTAGAGCAGGCACATTAATCATCACATCTACGGAAAATCATCCCCATCTCACTCAGCGGCCGCTCTCCGCACACATGGCGACATTCACTGGATGCGGGAATGGACAGAGGGAGAGTTACTGCCTCGCTGAGCACAAGCACCCCAGCCTATATTTCTTCATTGATCCTCGGAAGTTGGACTGGATCTTAGATGGCGTTTTTGTGTTGCTAATGTGCTCACATGGCAGTGTCTCTCTGTGCTAGAATGAACCAGATCGCTGATGCTCGGCCTCTCCCGATTGATCATAGATTCCTTTCCCAGCGAGGTTTCTGTCACCCCCCCTTTCTACCTTCTGATCTTCCTCCACCCCCACTTTTACATCTGGTTTTATTTATAGAGGGAAAGTGAGGATCCTGGGTATATGGGTTCCCTCGGAAATTATGTGGGGGATTTCAATAAGGAGAATCAATTCTGGTTTGTTTGTGGAAGCGTGCACACAGACATCAACCGGGGCAATATATCACCCACCAAAATTTCATCATGCTGTTTGTTTGCTCTGAAAGGAGCAAGGGCAAGACATGGAAGCCAGAAACAGGCGACTATTCCACAAGGAATTGTCGCCCTGCTGCGTGATAGTTTTTCTTCTCGTATTACCTCTACTTCTGTTCCTGTTTATTTTCTAGAAATAAGGTTATATCTGGTATAGAAAAGCAGTTGTAGTTGAATACCAAGTGACTCCATAGTTGTATTCCAAGTTTCCAATTTTATCTGATTGAGGGGTCCGAGAATAGTGAGAGTGAGTATATAACTTGCTACAGTCTTTACAAATAGTAGCTGCTTATTTATGGTGCAGATGTGTATGATTCGTAAAGGTTTCTAAAGTCGCTGAAAAGCATTCTAGATTCCATAGATTCTTACGATTTGTCATGGATATCTCTATTCAAATCCATGCCAAAAGAAGTTTGTAGTTTTTCCTGTGCTCACTGAAGAAAAAGATCCACACAGCATGATGTTTTCACCACCATGTTTCACTGTGTGTATGATGTGGGTCAGGGCAATCTTCTGTGTCAACTGGCCACCATACGTGTGCCTTCCGGGCTGCGCAGTTGGGTAGCGCTGTTGCCTTGCAGCAAGAAGGTCCCAGGTTTGAATCGCGGCCTGGGGTCTTCCTGCATGGAGTTTGCATGTTCTCCCTATGCATGCGTGGGTTTCCTCCAGGTACTCCGGCTTCCTCCCACAGCCCAAAAACATGACTGTTCGGGGTGTACGTCGTCTCTTGCCAGATGACCACTGGAGATGACCACCAGAACCCCCTTAACCCTGCTGCAAGCTGTATATAGACCTTCCATGTAGGTCAAAAAGCTGAATTTTAGTCATTTTTGACCAGAGCACGTTTCTCCACATGTCATGTTGATGTTGGTTTTTACTCTAACCTTAATTCTAACTTCTCCACAGCTTTCTCCCCTGCTGTGTTCCTTGGTCTTCATGAGGCTGTTTGTTTACTACTGTGCTCCAACAAACCTTTGGGTACTTCACAATTATACACTCCTTTGTGTTGGTCTATCTCACACCATCCCCAAAAATTACTTTGATGGTTGTGGTTGTAATGTAGCAAGAACATCTTTTAGCAAGGCAGTGTGGTTTCTCTATCACTGTGACGTTTCAAGGTAATGTTTTGAGTACCTATACAAAATCTTTACCTTTTAATAAGGTTAACCTTGATATATGGTCATAATTAATACATGCATCTCTAATAGTCAAGAATAGGTCTTGTAAGGAATATGTCATCAAAAGTCCCTGCACACCTTCAGGCATGATGCTTTCATCAGAATCCCATAGACCGATGAATGGATGTACGAATGAATGGTACAAAAAACTGGAAGAGCTGCCACCTGCATGGAAATGTAAAACTACGTTAAAAAGCATTTTTCTTTCTGCTTAAGAATTCATCAATAGCTTTCATACACATTGTACGCACCATTCGAGCCATGCTTCCATCATTTAAGAGCGGAATATGACTCCTGCTGGTGTGCTAATCCCATCTATTGAGGAGAATGAAAACGCCGTTGTTAGCTAAATCCATTATTCCCTCTGTAAGCAGACCAGCCAGCACTCACACGCTCATTAGCAGTGTTTAAGTGTTTGGTGCGGCGTGAGGAGCTCAGCTGCAAACCCGCGCACGTGCGCACACACTCGCCGGCTACGTCTAATGAGGGAAAAGGCCTTGAATGGTTCCTATGCTGTGATGCATTAAAGTTTAATAACCTGTCCTTTCGCCTTGCTTTTAGGAACATGCTCCTCAGCTGATAATTGGAAAGATATTTGCTTCTTTTCTCTTGTCTCTTTTGTCTAATGGTTGCTTTCACTTCAGCTTGGGTCCATTATTTGCCCTTGAACGAGTATTTCTTCTCTTTGGCTCTTTACTCGGAGCTTAGTTTATGAAAAAGGTGAAAGTGGCATGTTAAGTTCGGCGACAGTTCCCTCTGTACCACCTGCCACATTTAGCCTGTACGGTGATGGCGAATGAATAGGCATCACTCATGAATAGTCAGAAGGAAGTTATTAAATTTTAGGGTGACTGATGTTAAATTAGATGTAAACAGTACTTGAATGTAAAGAAGAAAAATCTTGTTATAGCTAGGCTCACAACAGATAAAGGATGTTGTCCTCTGCTTTTGATTCTTTTAAAAGCCTGCATTTCATTCTGTTCAAGGTAAGGAGGTGGGGGGGGACCTTAGTGAACCAAAGGTTTACAGGAGAAAAAAAAAAAACTAATAGTAGAAATTCTTGTTTAAGAAAAACCTCCAACTGGAGGTTTGCTAACAAGCATTTTCCAGTGCTAACTGTAACCTATGATCTGTAGCTATTGAGCTAGCATCTATACGGGCTCATTAAAAACATTTTAAATTAAGTGAAAACATTCTGTTAAATCTTTTCTGAGCCAATTTAAAAAAAAGGGGGTGTAAATAAATAAATAACATACCTTTTTCTTATGTCCCTTGCCCCCACGTTCAGAAGAAAAAAAGTATTGTGTGTACTTGTGTTGAAAAGGACTGTCCTGTGAATTATAGGGGCTGGAATGTAGCATGATGGAATGAGGACATAATCAGTGTAATGTTGTCTCTGTTGTATAAAAACCAAAATACAGCCCAATGCTAAAGCCTTGTGGGTCAGAGTCCGTAACAATGACCTCTCCATGGTAGACGCATGCTACATTAACCTATCCAAGGGCAGCTACTCTTTGTTACAAAATGAAAGCATTCCAAAATAACAAAACTATCGAGGTAGAAGTGGAAGCTGTGTTTGATTTCAACAACAACTTACAGAGATGTATAATACAAGGAGATGAAACCTCTTGGGTTCACAAGTTGTCTCATTTCCCTTTTCTATTTTTGCTTTGGGAATACATTTCACAATCAGTGTTTGAAAGAATCAGAATTTAGTCCTTTCACTGTGGTTTTTATGTTAACCCTTTTATGTTATTCTAAGGAGGGACTAATGCTAATTTAGTAGCTAACAGTTCATCACACCTAGCATTCTCACAGTGTTTGCAAATCATTTGTATCTGTTCTCGTTTTCATGTTTCTTTTTTCTACCTAGCGTGTGATTTAAAAGGGAGAGTTTGAGGCCTCACCATGATTAAAGCAGCCTAGCCTTGCCGTCCATCGAGATGAGCTGTCTTTATTAGTCGACTGTGTCAACTCATTGGTACTCAACAACTGCTTCCTTCCTTCAAAATAAGAGTCTTATACATAGATACACCTGGGAAGCAGGTTTAAGGCATTCACCTTCATATCCAAGGCACACAATATATTAAAACTTATTTTACAAGACGTAAAATGGTAACAGCATCTGAATAACACTTTGTGAGACAAACCTTCTCTTTGACAAAAGCATTGTCTTGTTTTAAAGCCTTAATGTTTCTTTAGATGTGCACGTTATTTTACATTATGCTTCAAACAGAAAGATTATTGTTTCAGATTACTACAATGTTTAATGTGAAAAAAACATTTTATTCTATAGTGGGCAAAACATGCATTTAAGCATGTTGTCATTTACTGCAAGTTGCAAGTTACTTCACGCACCACACAGGTGGTTCCATAATACGATTATTAGGCACGTTTCCACTATCGGAAATTCAGGGTGACTTTACCAGAACTTAACGATATACACGTGTTTCCGCTACATGGGGCCGGGCCGACAGGGCCATTTTTCGGGGCCATTTCAGGAACAGAGTACTAGTTTGGGGGTACGTACTTGCAAATGGCCTGGTAGTCGCTGCGCGGGAGCTGTAGTTAAGTCTTGCTGATTAATTTTAACTCATTGGGAAATGAGGAGACGTCCCCAAACAACCAGCTTTGTAAAATAAGATAAGTTGCTGGTGAACCAGTGTTTATCAACATAGCAAACAAACAATGTGTAGCCAACGGTGGTGAAAACAATCTAAGAACCATTTTCTTGCATCCGACTTATACTCAAACAACAGAAGTAAAACTCAGTGGAGCTCACTCATTTGTGTTTATGGAAGCAGATGTCTTTTGGAGGCACTGCTTTTGGTCCTTGCCCCTTGCAGCGGCGGTTTACAGCGGTGCTTTATTGGAAATGTAGTTCCAAGTCTAAATTGGCTTCTGTAATTCCTTCCTGCTACTTATTATTTTCATTTGCACTCTATATGATTATTGAGGTCACCATGAATAATTAGGATCAATTAGTAATTTTTATGACTTTTGCACATGAAATGCTAGCTGTTACCATTCACTTAAATTGTTTATGCTAAGCTAAAGCAAACAGACTGGTGCCAGATCAGGAGAATGACTGGGCTGGTTACAAAATGCTTTTTCTCACTTATGTATCTCTGGGGAATATGGCAACAGACTAAATTTCACTTAGTGGTGGAATATCCTTTTAACTTATAAAGTTAGCTTAGTTTTTAAGCATATATATATCTATCTCAGAATGATTACTAATAAGAATTATGAGAGAACAGCGGTTTCAGTCACCTTTCACATAACCCACTTGTTACAGTCGCCTTACACACAACGTTCTCCTTGCTAATGCTATTGGTTGTTATGCCCTTATACATTGGGGATTAAGATAAAGGGCGACTTTATGTGTTGATGCCCCGAGCTGTGTGGCTCTGAAGTGCCCTGTGCAGTCACAGTTGGTGGAAGCCTGTCCACATTGCTGCTTCACCACAGGGCCAAGAGTGCGGTCTCAGTGTGGGGGCATGTTTGATGCGCTTTGACCCAGAAACTACAAGTCTGACCTGTTTAGCTTCTGCTTATAGGAAATCATCCTCCTTGACACACACACACACTCTCCCTCTCCCTGCCCTCCAAACTTATTTGCATAGTCGTCCTCTGCTTGGCCCTATGTCTTTTCCAGCCTCTGGACCATTCTTTTACACGAGAGCATTGATGGCACTTTTAAAATCTAAAACATCTTAGAAGTCTGAGGTCAAACTTCTTTTTGGAGACACTTAATCTGGTGTTTCTTAGGCTTCATTAATCCAGGTGCTTAAGGTGAATTTAGGCTAGTGACAGAAATGTTACTTGCCCAAGTCTGTGATGATGTTAGTTCTGAGTACTCTTAACTGTATGCTCTGTGCCTGAGCCACGATAGCATACCTTAACTTCAGATGTACAGTGCCATATAAACGTGTTCATAACCTTTGAACTTCTTTCCCATTAAAACCACCTATTTCTTTATGTTTCAATGGGATTTCATAAACCAACACAAAGCAGTCAAGGGAATACATGATCTGAAAACAAAGAAATTTGTGGCTGTGATGAAACACACATATATGTATTTGTATTTAGTCCCCTTTACTCTGATACCCTTAATAAACCCAGTCCAACTAAGAACCTACCTATGTGAAATATAGGCAAAGAAACAGCATAATGAAGCCCAAGGAACACAGCAGGTCTGGGATAAAGTTGTGATATCTCGCATAGAACTGTGGCCACAATTTAAAGCCTACCAAGAAATAGTCATCAATCTAAACGGACAGGTTAGAAAAGATGAACACAAATTAGAAAAGCACACAAGACGGTCATAGAAACTTTGGAGAGTCTACAGGGATCCATGGCTTAGCTGGGGATTAGAGAAAAGTCAAGAAAAAAGTCAGAATTGATGAAGTTGCCGGTTTACCTTTCAGCCGGACAGGGACCCTTAACTTACAGCCAGAGCTACAACAATAATAATAATGGCTTGCATTTATATAATTGCTTTTCAAGACCCTCAAAGCGCTTTACAACTCCATTATTCATTCACTCTCACATTCACACACTGGTGGAAGAAAGCTATGATTATAGCCACAGCTGCCCTGGGGCATACTGACAGAAGCAAGGCTGCCATATCGCACCATTGACCCCTCTGGCCAACACCAGTAGGCGGGTAGGTGCCCTATGGAATAGTTTAGATAAACACCACAAAGATTCTGAATATATAAAACAGCTGAAAGCATGTGGGACAAACTTTTCAGAGATTGTCTCCATCCAGTTGGCTATATTATATATAGAGCTTTTTAGAGCGAGGGAAGAAAAAGGAGCTCAGTCTGTAGGTTATTTCTTACAGGTATAGCACAGAGACCTGTTGTTTTGTTTGCTAAAGTGCAGACAAATCTTAGTGTCTCCACACACCTTCCATGATTGCGCAGTAACACTAACACTTCTGGCAGATCCTTCTTCGTTGGTATTCAGTGGGTTCTTCTTCTGGTCGGCGGACTGGGAATCGAAACTAGGAATCGTAATTTGAAACATTTAACGATTCCGGGAGAATCGACATATGAGTCCCGGTTCCAATCGATGCTCGATTCTCGATGCCCAACCTACATATGATACATGAAAACATTACTCAAAGGCAGCTCTAAACAGATGGGTTTTTAGCCAAGATTTAAAAGAATGGTAAATGGCCTGTACTTGTATAGCACTTTATTTAGTCCTTGAGGATCCCAAAGCGCTTCACACTACATTTAGTCATTCACCCATTCACACACTGGTGATGGCAAGCTACATTGTAGCCACAGCTGCCATGGGGCACACTGACAGAAGCGAGGCTGCCAAACACTGGCGCCACCGGGCCCTCTGACCACCACCAGTGGTTTAATGATTTATAAACTAGCAAAAGTATTTCGAAGTCTATTCTCTGAGCTACAGGGAGCCAGTGTAAGGACTTTAGAACTGGGGTGGTGTGTTCTACTTTCTTGGTTCTAGTCAGGACACAAGCAGCAGTGTTACGGATCAACTGCAGTTGTCTAACTGACTTTTTAGGCAGACCTGTGAGTAAGCATAATCAATCCGACTATAGATCAACGCATGGATGAGTTTTTTTGAGGTCCCGTTGGAACATCAGTCCTTTAATCCTAGAGATGTTCTTCACGTGATAGAAGGCGTACCTTGTAATTACCTTGAATTACCCTGCTATTGAAAGTGTGCTATACAAATAAAATTGCCTTGCCTTGCCCTTATGTGACCCTGGGAGTTCAGGTCTGAATCCATTACTACACCTAGATTTCGTGCCTGATCAGTAGTTTCTAGCTGTATTAACAGAAGCTGTGTGCTTATTCTTGATCGTTCCTCTTTAGGTTCAAAAGTAATTTCTTCCGTTTTGTTTCTGTTCAGCTGGAGAAAGTTATGGCACATCCATCCATTTATTTGATTGAAGCATTTACTTAGGGTTTGGATGGGTTCAAAGTCACCTGGTAACATTGTAATGTAGAGCTGAGTATCATCTGCATAGTTATGGTAGTTAATTTTACTGGTTTTTATAATCTGGGCTAGTGGGAGCATGTAGACATGAAATAAAAGGGGCCCTAGGATGGAGCCCTGGGGCACCCCACATGTGATTTCTGTTTGTTCTGATGAAAACTTTCCTTTTGAAATAAAGAAGTCCCGGTTCTTTAGGTAAGACTCAAACCAGCCAAGTACTGTACTAGAGAGACCGATCCAGTTCTCCAGTCGTTCCAATTGAAATTATAAATAACTTAACGTTGGTCTGTCACATACAATTTATCATAGACCATTCCTAAACTTCTCACTTAAAGCCTGTGCTGTACTGCAGGGGTCTCAGATTTGAGTCCTCAAGGGCACGGGCCCTAGTTCTTGTAAATGGGCCCCTGGTACAACAGACCTCAATCAATTGGCTGAATTTCATCCCCAGCATGAAATCGGGTCCTATAGACTCCTCTTAGTGACCTATGATTTGATTTAATTGTGTTAAAGAAAAAAAAACTTCACTGCTCAATTTATGAGTTTGTAAGAATTTTGTTTATAACAGAGACACTGTTCAAGTCCTGCTTTTCTAAAGAAAGCTGTCAAGAAGCTAAGAAGATCACTATGTATTCTCTACATGGAAATACACTCACACTTGCCACACTTCTCTATTCATACCCCACCCCTCTCCTGTTATTGTGACTTATATAAGCTGTGTTTCTGTTTGACCTCTCACAGTGGTGACAGAGAGTGCTGTTAGAACGTTGCCCAGTCGAATTCAATCAGACTCAGCAGAAATGTGTGTGGCCTGTTAGAATGTGTTATAGTGAGGCAAAAAAGTATTTGGCAGCCACTGATTGTGCAAGTTGTCCCACTTAAAAAGATGAGAGGTCTGTGATTTTCATTAGAGGTACACTTCAACTGTGAGAGACAGAATGTAAAAAGAAAATCCAGGAAATCACACTGTATTATTTTTTAAAGAATTTATTTGTATGATGGTGCAACAAGTATTTGGTCAAAAACAAAAGTTCACTTCAAGACTTTGCAATGTAACATTGGTTGGTCTTCACCAAGTTTGCACACACTGTTGCTGGTATTTTGGCCCATTCTTCCATTCAGATCTTCTCTAGAGCTGTGATGTTTTGTATCTGTCGCTGGTGCAACATAGACTTTCAACTCCCTTCACAGATTGTCTATTGGTTGAAGTCTGGAGACTGGTCTAGGCCACTCCAGAACCTCAATGTTTTTTACGTAGCCACTTCTTTGTGGCCCTACATGGCTGGAGCTCCCGTGGCTCCCGTGCTGACTAAGCTCCGGTGTTTTCGTTTTCGATTCCCGCAAGCACCAGCTCCGAGAGCCAGAAACGGGTGCTACTCTGGCACCACTCTTGTGTGGGGCCAAAGCGGAGCTATCCAAGCACTCACTACGTCAAGGGGGAAGGGGGAGTGATTTACAGCCTTCGCAGTAGAGGACCGCCATATTTAAATCCAGACTGCTCAGAATGTTTTTTTGTTGTTGTTGTTGAAAACATGGATAGCATCAAGACTACGTCGCCTATTACGACGTTGCCTTGTCGACAGTAATTGCAACAGCGATGCCTTTTGCCGCGGTATCGCAACAAATGCTTGTAAAGTGACGATTAGCATCTGCAACCAGACAAGGTCATCCATCTTTGTTGTTATGGTTTTCTTCTTCTGTGTCTGCTTTATTTTCGGCAAGCGGCTTCCCGCGTGATTTCTGAAGTGACGCTTCGATGACGCAACGCCGTAGCTCACGGTGGCTCCAATTTGGCTCCTTGTTATGGAAAACGAAGGAGGTTTTGTGAAAGCTCTGGCTCCAGCACCAGCCCCAGCTCCAGCTCCGAACAGGCTCTCAGTTCTTTGCAATGGAAAAGGGCTAACAGGGACCCAAAGGCCTGTATAAAAGGGGCCTGGTACCCCATACTCCCAGAGTACCCCCCCACAGGACTCCCCGAGGGACAAGGTCGAACGCCTTCTCCAAGTCCACAAAACACATGTAGACCGATTGGGCGAACTCCAATGCACCCTCCAGGACTCTGCCTAGGGTGTAGAGCTGGTCCAGTGTTCCAACACCAGGACGAAAACCGCATTGTTCCTCCTGGATCTGGGAATTGACTATCTATTGCAGAAACCCTGAATAGGCCTTAACGGGGAGGCTCAGAAGTGTGTTCCCCCTATAGTTTGAACCATGGGTTGCGTTTACCGGTTTTTTGGAACAGTGATGGAAAATCGCAAGGCTGTATGTCATTTTTACAGATTAGTATTCACACCTCTGACCACTTTGTGCAAATGCACAGATATTTTCAACTTTACGTATTGGAGTCCAGGTAACTAAATCAATTAAAGAAAAGATTCCCATGAGAGCATGTGAGCATCATCTCAGACCCAAACACCGTATTCAATGCATCTCACCAACCGAGAGCTGACTGCACGTTGAAGCATTACACATCTGGCACTCAACGAGCCTGATGTGTGCCAAACACTGGCGCATGCTGCTGGCTTCAGCAAACAATTCGTTCAGAGAGTATTTTCGACTTCTGGTCACCTCAACTGCAGAAATGTTTCCTCATTTCAAAACTTTGGCTCAAGTAGCATTTAATTCCGGTCTCCAGTATGGCAGCAGAGTGTGGATTCAGCCTCCCGAACAACATCTAAACCCCAATGAGAGGTCATCTGTCCGAGGCAAAAATCCAAATCCTCATGACAATAACCTCTGCAGCAATCCTACTATTTGATTATGCTCAAATAGGTGCACATAACCTGTGAGACTGTGTTCAGGCCACATCAGGCATTTGTATTTTAAGTGCAATCGTTTAACTGTATTTTTTATATGTAGTTCTATGTTCAGCTTGTTTGGATTGAATATTATTGAAAATGAATAAAAAAATAAATACTATAAAAAATGTATTAATAAAGGCAAGTAGTGCCAAAAAAGCCTCTTGGAGAATGTACAATTTGTATTACATAATTTCCAAAGCATTTTAATGCTTATGTGTAAATGTAATGATTTTCTACTGGAGTGCTCATAATCAGGCAGACCTGTATGCATCTTTTCAAATTAATACTTGCTTTGCTTTAGGATGCCATACCACTAACAGTGGGGCAAGAAAGTATGTAGCAGCCCTGGATCGTGCAAGTTGTCCCACTTAAAAAGATGAGATCTGTAATTTTCATCATACATACACCTCAACTGTGTGAGAGAATGTAAAAAAAAATAGAAATTAAGCCCCTACCAACAAGCAAGAACTCTGACCTTCACAGACCTGTTACTTCTTTAAGAACCTCTTTGATTGCGTCAGTCACTGGCGTGAGGTTGGGCAGACTTTCCAACCACAGCAATCCTTCAGCAATCCCTCATACTGAGCAAGCATGTAGTGGCGGTGGAGAGGAAAAACTCCCCTTAAACAGGAAGAAACCTCCAACAGAACCAGGCTCAGTAGGAGCGGCCATCTGCCACGACCGTCTGGGGGTTTGAGAAGACAGAGCAGAGACACAGAAGGAACAGAAGATCTGATATAAGAGTACTTCCTATGTTACAGACAGTAGAAAGTTGATAACAGGACACAGTGGATGTTCAGCCACTGGGAGCACCATCCCAGTCGATGCCCCCCGTCCAACAGGGCATTCCAGCCAAGCAGGATACCAGACCAGGTATATCTTCTATGGAGAGAAAAACACTGAGAGAACACAAAGTTAACAGACGAAATAGCAGAATGTACTGTAATACAACTGGAGAGTAGTAGTAGAAAAGGAAGTAGCAGATTGAAGAAAATTGGTAAGCCTGTCCTCCAGCAGTCTAAGCCTATAGCAGCATAACTACAGAGCTAGCTCAGGATGACCTAAGCCACTCTAACTATAAGCTTTATCAAAAAGGAAAGTTTTAAGCCTGGCCTCACTGACTTAAAGGGGATCTGGTTCCACAGGAGAGGACCCTGATAAATAAAATATCTGCATCCCATTCTACTTTTAGAAATCCTAGCAACTACAAGTAAACCTGCAGTCTGAGAGCGAAGTGCTCTGTTGGGAACATATGAAACAATTAGATCTCTGATGTATGATGGAGCTTGATTATTAAGGGCTTTGTATGTAAGAAGAAGGATCTTAAATTCTATTCTGGATTTAACAGGGAGCCAATGAAGGGAAGCTAAAACAGGAGAAATGTGATCTCTCTTTTTAATATTCATCAGAACTCTTGCTGCCGCATTTTGGATCAACTGAAGGCTTTTAATGGCATTTTGTGGACTACCTGATGGTAAAGAATTACAGTAGTCCAGCCTTGAGGTAACAAATGCATGGACTAGTTTCTATGCATCACTCCTGGACAGGATGTTTCTAATTTTAGCAATATTCCGGAGGTGAAAGAAGGAAATCCTAGAAACCTCTTTAATATGGGATTTAAATGTCAAGTCTTGGTCAAAAATAACGCAGAGGTTCTTTACGTTATTACTGGGGGCCAAATTAATGCCATCCAGATGAAGTGATTGACTAATCAGTTTCTTTTTTAGAACTTCCTTTAGAACTTTAGAAATTCCGAAAGCTCGACTGAATCAAAACAGCCTAAGCACAAATGAGGTTCTACAGTTCTTTCCGATGCTGGCTCATTTACTGAGGAAGAAGTAATCATGTTTGGGAGGATGCCAATGATTTTATTTTTAATAGAATTAATTTCATTTATGAAGAATCCCATAAAATCATCACTGCTAAGAGCTGGGGGAATAGTTGGCTCAACAGAGCTATGACTCTGTGTAAGTTTGGCAATTGTACTAAACAGAAACCTTGGATTGTTTTTATTCGCCTCTATTAATGATGAAAAATATAATGTCCTAGCTTGTCGAAGGGTCTTTTTATACAGCAGTAGACTGTTATTCCAGGTTAAATAGGAATCCTCTAGATGTGTAGAGCACTATTTTCTCTCCAACTTCCTAGTATTCTGCTTTAAAGTACACAACTCTGCGTTAAACCAAGGAGTCAGCCTCCTATGGCTAGCCACTTTCTTTTTAAGGGGGCTACACTATCTAATGCCAAACGCAATGAGGACGTAACGCTGTGAACCAGACCATCAATTTCCGAAGGGTTAGAGATATATTTGCTGCCCTCCACTGTGTTACTCTGACACTGAGGAAAGTAAGAATGGAACAGATTCTTCAAAAATTGTTATAGCATTGTCTGATAAAGATCTACTATAATGAAAATTTCTTTCAGATTTAAGATGGTCAGTTAAAGTAAATTCAAAAGTTATCAAGAAGTGGTCAGACAGGACCGGGTTATGTGGGTGGACTCTTATTTCCTCACACTCAATACCGTATGTCAGTACAAGGTCCAAAGTGTGTTTACCCGAGTGGGTCGATCCCTGTACTTTTTGAGTAAAGCCAATTGAGTCTAAAATAGCACTAAAGGCTGCATTTAGGCTATCACTTTCAGTATCCACATGAATATTGAAGTCCCCCACTATAATGACCCTATCAGTATTTAATACTAAATCAGATAAAAAATGTGAGATCTGATCCAAGAATTGAGAGTAAGGGCCTGGTGGACGATACAAAACCACAAACAAAAATGGTCTTAATGTTTTGCAATTTGGATGAGGAAAATTAAGGGTTAGATGTTCAAAAGAACTGTAGCTATCAATTGGTCTGGGACTAATTAGTAAATAAGAACGAAAAATGGTTGCAACTCCTCCTCCTCGCCCAGTATTTCTAGGAATGTGAAAATTTAAATGACTGGAAGGAGTTGACTCATTTATACTGACATAATCCTCCTGCTGCAACCAGGTTTCTGTGAGACAAAGCAAATCAATGTGATTATCACCAATCAAGTCATTTACTAACAAAGTCTTTGAGGAGAGAGATCTTATGTTTAATAAACCACATTTAATAGATTTATTTTTCTGTTCAGTCAAAGTCGTATTTATCTCTATGAGATTTCCATAATTTGCTTTTGTTGGCTTAACTTTTAATCCATTTAATTTTGGCCGTGGGCAAGACACTGTTTCTATAGGGTAATGGGTGGGTAACAGTACAGAAGCAGCAGAGAGGTGGGTTAAACTACGACTCTGCTTCCTGGTCTGGACCCTGGGTTGTCAGTGTTTTGGAGGACTAATAAATTCGGCCATATTCCTAGAAAGAAGAGCTGCTCCATCCAAAGTGGGATGGATGCTTCTCTCCGGATCCGACCAGGTTTTCCCCAAAAAGTTTGCCAGTTATCAATGTAGCCCACATCGTTTGCAGGACACCACCTAGACAACCATTGATGGAATGACAGCATGCGGCTAAACATGTCGTCACCGGTCCGATCAGGCAGGGGACCAGAAAAGATTACAGAGTCTGACATTGTTTTAGCAAATTTACACACCGAAGCAACACTAATTTTAGCGACCTCCGATTGGCGTAACCGGGTGTCATTACCACCAGCGTGAATAACGATCTTACTGTATTTACGGTTATCTTTAGCCAGCAGTTTCAGGTAGGATTTGATGGCCGTTCTGGCCTCTGGCAAGCATTTGACTATGGTCAATGGTGTCTCTAATGCCACGTTTCTGACTATGGTGCTGCCAATTACCAGGGTCGGCTTCTCAGCGGGTATGTCGCTGAGCGGGGAAAATCTGTTAGAAACGCGGACCGGTTGGAGGTGGCTCGTGGGCTGGGTCCTAGAACTATGCTTCCTACGTACCATCACCCAGCCGGCCATGGGTCCCGGCTGCGCGGGCTCTACCGGAGGACAGCTAGGGGGTTCTATCCTTGTTGGCTCCGCGCTGGCTAATGGGCTTCAGCTATCTGCTGGTTTTTCAACAGCGCGGAGCCGTGCTTCTAATTCTGATACCCTCGCCTCCAAAGCTA
>OY747713.1:38087960-38517960 GCA_963556495.2 Valencia hispanica | reverse complement strand
ACCTCTCCCACCTCCACCCCCCCACCAGATGAGTCATGAGAGGATAATCAGGCCCAGAGCTTTACGAGGATAACTCACGTCGACAGCGCAGACGCGCACTAACCGCCACCACCGCCCCGTTAACCCCCACCGAGAAAGGAGAGGCAGAAAAAGCAGCCAAGGAAGGAAAAAAATTAGGGAATGATTTAGCAGTGCACAAGTTTTCCGTCATGCACAGCTGACTTTTTGGATGCATGCATGTCTTTGCATAAGTAAACTTGGGCATCAGTCTGTGATTTGCTTGCATGTGTCTCCCTTGAACCCTCTCAGTTGGTTGTGATGGGTCAGTAGGTGCAGTGAGTTGGCACATCGGGGATTTCCCAGGTTAGTGCCAAGGCCAGTACCCAGGATAATTATGGCCTTATTATGTGTGTGTGTTTATTTTACCGGAAGATTCGGTTCTTCCCTTCATTCTTCTCACATTCCAGCTCTGTTCTGTGTCTCAAGCCAGTGGTGCCATCTGTCAGTTCTGTGTGCGCACTTTTAAATTCAGAAGAGAGGGTTTATTATGCAAATTAGAGGAAGAACAAGGGGGGGAGGGGGGGGGGTGTGTGTCTGAGGGTGGCATCGAGTGAAGCGTCGAGGAGAAATGAAATGGTAATGATTCCATCCGTGTGTGTGTGCAAGTGTATGTGCAAGTGTGAGCCTTCTGCCAGAGAGCTGCAAAGTCAGCCATTAACTTGACCCCTTCCTGGCAGCCGGAGTGTGTTGTGGTTTGACACAGTTCTCTCGTCCACCTATCGTGTGCGTTTGTGTGTATGTGTGTGAACTGGAAAAGAGGCAAGTAGCACCAGTTCCTTTTACTGGAAGCGGGCTACGAAGCTGGAACCGTGTGAGCGGTGTGCAGGGGTGGAAAGAGAAGCAGCTGCACATTCAGGCTGTTGTTCTGCCTTTCGAAAGATTATTTTATTAGAACTGAAATCATCTGCCTCAGGGTGCACCACAGGAAGATGCAGTTATTTTAAATGTTTATAATGGCTTAGTTAATAAAGTATGGCTATGGCAGAGGCAGCTGATATATTCAGGATTAAGCATCCGCTTGAAAAGCAGAAGGCTGTTTAAAGTACACCACAAGGAGATTTTTGGTCTTTGCTCTTGTTAAGCTTCTATATGTTGCACATATGTTAAGCACATATATCTTTCTCATAACATTAAGCTGGAACAATAAGCTTGTCATTTTACCCTAGATGCATTCACTAAACAGAGAATATACACTTAATTCCTAATTGCATAACAATTTTCCACCACAATTCCCCGCTTTTATTAACTTAAATAATACCATAAATATAAAGGAAAATTTAAAAGTGCTATCACAAATCTCCCTAAAAGGTTGGTAGGTTGATCAAAAAAACAAACAATGTTCAAAACACAAATTACAATCAGACATGAGACATGTTTGGCCATGGAATTAGCTCACAGTGACAAATATTAGATCCTTCCCGATGACTTTGCTGAGACTCCTGTGCATTGAGACCGAAAACCCTCGGGGGCTTCTAACACCATTTTCTTGTGGGCAAAATGTCATCTCAACAGCCCCTTGCCCCAGAGGCGGCCATCCACAGGTCTCGTCATCGGTCAGGATGTTCTAGATGAAACACAGAATAAAGGAGAAATTATGTAGCATCTTCCAGTACACTTCAGAGGGTATTACATGAACACTAGATGTTGAAATGTGTACTCTTCCCTTGCGCTGTTTGTTGTCTGTTGCCTTGAAGTCAGCCTCCGCCAGCATCCAGTGACCCGTAGCCACCGATCAGTCCTTCCTCAGAAAGGAGAGAGTGGTCACCCCTCAGAAGGTCCTTCAGTGAGAACCTCCCAATGCGACCCTTGGGAGCTGAGCTAATTAGGTATTAGAATATTGATGTTCAAACACAGGTGAGCCAATTCACAAAAGATGAATAGGATGATTATGACAAGTGATTAAGTGGAACCCACACCCTCGGAGTATGGTTTCAGATCAACCTGATGCAACTGTGTGCAAAAGCAATTCTAAACAACTCACAACCTGGTTAATGAGCCAAACCTCATCAACTGGAGCTAGATTACAATTAAGGTAAATGTCTCCAAATCAGTCTTTACTAAATCCATGCCAAGAAAAAGACAACCAACCATTCCAACTTGTGAGAGCAAAGAATCCCAAGAATCAACTACTCCCAGCAAGAAGTAAAGAAGGTTTTCAGATCAAATTTAAACTTTTTAAAGTTCCCAGACACAATATGTACTACAACTCTGAACCCGAACCGAAATGGAATATGAAGTCAGACGTCAAGTCCAGGTAGTAAAAACCCTCATTAATTTATGACGGAGTTATGATTCACAAGAAACTCAATTACTTGCAAGTTACAATTCTCTTCATAATCCCTTAAAAATCTGTTCCAATTACTATCAAATCCAATTCCCCCCTTTTTTTTAAGGCATCGTCTTGCACATGCCTTAAAAAAAATCAAGAAACAAGGAAACAATAACTTCAACTGCTTCTCCAGTGTCAAGAAAAGAAACATAGTAGGTTTAAAGGTCATGCATAAGACACAACCTCAGAACCTGTGTATCCTGCTGCTGCCACTGCTGAGGCATCTTCAACCCCCAGATAATCATATCCCAATCATTTAGGTTTGCAATTAGGTTCTTATATTTGAATTACCTTGTTGTTGAAAGTGTGCTATACATATAAAATTGCCTTGCCTTGCCTTGCAAAAACTAAATAATAATTTCACCACATAGTTACCTAATGTATTTAAGAATTTTAGTCCTACTTGCATTAGCTACAACAACAGTTCATTTCCCTCTGGGATCAATAAAGTATTTTGAATTGAATTAGACAACTTCTTCAGACCCTGCTTTTCCAGAATCTAATTGATGTTACAGTAAGGATTATCTTTGCAACCACCTTAGTTAAAATTGTTTTACTCAGGACACAGTTTATTTACCTAATTAATATCTCTGCTACTGTTAGTTGCTCATCTGTTTCTTACAGTTTATTCTCTGTTAACTCCTTGAAAAAAATAATACATTTATTCTAAATGCACAATTTTAAAGCCTGTACAACTGTAAAACATCTCTATTTCAATTTATCTAACTCAGTTGCACATTCAGATTTGAGTATGCCTCTCTATTTTAATAACAATGATGTCAAGTAACCTTTTTACCTGTACCTGATACTCTTACTTAAGAAATAAACTTTTCTTCATTGCAGTTTCTGTGTAGGACTTGAGTTATACTTTATACTTTACCGGAGTAATTATCTATTTGCCCACTTTTACCTCTACTCAGTATTTTAGACAGCTTATATTTTAAAATTAGCCTTGTTTCTCCTGTTTCATTTAATCTTTTATTAAAAGGAACACACAAAAAACCCCTCAAACATTAAAAAGTGTTACAACTGAATAGAATTTAACTGCGGTTTGATAGTAGGTCTAACATTTATTATTCTGACACCCTGTTTTTTATGCGATCTATAGCATATAATGCACACAGGTGTTAACTGAATATTTTCCACATTTTTCCCGTCTTTAGAACAGTGACCGAAATTCTGAATCTATTTTTATCATCATTTGTCTTAATGAAGTAAACTAAATTTTGAAAAATAGAAACCAAGTTAAACCCCACTGTGTGTGTAGGTCACACCTGTTGGCTTAAAGATCGCACTAAATGCATAATTTTCACCTATACCATACCACTTTATTTATATAGCACGTTTATACACAGCCGAGGCCGACCAAGGTGCTGTACAGAAGAACATCATGCAGCTGAAACAGGTAGCCTAGTGTATCCCAAATGTGTCATTATTATTTAACATTTTTATTAAACATTACTATCATTAAGGAAAGTTCGTTTTGGTCGAGGTATGACTAAAGCTTTATTCTTTATCATTTAATGTTCTAATCCTAAGTTTGTTTTATGATTTCTACCTCCTTTGTGTGAATCTAAACTTATATAGGGTCTATGATCTAAATGCTTCTATTATCTGTCACTTTGCTGCCGGTGCAGCAGAAGTTCCCCTTCTTGGGAAAATAAAAGCATGAATCATGAAGTTAAGCGTTACCGTGTTTTAATGTGGAAAGCTCATGTTTGAAAAAGGAAGTGGTTTTGCGCAAAAAACAAACAGTTTGACTAACCCGGACTCGTTAACATCCAGGAAGCAACTGAAAACTCAAGACTAAACTTTTCGTCAAAAACAAGTGTTTAAGTTCCTATTTGTAGACTTCCAGCCGCAGAGCTATTAACGCGTCATCAGTGTCGGGATCTATGATTGTTTACAACCAGAGAATCGCAGCACATCGGTCGTAAGAAAGAAGCTTGTGGCTCAATTAGCTGATTATCAACTAGACAATCATATTAAATCTGCAACGGACTTTATTTCAGATCATTTTTACCACATTGTAGTTAAGTAGTTAATAACTCGCTGGCTAAGATTAACCTTAGAGTTTTTACCCGCGTTGTTTTCTATTCGTTTTCTGTAAATTACTCAAAAGACTGAAATACTTTCATACTGCTACTCGCATCTGTATTAACTGGAGTTGGTTTTCAATATATATCCGATTTTAACCGTGTGTTTTCCGTGTTATTTCTATTTACTACTGAGTAGGCTACGTTTATCAAAAGTATTAGTTAAACCTAGAAACCATCATTCATCTAGTTTATTGCTGAATTGCATCGTTTCACATAGAATCTTAAAAGAACGTTTTCAAGCTAAGGTTCCCGGGCCAAACGTCCGAGATCCCGAGCAAACTACATGCATGTCAAATGCATTAAAAAGCCTATTATGGAAATAATATTTAACAAGGATGAGAAAAGATAATGGAGTGTTTCCACGTCCTTCAGTCAGCATGCAGACACATCTCACAATTGATGACCCAAGACACAGAAAGTATCCTTGAGCTTCTCACATGTTGGTTCAACATAACAATACATATCTCAGTTAACACAGAGACTTAACCTTTAACACGATCAACATAATTTTCCCACATTAAGCCATTCAAATCTTCCTTTATAAAAAATGCTACTCAGAAAAATTCTCACAACAGGCCTCAAATAATTTAGGCTGATAAAAGCCAAGAGAGCTACAACAAAACTAACTGTGAAATCTATAGTTCCGGATTAGATTTTTACCCCTAAACACCAAGTGATTATATTTTATTTGCTTTCTTAATTTGAAAAGTGATACGTCACTGTTGACGAACAATTACATTTTGTTGGATTTGCTTTTACTACAAGAAAGTAAAACAATTGGGTGAACAGTGTCCAACATTAGTAATTCAGTATGCTCATTCATTTGGAAACAAGCAATTAAATTCCAACATTTCATGTTTTTATTACGTTTCATTATTACTATTTGAAAGAAAACGGGTCCCCAGAGTGTTTTTGCAGCTACAGGGGATCACACTTCTGAGCCTCCCTTGTAAGGTCTAAGAGAAAATGTTAGAATTTGAATTCCCTTCACCATAGCCCCAAATAAGCCAAAATATATAAGCACCCCCCAAACTCAGGTACGCACAGGTAACCTCCCAAGCCACTTGTCCATACCTTTTTGGGTCGAACCTCGAACATGACTCCTCCCCTGTGGACAAAGTGGTCAGTCCAATCTAGAGAAAAAACAAAAAAAGAATGAGAACCAGCCTGATTTGCATTCTGGTTCAGTTGAAATTGAAAACTTGCATTGGTTGTCATAAGCAAAATTCCAAACTCACAGGACCACTGTATTGTTATAATTGATGGCCCCTAAACAACATTTCAGGTATCTTAATATTTACTTAAAACAGTGAGACGACTTCCCTTCAATTACAAAGTCAGGTGCCTTATGTTAAGACCCCCTTATATAACTTCCTGTGTTTACCCACCAGAGTGACAAAACCATCAGTTTTCTAGGATCAAACCTTTCCTGACCTCTTGCCCCTTATCCTGGAAGGAGACACAGAATACTTCACAGCTTGAGATCAATTCAGTAATTTTCCAAGCAAAATTTCTAATAAGGCCCACTAACTGCTCTGACGCTTGAATGTTCCCCAGATAAGATTAGTATTTACCTTTTTCCATTTATTTAAGACCTAAGTATCCTAAGGACCAGTCATCTTTATTTTAATGTTACCCAGCAGAAACCTAAACGTTTTTTTTTTTAGTTGTGTTCAAATTATAGCCTAAACAATGTTGTTTTACTGTTGCTGCTCACAGCAAAGTCTTGTTATTTTTTAAGTCTCGCGATTGTTTACATTAGCGCCTTGCAAGCTGATAAAAAAATTCGTCCTTCACAGCTGTGGCGAAATCTAAGCAGTGTTACTGTAAAGGTCCAAGTTACTTTAGTTAATGTTCATAGTTCTAAGATTTATTACTTTCTTACAACAAACCCCAAAATACAAGGAAACAATTCAGCCCCAATTGTCCCAGAAAGGAAGGAAAATATGTTTTCACTGTCAGTCAGCTTAGTCAAAATCAAGTCAGTCAGGGTATAATTCACAACCTACCCTAAATGCCCCAATCAACTTTGCTATTTGTTCTAGTCGTAAAATAGGAACGTTTCCGTTTCTAAGTTAGTGCACACAAGCTGCGACAGCTAAGGAAACTTGTACTCAGTGTAATAACAATTCCATCAAATAACTTTCAACCAAAATGAAATAAAATAACATGTGGACTCTCCTGACAGAGAGCATTAGGAGAGAAAAGAAAAGACCATTTACTAGATAACTGTGTGCAACACCGTCTTTAAGCTCTAATTAGACTAAACTCACCGGATGACGAATCATCACCTTATCAGAGCCGTAGCAGTTTCTCTGTCTGCTTTACCCCGTCTGTCTAAAACAAACAAATTTGGTTTAGTTGCACATCAACTTTCCCTTACAAATTACAACACAATAACAAAACAAAATTTAGATCAACATAGAAAATAGAAAGAATCAGAAATTATTGCCTGCTTCCATCGAGACCCCTTTCGCTCTAAGGGTCCTCTGGCAGAAACAAAACAAAACAAGATTTACTTTCCTAAGGGAGTGTGTATGTGTGTCATAGGCAGGTGTCACAGAGATAAAATACAGCTACATCAGTCGGCAAGCATTTCTTAATTGCATTTGAGCTGTGTGCATTTTTGTCCTGCCTGAATTTCGCTGGGTCATCTGCAGGCTGGCCGGCCCAGGGCCCCCCCCTCGATCCAGCCAGTCGCCATGTTTCAGGGACCACAGCCCCCAAATAACTCATCTCACCTGAGCAAGAGTTTTCCCCTCTGCCCACTGGTCAGCCCGCATTCAGGCCGGAGTCCAGCCTCCGCCTTTGTTATGGCTGCCAAACCCCTTATTCCAAGGGTGGGGGAGGTACTAGGGCTCCTTGTGGCCCTCCCCAGGCGCCGCTGGACCGAAGGCAGGGGTCCCAACCAGCCTGAAGAAAAACACAGGACAACTCAGCGAAACTCACCAGCAGTCCTACCATGGAATGTGTAACAATAACTGTGTGTGTGTGACATTCTGCATTATACCAAGCCATCAAACAAATGATCTTAATGCTCAAACACTCCAGTTCTGGAAGAAGCAAACAAGAGTAAATAAAAGAGAAATAAACAAAACCACATAAATAAACCACAAAGAAATTACATCACTTTTAGATTTTCTTTCAGATTATCCAAATTCCTCCCCAGGGCCCATTAATTCTTTTATTTTTTTTTATTTATTTTCTTTCTTGCGACATATTGGACTGTCTGGAGGTGAAGTGTTGCTAGATTACAGACCCGATTGTCTGCCTGGGTACCCAGTTCCAATGAAGGACGTCTCCCCCATCGCTTTCTAGTTTCCTTGAGTGAAACAAAAGCTTAAAAAAACCCTCGTCGGAAAATAATCAATCAATTTAATTAATTGACCACTTGTCCAACTGCCGTGCTCCCAGGTAAAACCCGGAGCAAAAACCCGATACTTTCTTTAACCTTGATTAAATAATTAACCATACAATTATATATAAGAATATATATTATATTAAGTAATCAATCAATCAACCGCGTGTAAGTAAATAAACACGAAACCGCTAGCAAATATTTCACCTCCTGAGAGTGTTAATAAAATTCTGTTATCACTATTTATTTAAAAGGACTCAGTCTTACCAGGTTCTGTCTCAGGCGACAGCAGGGCCGACAGAGACGCTTCAAGGCCTCCATCTCCCAAACAGCTACTGGAGGTAAGAGGCTGGGAGAAAATTTCCCAGGACGCTAGCAACTCCCTTGACCCCGTCCCTGCCGGTCCATTCCGTTCGCTGAGGCTGCGTTGGGTGCCAAGTGTAATGGCAAAAAATAGTATCTCAGGGTTTCCATTATAAAGAAGACTTGAGTCCAAGATGGCGTTTAAGTATTTAATTCAAACATATCTGGCCAGACATGGAGGGGACAGAGTTACTCGTGCATCACCCTAACCAACCTTTCTAACTAACCGCTTAAATAGTATTCAGCAATCATTGTTATCTCTGTAGACGTCTTCTCCATCCTTCACGCCCCGCCTCCAGAGTAACCGCTTCACGCGAGTCATAGCAACGCATAAAGCAGCTCATCCGAAGGCCAGACTGTTATCTTACTGCCCCGGCGTCTGTCTCTCTGGTGACCTGACACATATATCTTTCTCATAACATTAAGCTGGAACAATAAGCTTGTCATTTTACCCTAGATGGATTCACTAGACAGAGAATATACACTTAATTCCTAATTGCATAACAATTTTCCACCACACATCACTGCAATATAAGTATAAATTGTTAAGCTTTGAAAGTTTAGCGGTTTATGTTTTATCAAACTAACTTTCAAATATCTTAATAACCTTGCACCTAATCCCCTCAGTTCATTTATACAGAGACAAAACAGTAACAGAGTCACCAGAAGCTCCATCAATAACAACTATACAGTTACTCACCGTAAGACTGCGTTTGGTCAGTCTGCTTTTGCATACAGAAGTGCGAAGTTGTGGAACTCATTACCCACTCAACTTAAAGGAGTCATGACCTGTAATTTTCACCTTTTCACGAGAAAAAATTTATGTTATGATTGCCTAACGATTATACACTGGCCGGGAAGCCGATAGCGTTTGTTTGAAGCGTTTGTTTACCCTTGGGTTCATCAACTAGCCCACGTGCACGCCCACTCAAATACGCGATGTCAAATTTCTGGCCGACTTGACATCAAGTCGGCGCAGGATATACCATATATGGACATTGCAGACTTATGCTGCAGGAAGCCCGCCCTGCTCCTCTCCCCCTCATATTCAGTAGAGTGCCGCCATTACTGAATTCTGATTCGAAGTACGAACTCAAGCTCCGTTTGGAAAAAGGGACCATTCCAACAATCAGAGACTTGCCTGCAATTGAAATGGTAAGGCTGTGTTTTTATTGCTCTACTGTGTGTAACAAACAGCAGCTAACTGCTAATGCGGCTACTGTATGCTAGCGGGAGTAGTAGCTTCGAGGACAACATGGGTAATGGCTGCTACTTTGCAAACAACAAATGACCTAGAATGCCACCAATCAACGCGCCCCTCATTTGGATTATTAAAATGACCGTCCACGACAGCCAAAATATCACATCAGATCTCGCGAGACAATAATGCCTTCAGAAATAAGGGTCAGAGGAGCTCTGTGTTTATTTTTTTCACTTTTCTTCAACTTTTCTTTTTTAGAAGGGCCTGAAAGACTATAATAGAGCGTGGATATTCAAGGTAATACTAGGTTATGACTCCTTTAAAACCATGACCGAGTTTAAAATGTTCATATCTCGTGTTAAGTCTTGGCTGAAATCGAAACAGGGATGTACCCATTTGTAAATAGCACTGAGTTTTTGTATGTAAATGATTTTATACAGTGTGTTTACATAGGTAAGTTTTTTGGATGAAATAGAACATGTTGTTATGTAGAACGGCCCAACCAGGGGGTGGAGTTGAAAATTAGCATTAGCTATAAACTCTTAAAGGTTGTTTTGTACTATGTTGAATTGCAATGTCCCTGTCAAATAAAAAAAAAGAGCACTATGCTGATTGCTACACCAAGAGGGTAAAAGCTTTTTGGTAGAGGCAGTTTGATGGTGTGGGCTGGTTTTAACCCTCACTGGAAAGACGGGACGTGTCATCATGGGAGGCAATCTCAGTGCAGAGAGATATTGAGATGATTCTGCAACCAGTGGTAATCCCATTTCGCTACAGTCTGGGTTTAATGAAGGAGGCTTCATTACAGGTGTTATTATAATAAGTCTGTATATCATTTTAAGGGCTCAGTTGCACTTTATTAAAAGCACTTCAGGACTTTACTGAGCACTGCACTTTAAGCAGAGATTTGCACATCAATAAGCAGCATTTGCACACAAGAAGTGTTGACTATTTCATTATTTATTCAGTATTTTAATAATTAGCATATAGCTGTTAGTTTCAGGTCCTCTACAGGTGTGCTGCATTAAAGAGGCTATATGCAACTTTTCCCCCAAAATAAATGTAACAATAGCCTTTTTATTTGACCATTTATGACTCAAACATCTCCTGATGAGCACACTGACACCTTGTCAGCTCACAGTGGGTGCACCTATAAGCCTGTATCCAATTTTTTCTATTTTCAGTCGGGTCGGATTTTCCCGCGCTGTCTGCGGATGTGACGTCAAGCGCGTTCATGTTAAATGATTCATATCACTCTGCCACTACCGCTAGTCAGCACTCGCAAGCAGTTCAATGGATTGTGCGAATACACAGAAGAAACCAAGGACAACTTTGACACCAACAGTAACTCCACATAAGACTAAGAAAGTTAAACCCCTGACAAGTGCCCGAAAAAGATAGAAGATTGAGAGCGACCGGCGCACGAGCGCGCTGCGAGAGCGAGCAGAAAGGAAGAGCAGTTCCATTTTTGGCCACATGGGGTCAGTCGCGAGTTTAAATTTCAGAAAATTGCATATAGCCCCTTTAAGGAGTGTGGTGTCTACATGTGGAGAGAGAGAATCGTCAGTTGGAGCAAATGGTTTACTGGTGGTGAAACGTTGGCAAATGTGGTGGTAGATCTAAATGTAAAAGTGTGTGCAAAGAAATTGCTGGGATGTTTTATCTCACCTATCTTTTTCTGTGTCCTCTCAGAGAGTTTGGAAAATTGTTTCCCCGGGGGTCCAGACACCATTTGAAGGTTCCTGGAGAGGCCAAGGGATAAGGGAATGTGGGGGAGTTTTTGTATAGGGGGTTTCTTTGTGTGGTGTTTTAGGATGGTCCTCTGGGGTGAAAAGAAATTAGAAAATCGTTCTAAAAATAATTAGTTTAAGTATATTTGTGTGTATTAAAAAAATTATTTTATATTTAGGATTGGAAGAGGAAACTTATTTTCCTGTGAGCTGAAGATGGTTTAGCCCAATTGATGACTGACACTATTTAAAGACTAACTCACCCCCAAACCAACTTTGGTTTACATTTTAGTTAAATTATTAATTTTCAACAAAAAACCGTCAGTGTGGTGCCTTCTTCAGGTTAAAACTTTACATTGCACGGGAATTTGAATCGGGCATTGTTACTGGCTCAGCCTCTATGGCTGACGTGGCTGTTGGAGTCATTGGTTCACCAGGCAATGCCTCCTTTTGCCGGATTTTTCAAACCGAAAATGTAGACTGTGGTAGGGGGGTGAGTACCTCTTTAAAGGGGACGTATCAGGAAAATTCCACTTTTCTAGCTCTTAAATGCTTTGTGTAGTGGATTTAGAGTGTCTAGGAGTGCATAAAGCATAAAGTTGTCACTCCATGTGTTGTGGAGATATTTTTGTAAAATGTTTTGGGTCATATTTTTTAAGCTGTTTAGTTTTCACTATTATCTATTACGTTCTTTTGAACTATTATGTCACAGTACTTGCACTGGAATTGCCAAACTTGGTCATGGATTTCCGCCTAAACACTGAGCGAATCCGCCATCTTTATTTCTCGCTGTGAGTTTGTCGTCCAAGTTTAGGTATGCCGATAGTACAAGTGTCAAAATGTTCTGTTGTTGGGTGTATTAACCCACACAACTCTTTACACCGTCTCCCAGCATCAGAACCGCTTCAAAGTGCGTGGTTAAGTTTTATTTTTAATGGTAGTTTGCCCGAATCTGTGGCTAAAGTGTTTTTTGTTTGCACCAAACACTTCAAAGACGAGTGCTTCAGTAACCTCCCCAAGTATCATCAAGGGTTTTCCGAAAGACTTCGTCTTATCAAGGGCTCAATCCCTTCTGAATATGAAAATGGTGGACACAGCACAGTGGAAAGCTCCAATTAACCCTAAAATGACAGCAAACTGTATTTTTGGACATTCATTTAATGCCTCTTGGACATTGTTTTGATAGCATTAGCATTAGACTTTCTGCTTATGTCAGCGCTATGTGCTAGATGTTTTAGCTCCCCGATTACATGGGTCTTTTTAATACTACCATCACAGGTAAAGACAGAGTATAATTTATTACAAATGCCTAGCTGGTTACGTACCTGTGTCTGTGTTTTGAAAGAGTTTGTTGACTGTAAAAGTGGACAGGTTCATATGCTACTTTGAAATTGCTAACGTTTTTCCCTTTCTTCGTGTAGTATACCTGCTTAGAAAACAAAGTTGTCATGATGCAGTATAATATTTTCTCTTTATATCGTAAGAAAACCCACTTTTTATAGCTTTGAAGTTTGTATTGTTTTAGCTGTGGTATTTCAGATCGATGTAAAGCATAGCACATTACTATTTTTTTAAACGAGATTTGGGGTCATTAAACAGTCGTCTTTTTTGTTGTTGCTGTCTCTTCCAACATAAAAAACAAATTTGACGAATAAAAAGTTTCTGCAGTGCTACGTTGCCGGTTCTCTATCAAACCACCAAAATGCCTGAATGGGGTGGAGTGGAAGGTTCAGCGACCTGGAGGGGGGCGTGGCACCTCCTACACATTTAAAGGGACTGCACCAAAACAAGTCATTCTGCAGACCGTGTTCAGACACCTTTGAACAGGGGTAGAAGAGGAGCCTATAGAACTACTATAATAAAAAATCCCGACCTAATAACTGCAGTTCCACTATATATAGACCGCATGCTAAATGATTTAGATGTAAAAAGGAAGAACTTTTCACCTTACCACACAAGAGTTGTGGTAAGGTGAAAAGGAACACTGGTGCTGCTGTTAAGAGTTGTTATTGCTGTCACCAGAATGATGTTGCCTGTTGAGATTGACCTCCACAAGATGCCTGCCTGCCTGTTTACCAGCCCTGACCGAAGAGGGTTCCAGAACGCAGTTAAACAATTGTTATTGCTGTGACCAGATTGACCTGTATGCTTCCCTTGAACTATGCTTAAAGGAGAGAATAAGTTTATGTTGGCTAACCATATTCTGCCTCCATCGCCTTCTACAATGCAAATCCAACTGCAAGAGGCTGCCCTGTTACACTGGGTCCAAACTCTGTTCTCCAACACAACAGCGCTCACCCTCGCAGATTACCTCCAGAACTAAGGGAGTGGAAAGGATGGAATAACCTTCCTGCAGTCCTGACTTCAACCTCATAGAACACTTCTGGAATCAGCTTGGGGTTGCTGTTGGTGACCAACACAACCACATTGGCTGACTAGAGATGGATGCTGTTGGAAGAATAGGATGCTATCCCACGGCAGTGTGTGACCAAACTGGTGACCAGGATGAGGAAATAGCACCGGGCTGTTTTGGCAGTGTGGTTCTTCCAAACATCCAGTGTATCCAGTCTAATAACACCAAACAAGCCAGCAGCAGAGTAGGCAGGGAATACTTTCTGTACTATATACAACAAACATAATAGTTTCTGAATATAAATTGATTTCAGTAAGTTTTTATCTAAAATCTATATAGGAAAAAAAACAACCAAAAAACAGGAACAATGTTTCTAAAAAGATACATTTAAAACATCACTCAAAGAATGAGTTATTTTCACTCAGTGTTTGCATTGTTGGTCTTCAAAACATGGCTGTGAAAATCATTGCCTTTTGGGAACTTGAAGCCTCAAGCAAATCCAAATAAACAACTGAGCCATAATTGGCTAAATTAATTCCTCACAGTCATGTCTTTCCAGTTAATGACATAAATGAGGAGCTATTTGAAATGTAAGCAAAAAAATGTGGCAAACCCAGAGTGCAGTGAGTTGCGGATGAGAGGAATAACCAGATTTTATTGCCTCCACCCCCGGGTCGGGCTCCGGCCACATCACCGCAGCACGGTCCGGGTGTTGTTGCTCCCGGTGGCAAAATGTGGTCTCAGCTTCGGTCATGTTTGACTTACAACATCTTACAGTAAAACCCAGTCAGAGCGTGCCGCATCCGCTTCAGTTTTACAGCGGCTGAATCATCAGGACTTTGTTGCAGCTTGTTTTATTTGCCGACCCAGGGAGTAATTAAATAAAACGCTAAATTTACTGTGCGGCTGTTGGAACTGATATGTGCTTTTGCACAGGGTGTTGACATATTCTCACACTGATCCACTCGGACCATTATGCTGTAGCACAGATGTGCGATGTGATCAGTCGCCCGTTGCACTGAGCTGGACAAGCGCCTTTCCAGATCAGTAAGAATCTTTCACTGAAGATAACTTTAGCATCGGAATTTACAATCGCAAACCTTAACCTATTATATTATGACTTTGTGATAGACCAACAAAAATCTGTGCATAGTTGTAAGGTAGAAGGTAAATTACACATGGTTTCCAAGACAAAAAAAATAATTAAATGTAAAAAAAAATACATAAAAAATAATTTAAATTTAAAAGTGTGCATTTGAATTCCACCCTGTTTAATCTAATACTCCTGAATAAAATGCAGTGGAACCAAATTCCTTCATAAGTCATCTAATTAGTAAATACCAAGGATCACAGAACACACCATCTCCAACGTTAAACAGTGGTGGCAGGATCATGCTGTGGAAATTCCTTCTTTACCAGGTTCAGAGAATCTGGTCAGAGTTGAAGAAAAGAGAGATGGAGCCAAGTACAGGACAATCCTGAAAGAAAGCATGTTAGAGGTTGAAAGTGGGGAGAAGGTTCATCTTCCAGTCAAGACAGTGATCCCAAACATACATCCAGAGGTACAAAGTAATGGTTTAGATCAAAGCAAATGCATGTATTAGAATGGCTTAGTTAAAGTCCAGGCATTGAGTCCAGGCTCTAAGACAGAAAATGCCAAAAACATTAACTGATGTTTAAAGAAGAAATCTCAAGAAGAAATTTGATAAAAGTTCAAGATGGAAAGACAGCTCTCCATTTTGTAGCATGCCCATCCTTCCATTATCTATACCCGTCTATCCTATGCAGGGTTGTGGGGAGGCAATGCTGGTACCCATCTCCAGCATTCATTGGGCGAGAGGCGGGGTACACTCTGGACAGGTCGCCAGTCCATCGCAGGGCAACACAGGACAAACAACCATGCACGCACACACTCATACCTAAGGGAAATTTAGAAAGACCAATTAACCTAACAGTCACGTTTTTGGACTGTGGAAGGAAGCTGGAGTACCCATGCAGAAAGACCCAAGGCCGGGATTCAAACCCAGGACCTTCTTACTGCAAGGCAACAGTGCTACCAACCATTTCAAGAACAATTAGACATCTCTATAAAATGTAAATTCCCGTGTGGAAATTGGACCTAAATGTCACTATTAGGCAGATCTGCATAACAACAATGCTTCATTCAGCCCGTCATACAGTATGTTGTATTAGAGGGAAATGTGGCACAGTAATGACAGTAGGGTTGGCAATAAGGGCCGTCAACCTAGAGGGACATCATTAAATTAGATTAGGAACAGCACAGAGGTGATTTTGTTTGGCCCGTGCTTCAAAGTTGTATGCTGGCTGACTTTTAGCCCTAACAGTCTTCTGTAGCATAGCTCTTTGACAGATGGAACTTGCACGCAAAGGTCTGTAACGCTGCTGTTGCATGGCCACTATTCATTTACACTAATGGTGGGGTCTTCCAAATCCCCTTCAGAGCAGAAGAAGTCTGCTGAAGTGCAAAAGGTTGGACAGGCAAAAATGTACATTTACAGCCACAAATTCAGCTGAAAGCCCTAAAGAGTTGCATAACTTTGCCCAATCAGTCAGTAAAACGTTGCTTCAAGAAAAAGCCGAGTACCTCTAAAAGCAAAAGAAATGTACCTGAATTGCAGAGAAGCAGCATTCCGTCTTGACACTTTGCAGACTCTTAGCTTCCTGCTGTTCACAGACGCACATATGGACTACTTTAGCCACTCTTGACACTAAAGATGTGACAGCAGGGGTATTAAACTTGGGTAAACTGTGCCTCTGTGTGTTCATATGGAATACAATAACTTCAACTGATTGGACCATGCTCTCATTGTCCGACCGGAGTATCTTTATCATCCTTACCCTGCTGGAGGTGAGGCCGCCTGTAATTGTAGTAAATTTGGAAATGCAATACTCACGTCAGAACTGCTTTGCTCACTTAGAAAGGTAACTTTTTGTAATTGTGCCACACTGCCTCGCTTTTGTCCAAGCTTTCAACACTTTTGTCACCCCAGGGTGCCATGCAGCAAAGTCATTACAAAAATCAAAGCAAGAAATGTAAAAAAAAACCAACAAAAAAAAAGAGACATCAGTGGTGGAATATGGATGGACACCTTATTTCAAAGAACTCCACATGATAAAAAACATGTGTTTGGCAAATTAGTGGTCTACTTAACAATTGAATCATTAATTCAACAGTTAGGGTTGCAGCCTCCCAGTTAAGATTTTCAGACTTCTACCAGACATCCCAAACATTAACAGTTTTTAAAGGTTGATTCTATATTTATAAGTCAGGATGAAATTAATGTGGAAATGTGGATACTTTCCTTTGGCAACATAATCATATTCCTTAATCATATACAAACACAAACCTCAATGTTCAATGTTCCTCAAAACTGCTGGAGGTTCTGATTGACTTTGGACTCCAAGCAAAATCCCTAAACAAACAGCCAGAGCTGCAATAGATTGGTGTAAATCAAGCATATTCATGTTAAGTTGGTCCAGACCTACGTCCAATTGAAAATTCCTGGCGAGATTTCACAGGAGTGCACATATGTTTCCATCTAATCTGAGCGAGTCTGAGCTATTCTGAAAAAAAAAAAAAAAAACTGGATTCCTTAAAGAAATTAAAAACCATGTCATTTTCCTTCCGCTTCACAATTATGTGCTGCTCTGAGTTTGTGTCTCACATAAAATCCCAGCTCAATACATGAATCTTTGGGGTTGTAATGTAAAAGCATGTAAAAAGGTTTAGGAGGTACAAATAATTTTGCAAGGCATGCTAGTGGTCCTTTAACGGGCTCAGGTCAACGGATGTGACATAGCAGCTGAAAGTATTACAAGTATTGTGATTATTTTACAGGAGTCACAAGTAAACACTTCTGGAAATCCTGCAATTAAATGTTCATCTAAGCCAATAAACTAGAGTTATTTAAAACACTATAACGTCCCAGTCTCCAGCAGCGGTTTTAAAGTACCTAAAGGCACCCTGTGCACTCCAAGTTTATTGTTTACACTGGGACTGCTCTGCATGGGCTGTAATTTCCAGGATTCTCAAATGTCTAGAACCGTTCACTGACCTCCATCTTTCTCTTATTCTGTCAAGCTATTTCTTCACGTTTCATTTTATTTGCTTTGTGTGAATCTAGGAGAGAGAAACAAATTCTACTGTGCTTTTTAGAGCCCACCCCACTGTGGAAGAGCAGTGTGCAAACCATTTCGATTGCACAAACTTAAGCTTTAATATACGATGAAGAGTGTGGAGGTATTTGGAAAACTAAGCATTCAATCCAAGATTGTGGCACAGTTGGTAGCACTGGTGCCTCGCAACCAAACGGTCCTGAACAGAGTCCAAGGGGTTTGCGTGCTCTCTTCGGGTACTCCAGCTTCCTCCCACAACGCACAAAGCATGACTATTATGTCAAGTTTTTATTATAAATTGCACTTAGATATGAGTGTGTGCATGCATGGTTATCTGTCATGTGTGGCCCCTGATGGGCTAGCGACCTCTGCATGGTGTACCCCGCCTCTTGCCCAATGGCCGCTGGAGATAAACGCCAGCCCATGGACAAGCGGGGTCATCGGACGGATGCTTCTTAAGGAATATGTTAATGTAAAAAATTATAGGAAGAACAGAAAATATATTAAACATAATTCATCAGAATGAACAAAACTTGACATCCCAGGAGGTTTTCTTTCGGTTTTTAAACTTTTTTGTTTCTAAGCAGTAAATTCACCAGTCTACTTATTATAAGGGTTGTTGTGACAAGGACCCTTGGTGCTTTCACACTTTAGACAGAACATAAAAGTAATGAACAACCTTTCCAGAGGTAAACAAGTCAAAATCATGCTGAGATTTCTCTGTTTAATTTAGGCTCAAAACGCTATGTGGTTCATTGTCATTTTAGACCTGGGGTTTTGTTGACCTTTTTTATAGGTTATTGTGAAGTACAGCTGTCTACACTTATCAAAAGTCACAGCATCTACCATTCCTATGGTCAGAGGAGGTCTTGTTGCTCCTCATGTTTACTGGGAGTAAAACAACACATTTTGATGTCAATTGTTCTTTGGATGTACCTGAATGGTAATGTACTTGTAATGAGTTTTTGTGAGATGAGGAACAATAAAATAAAGATTAGAGTGGGAGATCGAGTTACAAGGGGTTCAGATTTGATCCTGATGATCCCATAGCCATTCAGAATGCTGGCGTAAACAGAAAAGGTTAAGCAAACATTGAGGTTATAATCATCTTCAGACAATGAAACTATACTCCAGTTTGAATTTTTCCTTTCGATTTCTGTGCTTGTTCGCTGCTTGAAAATGCCACATTATGTAACATGCCAGTACAGTAGCAGGAGATGGGATTTAAAAAACATATTTCGTTTCTGGCTGCTTAACAGACCAAACTACACTATACTGTATATATACTGCTACTTCGGTACAAAATATCTGCTGCCATTATTAGCTGCTGACATCCACCCCTTCTAGGCTGCTGGTGTGTTTATTGTCTTTAGATTATCTTTATATCTATGCTGTTCTCATCTCCAGCCAATACATTTTACTGTAGTCATTCAAAATACAAGTAAACTCTTTCTATGCTTGGAAGAGCATATTTTGGGAAGAGCAGAATTTCCTGATGATTATATGCGACATGTTACAGTCATGGGCCACTTTATAAATACACCTGCCAGTACCGGCTTCACCAGCCTTTTGCCTTCAGAACTGCCTTTATTGTTAGTGGAATAAGTTCAATAAGGATTCAGAAAGAATCATCAGAGATGTTGGTCGGTATTGACATGATTTCCTGATTTGACAGCTTCCATTATATCCAAAAGATGCTCGATTGGATTGAGATGTGGTGACTGAAGAGGCCATTCGAGTATAGTGACCTCATGGTTATGTGCAAGATATCACTTTGAAAAAATGGCGCTTTTGGATTGGTTGCTTTATAGTGAGTCAATAGTGAGTCAAGGAACATTGGGCCTAGATATTACAGCTTCCCTAGATGCATTTCCTTTTGAATATTTTTGATATTCGCTGCAAAACAATCAGCGAATAGACTTATTTTCCACAAATACTGTGGGGCAACGAAGTATTTGGCAAAGTTGACCCACTTAAAAAGATGAGAGAGGTCTGTAATTTTCATCATAGGTACACTTCGACTGTGAGTGACAGAATGTATCTATGATGAAAATTACAGACCTCATCTTTTTAATTGGGGCAACTTGCACAAATCGGGACATAAAGACACTAAAAAACACGACTTCAGTGGCTTTGAAGATGGCGACCAATGACTCTTTTGGTAAGCTAAAGTATGCTTTACTTTCTAATGAGGCATGTTACTGTTGTGTTGTGTTGATGCCATGTTGGCGCCCTACTGGCGATTTTCAGGCAGAGTTTGAAAAAAAAGTACGTCTTAAATTAAAACTAGAAAAGCACTCCAAGAGCTCAGACCTCTGCCAAACAAACTGACAAGCACGAAAATATGTTCTCCTGGCGGAAGTAAAAAAAAAAAAATCTTCCGTTCTGTGTAAATATCTTATGTTACAACATGAAAACGTGTGGCTTATATTCAGGTGCGCCCTATATATACAACATTTAATTTCTTTTAAAATTTAGCAGTTACTGGAATCTGCAGTTACAGTTACCCCTCTCTAGATCCTTCAACAAAACTCTCTGCTCTGGATCCTCCAGGAAAATCCAGGGTTCTTGTGAAGTCTGGGTCCCTCAGCTGATTATCCTGTATACTTCCATTATATTCTCCAATGAGCACAGTTCAGAATCAGCAGCAGCGTTGTTTTTACTACAGCCCTACACTCCAATTTGTCTGGTAAGATCCATAAAGACATGTGATCCCTCTGTTTTTATAGCCCAGTTCACCTGCTCTGTTTACATTCAGAACACAATGATGCAAACTTATTGCTGGTTTCAATGCTCTCCTATCTGACCCAATCTCCTCAATTATCTGAGCCAGTTGAGGAGCTCTGCCCAGCGCATTCAGAGGCCATAATTTCTATTTTCAATACTCATCCATCACCTCCACAGTGTTTGACCACTGGAAGGGATTTTACCATATCAAAGATTAGGTCCAGCCCTCCAGGACACCCAACTGGATACCAATTTGAATTCAAGGTTGGCTCCCTAACAGACGGCTGTAAGGGTTCTGGTTTCACCTTTGCTTTAATCCTACTTGAACAGATTCAAGATTCGGTCGCATCTCTTCAGCTTGCTCTGAAACCTAAAATATTGTCTTCATTGAAATGAACATCAGAATTGCCAGCAACCAAGGAACAAGAGGAAGGATGCCAAGCTCAATATAATAATGTCAAATGGAGCTGTGCAAACTAATTCAATGCAAGAAAACAATGGTAAGAGGTGGCACAGTCAGTGACTTTATAGGATGTAAGTTCTTACCCTAAGGGAGCAAAGGAGACAGATGGACGATTCTCCAAAAGAGCAAAAGAGTACACATTCACACACACTCACCACAAAGTCCAAAGACTAGCAATGAAGTTAAATTGAGGCTGATTGTATTCTCACCGCAGACTTGTCTTTGTCCCTAAGCTCTGTCTAAATATTGAAGCAGATCGTGCTGAAAAGAGCCGGCTGTCCCGAGGATTCAACCCAATCTGCATATTCATCACAATTAATTAGGATTCCTCTCTCTGCCATCATTTTTTATCTTTCCTGCTTTATTTCTCGAGAGGCAACAACAAGACAATGGTGGGGCGGTGATCGGAATCAGTTATTAGGAGGGGGCAGACGTATGCAAACACACACACGAGCACGCACATTTGCTCTTCATCTCAGACTTAAGGATGATTCTGTCTGCATCAGATAGGATGATGAGTGTGTTACAGGCAAATCTCTCTGTTGATTCAAACTTCCAGCGCTTTCCCTCACTTTGTCTTTTCCCTCTTTTGTCTGGGCCGACTCTGCAGCACGCCTCCGCCAGAGTGACAGAGAGTGGCTATTGTCTAGTGAAACGTACAAACCAACCACCATTCAACAGCCGTTCTCGCAAGGCTAACTCTTTTATTTGCTCTTAGAGAAAGAAATTAAAGTTAAAGTTGTCTGTTATCTAAGGGCTAAGAACACTTCAGGCGCTCAAAGAAGCAGAACTGGTGAGTTTCTGTGTAAACAAGTATCTACAGTGGTGCAAAAAAGTATTTGGAAAAAACCAATTGTGCAAATTGTCCACCTTAAAAAGATGAGAGGTCTGTAATTTTCATCATAGGTACACTTCAACTGTAATGCAATGTAAAAAAAAAATCTATGAAATTACATTCTATGATTTTTAAAGAATTTATTTGTATAAAGGTGCAGAAAAAAAGTATTTAGCACATACATACAAACAAGCAAGAATTCTGGCCCTCACAGATCTGTTACTACTTTAAGAAGCTTCTCTGTCCTTCATTCATCACATCTATTAATGTAATCTGTTTGAACTGATCTTTATAAAAGACACCTGTCCACCACTTCAGACAGTCAGACTCCAACCTCCACCAAGTACATAGTGCAAATCAAATAGTAGTTATAGACAGAGATGTCGCCATGTTTTAAGGCCTACCATAATTTTCAGACTGTTAAGCCGCACCAGCAAATTTTAAAAAGAAAACAAATTTTGTACATATATAGGCCGCACCTGAATATAATCCGCAGGTTTTCATGTTTAACATGAGATATTTACACAGAAAGATGTTACACGGAAGATTCTTTTTATTACCTCCGCCAGGAGGTAATGTTTTCATGCCCATCTATCTGTCTGTTAGCAACATAACTAAAAAAGTTCTGGATGGATTTTGAGGACATTTTCAGGAAATGTCCGCAGGGGATCCAAGAACAACTGATTAAATTGTGGGGTTGGTCCGACATGAAGCGAGTATCCACCCACTTACCAGTGGTGCTAACCTCCACTCCTCTACCTTGTCAGAGAGCTCATAAGCGGCTCCCCTCGCGCAGCAGCCCCGAATCTCCACTCTCTGCTGGAAGAGCGCAGTCATGTGTCTCATTAATAGACATTTTATTGGAAAAGGACCGAAACTTAGAATTAGATCACAACATGAGTGGCGGAGGTCTGCGCTCTCTGAGTGCTTTTCTAGTTTAAATTTACGACGTGCTTTTTTTCAAACTCTGCCTGAAAATCAGCAGTACGGCACCAACACAACACGACAGTAACATGCCTGGTTAGATAATAAAACATACTTTAGCCTACCAGAAAAGTCATTGGTCGCTATCTTTATCTTCCTCATTAAAGCCACTGAAGTCATCTTCTTCTTCAGTGTCTTTATGTCCTCTGAAAGCTTTTGTCGTCTTTTTACACTGACTCAGTTCTTCCCGCTGCCTCCTCCAAGGTCTCACTATAGATTCATTGATGTCAAGCTTACGTGCAGTAGCTCTATTTCCTTCTTTGACGGCCAGCTGGATGCCTTCAACTCAAAAGCTGCATTTCTTCGTGCATTTCCATGATGCCGTGACTAGCCAACCATTAGAGCTAATGTGAATTGTTTTTTGACTATAAAACTAGAATATTAGTGTTTTCAATGTCGAATCCAAATCAGGGCCAGTGAGTGCATAACGGAGGCTTTAACTGCAAAAACAACAAACAGTGAGTTTGATAATAAAGCTAAAACCAGAGAGTCTATCACGATAACTGCAGCTAGCTCGTATAGAGTCACTACAAACTCCAAGAAAAAGTGTAGCTGTAACAAATTCCAAATGGATTTCGCCAAATCAGACTTCCGTATTCTTTCACCTTTGGGGGATTCTTACCCGTTAATTTATTTTTACCTTTGTGAATGCAGTGATAACCCAGGGAGACAATAGTAGCCCAAGAAAACTACCTTGGTTGCTGGAAAACTTTACTGTGGTGGAAACAGACCTTAAATGGCTATTTCACTGTATTTTTAAGGGAATCTGGACTGCATCATTTCAAAGCATAACCTTGAATCAAATCTGTTACAGTTTTAAGAATACAAACAAATGGGCTTTTTCTTTGAATCTTTGGCATCAGAACCATTATGAATTGAGACAAGTCAGAAAAGCACAATATATTGACTAGTCAAACCAAGATTGGAAAATTGTGCTCTGATTTATTTCATTTCTTTTTTTCTAACAGTCATTTCTGAAACCTTTATATTTGCAGAGAAAAAAAACTGGGATTATTGGGTGCTTCAAAATAGTGGTAAAAAACTATGTACAGGTACTTCTAAAAAAATTAGCATATTGTGATAAAGTTCATTCTTTTCCATAATGTAATGATAAAAATTAAACTTTCATATATTTTAGATTCATTGCACACCAACTGAAATATTTCAGGTCTTTTATTGTTTTAAACTGATGATTTTGGCATACAGCTCATGAAAACCCAAAATTCCTATCTCAAAAAATTTGCATATTTCATCCGACCTATAAAAGAAAAGTGTTTTTAATATAAAAAAAGTCAACCTTCAAATAATTATGTTCAGTTATGCACTCAATACTTGGTCGGGAATCCTTTTGCAGAAATGACTGCTTCAATGCGGCGTGGCATGGAGGCAATCAGCCTGTGCCACTGCTGAGGTGTTATGGAGGCCCAGGATGCTTCGATAGCGGCCTTAAGCTCATCCAGAGTGTTGGGTCTTGCGTCTCTCAACTTCCTCTTCACAATATCCCACAGATTCTCTATGGGCTTCAGGTCAGGAGAGTTGGCAGGCCAATTGAGCACAGTAATACCATGGTCAGTAAACCATTTACAATGGGTTTTGGCACTGTGAGCAGGTGCCAGGTCGTGCTGAAAAAAGAAATCTTCATCTCCATAAAGCTTTTCAGCAGATGGAAGCATGAAGTGCTCCAAAATCTCCTGATAGCTAGCTGCATTGACCCTGCCCTTGATAAAACACAGTGGACCAACACCAGCAGCTGACATGGCACCCCAGACCATCACTGACTGTGGGAACTTGACACTGGACTTCAGGCATTTTGGCATTTCCTTCTCCCCAGTCTTCCTCCAGACTCTGGCACCTTGATTTCCGAATGACATGCAAAATTTGCTTTCATCCGAAAAAAGTACTTTGGACCACTGAGCAACAGTCCAGTGCTGCTTCTCTGTAGCCCAGGTCAGGCGCTTCTGCCGCTGTTTCTGGTTCAAAAGTGGCTTGACCTGGGGAATGCGGCACACGCCTGTGCACGGTGGCTCTGGATGTTTCTACTCCAGACTCAGTCCACTGCTTCCGCAGGTCCCCCAAGGTCTGGAATCGGTACTTCTCCACAATCTTCCTCAGGGTCCGGTCACCTCTTCTCGTTGTGCAGCGTTTTCTGCCACACTTTTTCCTTCCCACAGACTTCCCACTGAGGTGCCTTGATACAGCACTCTGGGAACAGCCTATTCGTTCAGAAATGTCTTTCTGTGTCTTACCCTCTTGCTTGAGGGTGTCAATGATGGCCTTCTGGGCAGCAGTCAGGTCGGCAGTCTTACCCATGATTGCGGTTTTGAGTAATGAACCAGGCTGGGAGTTTTTAAAAGCCTCAGGAATCTTTAGCAGGTGTTTAGAGTTAATTAGTTGATTCAGATGATTAGGTTAATAGCTCGTTTAGAGAACCTTTTCATGATATGCTAATTATTTGAAATTGGAATTTTGGGTTTTCATGAGCTGTATGCCAAAATCATCAGTTTTAAAACAATAAAAGACCTGAAATATTTCAGTTGGTGTGCAATTAATCTAAAATATGTTAAAGCTTAATTTTTATCATTACATTATGGAAAAGAATGAACTTTATCACAATATGCTAATTTTTTGAGAAGGACCTGTATCTTGGTAGTTCACTATTTTCATCCATCCATTTTCTGTACCCGTCATTCCTATGCAGGGTTGTGGGGGGGGTGGTGCCTATCTCCAGCTGTCATGGGGCGAGAGGCAGGGTACACCCTGGACAGGTCGCCAGTCCATCGCAGGGCAGTTTACTATTTTCCATTTCTATTATTTCTAGATTCATATTTACATCAAGTTCACTTTCCAGTTTTTTTAAGCCTTTCCCAACAGTGGCATTGAAATAAATCAAATCCCCTCAGGCCAACAAAACACAAAAAGACAGCCCTTCCAGCAGAGGTACATTAAATTAATTTTTAGTCTATTTGTGTTGGATTATGTTAGGATAAATGCAGAATATTTTCTTTAAAAACATGAGAATAAATGAAATAAAAAAATGATCAAGAATTGTCTGCCTGGAACCCTTAGCTGTGAATACTCATGTATAAAAATCATAAATATATCATAATATCATTTGAGCAATCACAGAACCACTAATAGTAACAATATTTTTTTAATCATTTATTGATTTTTTTTCTCTTGTTTTTTTCTGTCCAGATTTTTTTTGTCTTATCCTCTGCTGTCCAACCAGACTGAGTCCATGCATGAATTGGTTTCTGTTTTGCACACACATGTGAATGCAATAAATGGTGAGTCACCTCAATATCTGGAGGCTGTGCTGTGATCTCTGAACCAAGGACTGGCCAACAAGCAGCCACTAAACAGTTGGTCATCTGGTGTGGGCTGAGTGATTGCAGCCCTGGTGTAAAACAGTTTTTTTGTGTTTTTTGTGCGAGCCTGTCTGAGAGACGTGGAGAACTACAAGTGAGATTACTTGGACTAGCCACCTGTTTGAACTAGGGGTGTGCCGATTCACCATAAATTGATTAATTGCGATGTGAAACGTGCAGAATCGATTATTTTTCATAATTATTAAATGGAAAAAAAACACGAAAGTCCGGCGTGCCGCACGGACATTTGTAGGGGACGGACCGGCGGAAACATCATGGCTAAATATAGTGGGTGTTTCTCAATGTCATTGCCTGGGTAGGCGTGGCGCCTTGCTTACAAAGACACTGTCCTTCCTTGGTCAAAGAAAACTGTTAAATGGAACAGACTTACATCACGTGACCGCGGCTGCCCAGGGCCCGCCTTTTGCGCGCTCTGTTTACGTCCCGCCCATCGTTATATTTTATACGTATAAGTTTCAATATAGATGTATAATGAAAGTTTTACTTTTTTAATTGTGTATATATTGGTTAAATCAAATGGGAAAGCAAGTTAGTACCTGCTAGCCACCGAAGCTGCAACTTCGAAAATACCGTGATGTATTCTGGGAAATGTTTGACCAAGGGAAGGCATCAAGGAACCTCCCATGTATCCTTGGTCAGTTAGCTAAACGGCAGACAAATGGAGGATAGACGCCTCGGTAGCACATGAACATTGGAACACACCTTGGCGGTCCCTGATGACGTGTCTCCTAGGCAACCGGGGTGGGACCAAGGTATCAAGGCGAGGTTCCTTGGCATTGAGAAACACCCAGTGTTTCAGCCATGCAGCACGAAATTTACAAAATATAGCAAATATTTTGCTCTTTAGTTGTGAAAGAAGCGTATTTTTTGTTGTGTATCATGTTAGCAACAACATCTTTTCCCCGGACCTGTCCACTTTTCGGTGCTGTCCGGGGCGTCCTCCCCGAGCGCAGCGCCGGGCAGCTAATGTTTACCAGACGTCAGCCCAACTGTAGCTTTAGGGATGAAACATGGCGGAAATTTCCTTCATTCCATCCCAGTCTCAACTAATGTGTGGCGGAGAGCACCGTACTCATAGCTGGCAGATAAGTTTCTGTGTATTGACTTAAAAACTATGAAAACTCTGAGAGATGTTAGAGTTCTGTATTAAATTGACAGGTAAAAAAAACAGACTGGAGTATACACTTTAAGCGTCTTTGGGATAATCCTGCTTTTTATTTTCTATTATACTTTGAATAGAAAAATAATACTTATATTCTGAGAATATAATTTCAGATTTTTGTGTAATTCTTGTCCTGTATAAAAACAGAGCTATTATTGTTATGGGTTTATTTTCAAATTTAGAAAATTAATTATTTCCATTTAGATTTATGTAATGGCTGACTTGTAAAACCTGATCTGAAGTTTATTTAAAGGAACAGGGGGCAGGATTTGTAAATAAAATAAACATCCATGTCCAGTTTTTTAAATGCTGTTGGGTGATGAAGCGTTATAAACCAAAAAGAATGAGCCCACCCACGTATCGTTCCATTTTCTTAAACTGGCTGTATGCTGCAAAATGTGCTGCAGTCCGGGGCCCGAATTTCCCGCGCTGTCCTACGGATGTGACGTCAATTGACACAGCTTGTGCGTTCTCGACAGCTTTAAAGGAGGAAGAAAAATGGTCGCAGACCTCCATTGATTTAATTGTGAGAATGGATTCTTCTCTTCTGCAACTGGGAAATGACCAACGACGAATCACAGCCCACTAAAAAGTAGCACTAAGAAAAAGAAGTATGTCACTGTGAAGAGGTATGTTTTTTTGTGAAGCGTTGGTGCGCGCTCCCATGCTGCTGGCTGCAGTTACTTGCAGCGCCGGGCACGTCGCTCGTGAGTTTCGTTTCTTCATTATGCCCCATGCCTCTTTTAATTTTTCATTTTAACCACATAGGTCAGGAATACTTTACTTAAAGAAGACTTTTGATTTTGACATTTAAACAGAATATGATTGATGTGTTTAAGGATTGGACCAAGTTTCCTCTTTTATGGAACTCAAAATAGGGTCACCCTATATTATACAGTGAGGAACCGATGTATGAAGGTAGATATGTGCCAAAACGCATGTAGTTGTAGCATGCGATGTGAACACTTGTAGAATACCATTTGAAAACTTGAGCAATAGAAATCTGAAGTTATATGTCAAACATCTACCTGAACACTTGTAGAATTGCAGTTGAGAACTTGAGCAACAAACATGTGAAGTTCTATGTGAACCATCACAACAGGGGGGGAAAATAATCACACACACAAACTGAATTTCAAATTGCACTAAAACCCCAAACATGTAAGACCCTGTGTGAAACAAATGCACTAGTGTCAGATTTTCGCCTGGAGAAAACTTTCACATTAACCTGTTCTGAATGTAAAGTCATTATCATTAATCATTTCCTACTATAAATATTATTTTTAGGTGTTTATTTTTGATTACAACTTCAACGTATTGATTTCAACCACTCTAATCTGCTGCTTAGTGTGCACACATCAGCTACGACGAATCACAGCGCACTGAATTTTGGCACACTATCTGCGAAATGTTTGTGCCAAAACTAACTTGTGCTTGAAGGATAAGGGCAGAGAGCAGAGGGGCGATGTGGGGGGGAGTGATGACGTCGTCAATAGATCAACCAATCAGAGCGAGAGGTCCTGTGGACGTGCCATATTTTTTTTCTCCCTTTCCATACCGTCATGACCATAGACTGTATATACACCAAGACGCACCAAGCTGGGATGAGTTACTTCACCAAACATCGTAAGACATGTCCGTTATGTGTTTTGAAGAGGAAATAGACCCATGTCAACTTAATATTCCACTCCGCGAAGTCCATTAATTTCTGTCTTGGTGTATATACAGCCTATGGTCATGTTTTCGCTGCGCTGTGATTCGTCGTAGCTGATGTGTGCGCACTAAGCAGCAGATTCGAGTGGTTGAAATCAATACGTTGAAGTTGTAACCAAAAATAAACACATAAAAAAATATTTATAGTAGGAAACGATTAATGATAAGCGGAGAGCTGTAATTATGTTAGTATAAAAATGAAAGCAGACATGTGAATATTTTTATGTGACTTTACATTCAGAACAGGTTAATGTGAAAGTTTTCTCCAGGTGAAAATCTGACACTAGTGCATTTGTTTCACACAGGGTCTTACATGTTTGGGGTTTTAGTGCAATTTGAAATTCAGTTTGTGTGTGTGATTTTTAGCTTTCATAGATAATATGACAATGATATGATTATGAAACATATTTTGGACATGTGTTGGTTTTATTTGTGGTTTGACATGAACAAAAGACAGGACATCAATTGGTTTGGATACTTCAATCAATGGAAACTAATTGGATTTAAGAGTAGAAAGTAGCCAAGGAAGGAATGAAGAAAAAAAAACCTAAATAGGGAAAAATATGCAACAAAAATAATCGTTTTATAATCGAATCGTAGCACCCGAATCGGATCGAAATCGTCAGGCACCCAAGATGGAACACCCCTAGTGTGCACTGCAAGTTATTGATCCGTTTCCAGGACGTTGCAGGATAGTCGAGGACCTGATCATGTGCTTTGGTTCTCCTGGTCTGACCAATTAACCTGACAGTTATGTTTTTTGACTGTGGGAGGAAGCCAGAGTACCCAGAGCGACCCCACTCATGCACCGGGAGAACAAGCAAACTTCATGCAGGAAGGCCCAAAAATGAAACTCCAGTGTAAACTGATTCAGGACCTAAATAATACATCATTCTTGCTCAATATACTTTTAACAAAAATTGTAACTGTGTTGTATTGTTCAAAAATGCAACTAATCTAACCGTAAACTTTCCCGAACCAAGTTAAAAAGCAGCCAATGTCAAGAACATGTTATGGGGTGGCTAATGAGATAATTATATGGCCTGCAACCGATGGGTTGCCGGTTCGAACCCCCTGTCAGTCTCAGTTGTTGTGTCCTTGTGCAAGACACTTCAACTGCATGCAGAGGGCACAGTGGCGTGATTGCTTCTGTCAGTCTGCCAGTGTGTGCGTGAAAGACTGAATGTATTCTAAAGCGCTTTGGAGTCCGCTCACTTGAAAATACAAATGCATGCAATTTACCATTTACAGAGTAATTTCAATAAAATAAGGCAACAAAAAAAATGTAGCTCAAGACTTTAGCACAACACTAAATGTAGACATTTTAATAATCGGTATGACAGACAGACTTTTGGAAGATACAATTAAGTGTGAATACATCAAGAAAGAGCTAAGAGAAGAAAAAAAATGGACCAATTCTGTTCCAATCAAGTCCTACGTATCAAACCTTGGCTACAACGCAGTGAATATTTTGTAGGCCCACACAAACATAGAAAATGTTTCCCACAGATGGTACAAAGTGATGTTTGTTCAGTCAGCAAAGACTCCAAAAGTATAAATTGGTGAAGGTGGGAATTGACTAGCACTCTTTTTGACATGCACATTTTGGCTCCTATGTGCATAGGCTATAATGCTGTAATATTTTTTTTTTATAAAAGACGAGTTGTGGTGAAAAATATTAGCTTGAAATTAACCAATTAGAGTTTTGTGGCAAATGTCTGACCTTACGACCTCCTGACCCTAATTTTAGCTGATTCAGATTTTCTTCCCATGAACTATAATTGACAGCATTCAAGATATTTATATCATGTTCTAGCCTTACTGCTGTTAGTTAGCATTGATTATTTATCTTAGGAACAGCTGTTTTAGCATAGGGTGTTTCAGTTATTTTAATTGAAAGGAACTAATAGTATGCAGTTGACATTTTAGACTTTTAGAATCATTTATTGACAATTAGCACAGTTAGCGACAGTAACTACAATCATTAGCTACAGAGCAACATTTACTCTTCCTGTTACCTGCTGAAGATGCACTCTCTTTTAAAGTGTTCTTCCAACTATGTTTTTTTTCACCTCATCACATATAAAAACCTAGAGGAACACATATCTAAGAGTTTGGACATACATATTTCAAAAATATATTCTTTAATGACATCATCCTATGGATGGTAAAAATGCTCACCCTAACCATAAATGAAAAATAGCATTACGAGGTGAATAAAAGTACCCATTTTTTCTAGCTCAAGGTGATGTATGGAGGGACTGTGATATTTTCATTAGCATCTACTAAAAGCATGCTTTTCTTTTCTTTTTTTTCACATAGGGCACTGCCAAGTTATATTTCTTAAAGGCAAAGCAGCACCCCTCCGCTTCACAAAAAGTTTGTTTCTGGTACAAAATGAGTCAGGCATCTCTCTTAAAACAATCTAACAGGGATAGGATTTTTTTTAACAAAAAGTAATTATTTGTTGCTGACCAGCTTTTTGCATTTTTTCCCTGGTATTTTGATGATTAAAGAGGTTTGACGGCCTCTTTGCTATCAACCTAACGTTCTGCTCTCTCAACAGATTATGAAGTTGGAACTAAAACCATAATTTTACTCCCAGTCAGAAGAAACATGTGATTACCTTTGGGCTTGACTGTGCATGCTCCAGGTGTACTTGCAGAACGTTAGAGAAGAGGGGATGAAAGGAAAGATAACCTGGAGCAACATTATCATGAAAAAAGCTGTGCTGTAGTTCTGTGCTCTAAGCTTCACCTGGCTAATGGCTATGTTATCCAGTAAATGTGTTTACGGTCACTGCATTCACTCTTATTATTCAGCTAGTAAACTAAAAAGATCCATGACCATTCACTGGCCATCTTCATGTTGTTGTGCCTCATACATGTACCACTTTGCCCATAAAGTGTGATACATTTACTGATTGGAAAAACATTAGATTTGTAAAATTACCAACTGGCCCGTCACGTGTCACTTGATCGAGCTGAAAATGGTCCAATTTGAGTAACACGTCCATTTCTAAGTGCATTCTACTTGCAGTTACAGAGTGGAGACGGTTAAATATAAGATCTTTCTCATTGTGTAGAGGCACTGAAAATGACTGTGTCTAAATAAATAATTTTTTGATGATGATTCTTATCAAATATGCAGCTTTTAAGGGTGCAAACACTCACACTTCAACTGTTATTGTGTGTGTGTGTTAAAAAAAAAGGATTTCTATTTTGGAGCCCTTTGATGTAAATATGTCTTTTCCCTTATGCTTTCCAATCTGCTTTTTATCATCATTATGGTTTTTCCATAGTGAGCTCTTTTGTTCTTTTGAAGAAGTGACTACATTCCCTTCCACACAATAGAAGATTTAACAGTGCTCCATGTCATTGGATAAGTTTTTTGTCCTTTTGCTGGAACGCTTGGGTTGAATATTATATATATATATATATATCTGCGCATGTGTTTGTACTCATTTACGTGGCCTATAGAGCAGTAGTTCCTAACCTTTTGAGGGCCAGGAACCCCTTACAGGGGGAAAAATCTTTCCAAAGACCCCCTTATAATCCTCCTGCTGACAACATCTTTTCTAAATGACCTTTTATGCTGTAGGAATCATTTAAATTTTAACATTTCCAACCTAAATGCTCACCATCTGTTTCATACAAACCAGACTTAATTAAAAAAAATAATTTGAACAAAACAAATTTATTTAAGCTATATTTCAACTCACTAGCCCCCCCCACTCTGAAAATAAAACCTTAAAGCTCCCCAAAAAAGGTGACAACCAAAAGACTGGACCAATTCCAATTAAGCTGTTTAGTGTTACTCATCAATTTAAAGACTAGAACATATCACTTCTTATTTAAACTATGGGCAGAAAATAGAAAAACCTATCCTTATTAAATATTTGCTTTAGGCTTTATTACACACAGTCAAGCCAGTCATTAGTACTATCAATAACTCCCTAAATTAGTGAGAAAGATGAGGAAATACACTTTTTTTTCTCAAATGTCCACCATTCTTGTTCTTGACTGGATCATTTTCTAATCAGCAGATCACTGTTGACAGACATTTCAGAGACTGAGATACACCCTATAGCTGTCAGCAATCATGCTCCTGTTTCTTTAACTCTAGTAAATAGGAATGAAATTCCACCATGCAAAAATGGAGATTAAATACATCTTTGCTTAAGGATGAAGATTTTATTAAATATTTCAAAAAAAGAGTGGGTTTCATATTTGGAGTACAATGACCTCCCTAGTACGTCACCATCCATTCTCTGGGAGGCAGGAAAAGCCGTGCTTGGAGGTAAAATAATCCAATTCTCATCAAATAAAAAGAAAATAGAAAACAAATCTATTCAGGAATTAGAAGAAACTATTAAATCATTAGATCACTGTTAAACTGCATATAGACACCGAGGGTTTGGGGTGGGAGATGGGGGTGTGCGTGACTGCCTTCCCCACATCCCACCCCTCTGTTTTAAATACACATAACACGCACCAACACCATACTCAAATGGCAGCGGGAGGCTAGGGGTCTTTCCAAACCCCTGTTTGCTATTGGCCATCAGGGGTTGGGGTTTCGGGAGGAGGAACAGGCGGTCTGCTCGGGGTCTTTGCTGGATTTTACAAGGCTTTATACTCACCGGAGATAAACCCATAAAATAATGACTAGCTCCATAAAATAACACGTCCTAAATTATCGGATAGTCAAGCGATGCCCCTGGATTCACCACTAACAGCAGCTGAACTCCAGGAGGCCCTCCAAAGCATGCCCAATAAAAAGGCTCCAGACGCAGATGGATGTCCAGCAGAGTTCTATAAGGAATTCTGGAATATTCTGGCACCAACACTCCACAGAATGTTGCAGGAAACCGAGAAAAAAATGGCAGACTTCGGCCAAATATGAATTCTGCCTTCATTAGTCTTCTATTAAAATCAGGTAAAGACCCTGTGTTAATAATCCGCAAATCTGCAAAGCTCTCGCCATTATTCCATTACTACACGACTGCAGTCAGGGAATATTACGTATTTAGGGATCCATGTCTCACCAAGACTGGCAGATTTAAAAAAGCCAAACTAGATCCCACTTTTTTTTTTAAAGTGGAAGACAATCTTGCTAGATGGAAATCCCTACCCATATCACTTATGGAAAGGGTTGCATCAATAAAAATTATGGTTGTGCCCAGAATAAATTACTTATTCTCAATGATCCTAAGCAAACCATCACTGGATTGGTTTATATCTCTGGACTCTAACGTCTCTAAATTTCTTTGGAAAGATAAGCCCCCATGTATTGGCATAAAAACACTACAGAAGACCAAAGATAAAGGTCTTTCATCATTATTTCTTAGCCAACAGGCTTCAATACATCTCAAGATGGTTGAAACATAGCTACCTAGACGAGTCCTGGATAGACGTAGACAGACATTATGAAATGAAATAAGAATTTCAGACCTACCATTTATTAGCTCAAATATAAAACAAAATGAATGCTTTAAAGCATTCATTAGCGGGAAGAGGTTTCCCTCTCCGCGGCCTGGGTCCCAATTTTACTGTATAACTCATGAGACACACATAAAGGGACATCGGGATGGGCACACTTTTTGGCATCCAGTGAGCCTTTTGGTCATTCATAAGTGGTCAGCCTGTGACGGCAATATAGCGTGATCAGCTGTTTTTCACAAAAGATTACGCGATGGCTGGATAGTGGGGGATCTGGGGGTGGTGTCTGGGCTGTTGATTTGCATGGTTGTGTGTATACCGTGAGACGGAGGAGTCCATGGTAAACAGACAAAGTAGCTTGGACAAATCTTGTTTTTATCCCAATTGAAGCCCCCATTTCAGCTGATACAATTTACAAATGCTAAATGAACTTCCCATGTTTACTTGCATTTTAAATACTGTTGCCGGCCAGGGCTCAGCTTGCATTCCACACATCATCATGACACCACTCTCTGTTACACTAAGTTCAGCTTTGCGGCTGTAATGCGGTAATATTACTATCAAGCATGCCGGCATGAATGCTGCAATATTCACACCTCGCCATGCTGACACTGCACATCCAAAAGACACACCGAGCCGACAATATTACCCTAATATGGTGCCACTGTGTGTCTTTTGAAAAGGCCTTGTCTGGTTCGTGGACCCCCAATTTATAGAAACCTGGACCCCCAGTTTGAGGACCCCTGCTATAGAGAACCTCTTCTGGGTTTTTTTTTTTTAACCCTCTGAAGACTGTTGAGCCTTGTGGGGAACCAAAGCCTGGTCCTTATGTGGGAGACCTATAGTTAAGGGTGTACTTTGGTTAGAATTATACTGGTAACAGTTAGGGTAAGTGTATACTAAAATTAATGGAAGTCAATCAAGAGTCCCAATATGGGTAGAAATACAAAATGTTGTTTGTGTGTATTTTTAAGGGATGAAGGCCATCAGAAGGTTAAAACCTGAGACGGGGTCCATGTTGTTGTACTCCCTGCATTATTTAGCACACTAGAGAGCATGCCACTGAACGCTAACCCCAGTTAACACGGGAGACCGCAGAGTGCAGCTTCCCGTTTATGTGAGCGTGTATGTTTTTGTATTGACCAGAAGTGCAGATGGTGCAGCTGTGGCATCTTTATGTGTCACCATTTACCAAAAGCACATGCCCAGGACTGACTTCAGCAAGGCTGACCGATGATCACTTCACACTGTCTGACGCTGTTTCCAATTTCTCTGAACAACAAACAAGTGGAGAAGAGGGGGAAAAAAACGAATGCGGTTGGGTGGGGGCAGAGGTGATCTTTCCTAGTAAAGCCTCTTAGAGCTCTGTGGATTTACACTCTTGTCAAGTGATTTAGTGTTTGTGCGTGTGTGTGTGTGCTTTATTCACTTTGAAATGACCTCACAAGAATGCAGAGATGAAAAAAATACTCTAATGTGGAAATAGCTATACACAAACAATTTTTTAAGGGTTAAAAATTTGATTTGGAGTTACAGATTTGGCTTAGTACATATTTAGGCTTCTGGATGAAAAATAAATATGTTAGCTTTGAAATTTGTTCAAATTGCTGATCTTGTGGACTATAACCCTGGCCTCAGACCCTAAGAAACATTACTAGAGATGTTCTAAGAAATTGTCTAGTGATCCGAGCTGGATGGTTTTCCGCTTGATTTGACCTGATCGGTGCCCGACTGGTCAGAAACTCAAAAATCAAATCTTTTTCTGATCAGCGAGGGCACAAGGTTGGGCTGACAACACTCTTCAGTCTGGATGGTGTTAATAAAGAAGACAGTGAGGGATAAAACAAATAATAGAAGAAGCACAGGGATCTGAGAAGCAATTTAAAAAGCAGCAAGTCTGAAAAGAGATTTAGAGAGATAACAGGAAGGCTACATTGAATACAGCAAATACTCTGTTATATCCTCTTCAGTTTGAATGTGTTGTGGAACATGTATTTGGGAGTCTTTTGGAAGACTCAGAGTTAAGGTAAGGGTCTACATTCTGTCGTGCCATGGTTATCAAACTGACACAAGCACCCCTGCTGGTATCAACGATTTACAAGTTAAACAAGAAGCCATTTAGTTAGCTGTAATATTGAAAAGTTCAAGCACAGTGATCATTGCTTCAAACAAATAATACTCGACGTGAAGTTCAGGGGAGAAAATTATCCAAGAATAAGTGTTACTAGCTACTCATGCTAACATAAAATCCACCTAAAGATGAGCAGTAGCATTTGCTAATAGTTATACCCATGGTAATCGCGGGTGTTAGGGACCACAACTGCCTGCACATAGCTAAAACCCTTAAAATACTTAATTCCCCCTCAAAAAACCTTTATAACTGCCTATTTTAATGGTTCAAAGAGCTAAATATACCTCAGTATGTATTAATACACAAAGTGGAAACTGTCTTAGCACTGCTGCAGAAGCTAACATACACAGCCTTCCTTACCTCCACTCTTGGGGGTACAGCCAATCAGAACCAAGGAACACTTGAAAGGCACTCTGAGCGCAGACCTTCGCCAGGGCCACTCACACACTCCGATTTTTTTTCCAATAAAATGTCTGTTAATGAGATGCATGGCTGTGTTCATGCTGTCGCTTTGCTCTTCCAGCAGAGAGGGGAGATTCCCACATGCGCAATTTAATTTGCTGTGCATATGCTCCAACTGTGGCGGGGCTGCTGCGTGAGGTCAGACTTTTTTTGAGCTCTCTGACACGGGAGAGGAGTGGAGGTTAGCGCCACACCACTGGTTGGTGGGTTGATACCTGCTTCATGTCGGATTTACCCCGAAATTGAATCAGTTGTTCCTGGTCTCATTGGAGACATTTCTTGAAACTTTTCTTGAAATATGTCCACAACTTTTTTGAATTATGTTGCTAACAGACACACAGAATGGTACGAAAACATGACCTCCTGGTGGAGGTCATGAATGGCATTCCTGGAAAAAAAATGCAAGAAATGTAAAAAGTCACACTCGTTTTGTGGGACTGGTTTTACGGGTTTAGCGTTAGACAGTAAAGTGGTAGTTTGAAAGCTTAGCATTTTGTGAGGTTGTACTGGTTCTGAAATGTTTGAGAACAACTCCTTTAGGGATCACACATAGAATGCAGTGTAAAGTTAGGAATGGTAGCCCTAGTTTAAAATCTGAACTCTGTTATAATTGTGTCTATGTTTTAAGTTGGGGTTGATGTGGATCCTGTGGGACTGATGGTGCATGCATTTGTTTTATTTTTGCGCCCCCCCATCACAATTGCTTATTCTGCCAACATGAAGTGTGGTGGACCTGCTTTTTCACCTTCATCGTGCGGTTCTTGTTTTGGCTCTGTACCCGGCTTCAAAGTGTTTTTCTTTCCATTTCCCGTTTAATCTCCCCCTGCTCGGCTACTCAATCACCCACCCACCCAGTAAACATGTTGGCACACAAGTACTGTTTTTCGAAAGCAAAACAACACGGGGAATATGACCAGAATATGGAAACACTTAATCTCCCTTGGTGGATTGGTATCAAATCCCCAGTCGCATGGCTGAGGTAGAGACAAACAGACAGAGAGAGGGAGAGAGAGACTGTAGAAGGACTCTGTGTTCATTTTGCCAAGGCCAGATGGTGAGGGCAGCTTTGGTGCTGCACGGCTTCTCTCTCTGCCTGTCAGGCCGTGACACACACACACACACACACACACACACAAGCACAACCGATTACCTCAGACTGTTCGCGCTTTGCTGTGTGTGGTGGCCCAGACTTATTAGATTAATCTTTTATTTGTCTGCTGCTGTTATCACTGTTTTCCATCTCAATGTGTTGCTAGGATTAAGAAACAGTCTCTGGTTTACGCTCTCATTTAGATGGTTTGTAATCTGCCAGACTCCGTGTATTAGTCCGTGCTGGAGAATAGCACAAATACATCCCAAGTCCAACTCTGTGAAAATTACTAAGGCTAACAAAAACTGATGAATGTACATTTGTTTCAGTTGCAGTCTCCGATGGTAAATAGATTTTTTCGTGTTTCATTCAGGTTCAATAGATTGAAGAACAGGGGGCACGGTGGCGCAGCTGGTAGCCTGGCTCACCTCACAGCTAGAAGGTCCCGGGTTCGATTACCACCGGGGACACTGTGGGTGCTGAGGGTGTGTTTGTTCCCCCACATCATCGGCACCCACACCCTGGGTGGGGTTGGCGAAAGGGCCTTTCTGTGTGGAGTTTGCATGTTCTCCCCGTGTTCCCTTGAGCAGCTAATGTGAGCTACTCCCACAAAAACATGCATTAGTCCTGGGGCTGTATACTGCCTCCTCCTGGCCGGCCGGGGCCCAAGCACGAAGGAGGCTTGGGTTTCAGTGAAGGGCCCCTCCCGGGGCCGGCACAGAGGGAGAGTGGAACCCCAGGACCTGAACTAAGGAGCATTGGGTGATAAATAATGGGCAAAAATCGTGGGATAAAAAAATAATAATAATAAATTAAAAAAATAGATTGAAGAACAGCTATGTTACTCCTATACTTGACTTGTCTAATTGCACCAGACTAATACAGGGGACTGGACCGGGAGGGAAATGCTCAAAGATTTCAAACTTTCATGTGATTTGATTCACTTTCACACTTTCACTTTCACAGCTGCTCTTTTCGGGCGCTATCACAAAGAGCTGTCCAGTATAGGAGGCCGATGAGTATGGCAAGTTGATATAACATTTAATGAAAATAGGGTTTCCTAAATGCAAAAAATTATTTCTGTAATTTATCAGGCACTATTAAAATTAAAGGAGTATAATAAACTACATATAAAAATGAGATGGGAAGTAGATAGTAAAATAGTGGAAAGGGAAAAAATAAATGCACATCTGTCAACTGTGACAAGCGCCTTCTCGTGGAGGATGTTCAACTGGAAGAATATGATCCGGTACTTTCGTACTCTGGCTCAAATGTCCAAATGCTCTCATCAGAATAGCTGTTGGAGCCAATGTGGTCAAAGAATAACGAACCATTACCATATATTTTGGGATTGCCCATTGGTGGTTCCATTCTGGAAGAAAATACATGGGTATACAATTTTCACTACCCTGGAGGTAGTTTTTAAGATGAGAATTCAGTTTCATTTTGCATTGTTGTATCTAGGCCACTTGGAAGGTCTTAAATTACAAAAATTGGATAAATATCTGTTCAGGATGCTGTTGGTGGTGTCAAAAAAGACTATAACTCACAAGTGGCTTAAGAAAGATACTCCTGAGACACTGGATTGATTAGATTTATAGCATTTGTGTGATGGAAAGAATTACGTTCAAGCTAAAGATAGAGGCAATCTGGTCGAAATGGTTAAACTATGCACAGACTTTGTTTAATATAGTATTTGAGTTTTCTTCTGAAGTAATTCCCCCCCACTGAGATTTGATTGTGTCATGTGTAACTAATGATTAATAAAAAAAGAAAATAAAAGAAAACGAGAAACCTCACCTATACAGTGCCTATAAAAAAAGTATTCACCCCCTTGGATGCTTTACCCTTTTATTGCTTTTACAAATACGTCATGATCAACTAAATTTGGCTTCAACCCCCCCCCCCCCAAAAAAAACAAACATTTAAGCGCTAAATGAAAAATGATTACTACAAAATAATGACAATGGAATAAAAAATATTTAACCTGAATTAAGTGATTGCATAAATATTCACCCGTTTTAAAGTGACTGACCTAATTCAACAGAGGTCCAGCCAGTTGGTGCTTGTAGTCTCACAATGAGTGGAATGGAAATCACCCGAGTGCAGTGAGTGTGTTTCAAGTGACAGTAGTATATAGATACTTGTGTCTGGAAGGTCTATTTCCTGGTTAATGAATATTCCTGGCTACCATTGCAGCATGAAGATAAAAAAAGACTCCAAACAAATCAGAGAACATGTTATTGAAAAGTATAAGTCAGGGAATGCATACAAAAATAAATAAATCTATAAGGCTCTCAACATCTGCTGGAGTTCAGTTAAATCCATCATCAAGCAAATAGAAGGAATATGGTGCATGTGTAAATCTGCCAAGATCAGGCCATTTTCAGAAACTGAGCGACCGTGCAAGAAGGAGACTAGTGAGAAATGCTACCAGGACACCTATAACTACTCTGGAGGAAGCTACAAGCTTCAGCAGCTGAGATGGGAGCGACTCTGCATACACCAACTGTAAAAAAAAGCCTTACCCAAGATTTGAAATGGCAACACTGTAGCTGTGAGGTAACAGTGCTAACAACCAGGAACAGCTGACATGCACACACCATATGGAATATAGCATGAACCAGGAACTGCCAGGCCTTTAATAAAATAGAATAGAATGATACTTTATTGTCCCACAAAGGGGAAATTCAGCTGTAACAGTGACAAAGTGGCAGGTAATAGAAGCATTTAGATTCACACAAGAAAAGTAGAAAAGTAAAGAAACAGAATTAAGAATAATATATGTACATTAAGGACAAAATAAAAAAACCAAAGTACTGCATACTCAGATTACAATGTGGCTGCATTTGATTGTTTTTGGGAGATTGTTCTGCCTTTGGTTTGTCTTTTGGAAGAAGAACCGATATCCGTAGTGGTTAAGATCATGGCCTGGCCCTGCTAATCCAGAATGTTCGTTATTTAAAAAAAAGATAGCTTTAAGCTTCTGTACCACGGAGAGCTGTCTCATTCTGAGTATATACAAACACACTTGTGCCACAACATTAATTAACATTGGTAACTTTCTTTGAAGCCAGAAAGATCCAGTTTATCTGTTCCTCCCCTGACGGTCATGAATTACTCCTAAACTGTCCTTCCTGCTTGGCTTGTCAACGCACAGCTGAATGCTTCAGATCAGCGAACTGCCAAAAAATATTTGCTTTTCCGCTGCTTATAACTGTTGTTGATGATTTTGTCTGTGTATACGATTTGTAGAAAGGTCCTGATATATGCCCTGCTAATTTGAATTGCAGAAGTCATTTTGGACAGAGAATTTGTCTTCATTTTGGTTTATTATCTTTTTTGTAATCAGATTTCATACAGATTCCAATTCCTTTTTTTTTCTCTTGAAAGTTTCTACACCCTGAACATTGCTTTGTTGATATGTGACTGACTACAAATGAAAAGGTTATTATTGGTTTTTGGCAGTTTGGCAATCAACTTAAAGTAGTCCTACATAGCTCCAAAAGAATGTTTCATTATATAATGTCAACTAGAGCGTTAGCAGACAATTATTTGATCAATTATCTGTAGTACACCTTTCAATATTAATAAAAAAAAAACTGGCAATTGTGTGGTACCAAATGAATCATAGCGTAAGGTATAATCTTTGAACCAAAAAAGTAAAAATTAAAATGCCGACTGGTTGTTTTAGGGTAATTTCAGGAAAAAACGTGTGTTTTTTAAGTCTTTTTGGTTGATTTACCATAAACATAATCTGTTTTTCCTTTCAGTGTCATCTCAAATCTGCTGTTACCCTAATCTAAAAAAAAAAATACCCAAATAAGAGACACTTCACTTATCTCCAATAATCATATAAGCTTGGCACTCACACTTTCATTAACACCTCTGAGTTGCCCCTGTGTAACTCTGCTTGAGCAGCAGCTGTTTCCTCCACGCCGATTGTGCTAACTACTTGAGATGCTAGGAGTTAATTAACTCTTCCAAGGCCATATGTGTGCTATTCAGTCAGTTTAAATAGCAGAATTATCAGGATTAGGGCTTAGTTAAATATCATTGGTCAAGGAAAATACTGCCTGGTATGGGAATAGTTCTGACTCAATAGCTCGTGTTGATCTTCCAGACAGCAGGGCTCCCTCTCCTCCGGATGGCATATCTCTTCAGTGGAAGCCTGGTAAAGACTGATCGAGAAGTCCCAGTATGAGATCAGAAGTGAAATTCATCACTTGTAGCCCTGATTTCAAAATATACATATTATTTCTGAATGTCAACATTTGATGTCTTTTTGATCATGTTTTCTCCTTCTCACCCAATACTTTCCTGAGCTTTCCATCCTATTTATTCCCCCCCATTTTGTCAAACTTCAATGTATTTTATTGGGAATTTATGCAATAGACCAACACAAAGCAGTGAAGAATTGTGAAGTGGAAGAAAAATGAGACATGGAAGTGGAAAAGTGAGCTGTTTAGGTTGTACCCAGCCCTCTTTACTTTGATGCTGCAAAAAAAAATTGTATACTGAGTCTGTATCGATTTGATCTTAGTCAGGTGATGTACAGTGGACCACCGGTATTCGTGGGGGTTAGAGACCTCCGCCTGCCGCGAGTAGCTAAAACTGTGTAATATACGCGCTGGAAACCGTCTTAGCACTACCACAGTAACTAAACTTGCCACTCTTCCTTATCTCTGGGGGTTACAGCCAATCAAAGCCACAGTCGGGGGCATCTCCACCCTTTAAGAAGCCCTGACAAGATGTGATATGTGTTGTAAAAAAAGAAAAGAAAAAAAGAAGTGAATTGGATTGTTACAATAGATTATAGACTATAGCATACATGGTAAGGTACCTAAATCATAATTTATTTTCTAATAGATGCATGTCAAAACAGTGTAATGTGTCATCTAATGTACAATGTTGGATAATGTTATATCTAATGTTAAATTTATTATGGAATGTTTTGTGTTTGGAAAATTACATTTGAAAATGGCAAAACCACACAATATTTCAGTTCAATCAGTCTTTCTTCACCTGCTTCTGTTGGTCTCCCATTTCTCTTCTTTGTTTGACTGTCCCTTCATTTCCCCACTTTGTGTTTGGTTTTTCCATCTGTCTACTGCCAGCAGTGAACTACCAACATTCTGTTATTTAGCATAAGATTGCTAACAAACACTGCACATTCTATCAGTCATACACAATTCACCTATTGCTGTCTCTGTCTTTATCTCGAGCTGTTTTCTCTCCTCTTCTCCCTCTCATCACTTGGTCTTCTCTCATCATTGGTTCTGTCAGTAATGTCAAATTGGTAAATGAGCATATGAGGTAAAGCAAGGCTTTACTTATTTTATTTAACATGTTTTCAATGATGCACCGTTATCGACCCATTTAGAATTTGTTTCTATCTGCATTTTAATAGGCATTATGATAATTGGATTTTCAGTACCTTTTTTGATTCATTATCTATAACACAATATTAGAATAATGAAATGTTACCAGTTCACATGCCTAATGATGACACTGGTGCTTTTTGCTATTGCTGCTGCTGGCTCCTCCCTCTTTTGGTCATCTCTCCAACTTTCTACAAAAATCACGACATCTAAATTAAGTGTGCAAAGTATGACTATCGTAAACTAATAATGTCCTTATGTAATAATTGGGCTACATCAATTCACGATGCATCAAGAGTGTTACAAAAGTGTTTTCTTGGTAGGCATTCTCTAGCACAAAAGAAATCTACTCAGATACCTGTTACCAATTTCCATGTTTGATTCTAACAGCTCTGCTGCTGCTGGCTCCTTCTCTGTCTGGAGATCATCTTTGCTTCCTTCTACAAAGTTATTAAATCAAATCAAAATGAGCAACAAGCCAACAGAAAACAGGTTGCCCATATAGTAATACAATAATGTAATACAAACAAGCGGACAACAAAAACAATTCGACATGTTCAACAACAACAATTGAAGCATTCAGCCTTCCTGTCTAAAGCAGCACTTCTCAAATGGGGAAGTGTGGAGTTCTGCAGGAACCACCTGAGTTAAAGAAATTATCAGAGCTATAAAATAATAAAAATAAAAAAAAACCTGTAACTTGAAAAAGCTGAAGAGTTGGAACTGTTTTTTGGAATTTTTCTATGATCTGTTGACTTCCGTTAAATTTTGTAATATTGCTCATTTTAAAATATCTTCCGGTTTGGCGCTGTACAGTTTACAAAGTGGCCTTATTGGACCTGGTATTCTTGGACTCCAGTCAAGTTGGCTTGTCAAACACTTGTTTTACCTTTTTGCTGTTCTCTAAAAATTTTGTTTTCTAGAGCAAAGGCTAACTAAACACCAATTCAGTTTCAATTTAATACAGTTTATTTATATAGCTCCATTTCACAACACGTCATCTCAATGCACTTTATAAGAATCACCACAATTTGTTCGATTTTTATATATATATATAAAATCGAACTAAATCTCCATGTATATATATATATATATATATATATATATATATATATATATATATATATATATATATATATATATATACATGGAGATTTAGTCAAATCACTCTTGCCAGTTGTTTATCAATAGTTTACTGAACTTACAGTGTGATCTTTGTTTATTGCCGACAATATTAAAAGTTTAAAAATGCTGATTAGTGTTTTTAAATGTACAGATTAAAGTATCTTTTAGGCTACATGGATACTCTTCATGCATCTGAAAGACATTAATGTTTCTTTTACAATTTACACAACCCTGTTAAAAATAACTGCCAGATCTGCAAAGCTCTTTTAATGCTGCCGAAAACAACACAAAGCAATAATAACAACAAAATACACCCATCGACAATTCCTACCTGAAAATCCAATAAAAAAGACAAATAGAAAAAAAACTGAACGAGACACTTGCAGGAGGACGGCGATGTGCACATTTTGGACAGCGAAGAAAGGTTTTTTTAGAGAGGAGTAAACGAATATATCTTTGTTCAACATGAAAAACCTTCCCATAAGTGAAATAGGTAAAACAAATTCCATCTAGCCAAATCATCTTCTACTTTCTTTAACAGTGGGATATAATTGAATTTTATTAGATCTGATATTCTAGAAGAGACTTCAATTCCTAAATATTTAATATTCCCTGATTGCAACTGGGTAGAAAAGGAATTTTGAAAAGAGCAATTAATTGGAAGAGCTACAGATTTTTGCCAGTTTATCGAGTAATCTGAAACTCTTGAAAAGGAATTTATTCGTTTAATTATCTCGGAAATAGAGGTTTGTGAATTCTGAATGAAAAGTAGCACATCGTCAGCATAAAGACTAATGCTTTGTCCATACGTAGCTGGGTATCTCACAAAACGAAGATATTTTTCTACGGTTTGGCCTGTCATTCACACGAAAACGCAGATTTCCGGCACCCAAAACGAATCTTTTTGAAAACTCCGGCCAAAGTGAAGATCCGCGTTTATGCCCTCACAGATGTGTCGGCCTCATCGATTGTCCAAGCGCTTTTTGTTTGATGGTTTTTACAAGCTCAATTAGTGCTCTATGTAGAAGTCAGAACATAGAAAGTTACTCTGAGTGAATAGGATTTGGGGGAACTACTGCCCCCTACAGGTTTGGCATGCCTATGAATGTGCTTAACAACGCACTTATTTGGTTAGGTGTGGACGGAGATTCTTTTTTAAAAACGAGGTGGAGAGAATATTTGTTTTTAAAAAACCCAGCTACGTGTGTATATGGTCTAATTTTGTGTTCTATACTTTTGCATTTGATTAGGCAAAACAATCATATTGTTTTGCCTAATTGCTGTTGCTAGAGGTTCGATGAAAATGGCAAACAATGAGGTGGAGAGCAGACCTCCTCATCTTGTGCCCCTTTGTACCACTTTTGGAGAGCTATATAATATTTTTAACCAGTTTACAAAATTGTTTGTAAAACCAAATTTATGAATGACTGCAAATAAAAACTTCCAGTTAACACAGTCAAATCCTTTTTCTGCGTCTAAGGACAATATTACAGCTTCAATGTTTTTATTATATGAAAAAACTTATGGGAAGGGTCGTCTCAATAAAAATTATGCTTTTACCAAGAGTTAATAATTTTTTTTTTTGCAATGATTCCAAATAAACTGACAATTAACTGGTTTAGATCTTTTGAATTCTTCTATTTCCAAGTTCCTATGGAGGGGGAAAACCCTTCGTGTCAGAACCAAAGGTAGAAGAGGACTAGATCTACCAAATTTTTATTATTATTATTTAGCAATTAGATTGGAATATACTTTTAGATGGATTAATCATAGCCAGTTAGATGAACCCTGGCTGGATGCTGAAGGAGTATTGTGTAATATAGAGATCTCGGGTTTGCCAATTATTAGCATAAATATAAACGTCAAGTATGCTTTAAAAGTATTAATAAAAGTACTTCTTTGACAGCTTGGTGGGAGTTTTTTGAAAAAACTGGATCTTCCATAATCCCATGTAAATATACACCCATCTTGAACAATCCTGACATCTTACAAAACAATATTATATGATTAACTTTTTAAAATGGAGTTGTAAAGGAATTAAATGTTTAGAACATATATTCAAAGGAATTTTTTTTTTCATTTGATAGACTAGTGTTACAATATGGAATTAATAAAAAAAGATTTTTAGAATATCAACAGATTAAATCCATAACAAATAAATTTTAAATCAAGTAGATTGTTTTACTAACAACAATAAAAGTGGAACAATTTGTCAATCTCAGAACTAAACTAATGTCAAAAATATACAAAATGCTTTCCAAAATGTATGTATCCATATCCCTTCCTATTATAAAACGGGAGGAAGATTTATCACTAAGTTTTGATAATAATTTCTGGTCAAATATATTTTTGAGGACTCTTAAAATAACTAAGAACACCAATCTACAATTAATACAATATAAAATCTTACATAGAACATATTATACTGGTCAACAGATGTTTAAGATGAGGTTTGTTTCATCTAACATCTGCTGACATTGCACATCCAGTTCTCCAGATAATTATATTCATGCTCTTTGGTTATGTCTACCTGTTTATAGATTCTGGTGTCGAATATATGAATGTTTAACAAAGTGTCTGCGGTGTGATATTTCTATGACTCCCTCAGTCTGCTTGCTGGGTGACTTAAAAGTTGTTCCTTTGGAGACTAACACAGCCCATATGGTTCTATCAATTGCTAAGGAGTCTATTCTCATGAACTAGGAAAAATAAAAACCAACCCAGTACTAATCAATACAAGGATCCCCTGATGGACTATATCACCCTGGAGATGATTTCTGCCTCTACCTCAGATGAACTGCCCTGGGCACCTCTGATTAGCTCTGTCACCTAGTGAGAAATCTAGGCCTTGACCTGCCATGTGCTTCTGGATGTTCCCTGTAGCCTAATGTGTGTACATGGACGAGCGTGAAATGTGGTCGCTACCTATGGTGCTGTGGTGTCCTGTAAGAACATCATCATAGCTAAATGTGTATATGTTGGCTTATGCTCTTTTTTGGAGGTGTCTTTTGTTTTTGCTCTTTCTTCCTCAGGTGCGGAAGCAGAATTTCCTAATGTCCTCTCACTTTGCCTCCCCTTCTCTCCCCCCTCTTTCTATTTTTTCTCTTATTTCTCTCTCACTAATACTTTCTTAGTTTTAAACCCAAAGTCCCATGACTCGTTTCTATTGTAATACATTTAAGGAAACTTAAATAAGGTATTAATTTAATACAAGTTCACCATTACAACTTAAGCAGTAGCGGCCAACTTGTGAAAGTAAAACTGTTGGGCGAGTGTTTCAAAGGCACTCGGATAATAGTTTTAAGTGCCTCAATGCTAGACGGGACACGGGGTGGGGGAAACAACAACTTGAAAAACCAAAACTAAAACAGAAGAAGTGGCCTCAGATTTAATCTTTCTAACACCTACTCTGCAGCCCTGGCTCATCTTCCCCCGGTGGTTTTTCAGGAAGTGACATCTTGGAACATGTGACGAAAACAACACACACTGCATATAGGGATACGTTTGGATACGTCAAGCAACAACAACCCAATATTTAGCTAAATGGAGGATAGAGGTAGTGACTCCCATGTCCTAATTACTCCATTAGTGACATTAATGTTAGAGTGACTGTTCTAATTACATCTTACAAGCCTGTTTTTTCAAACCATGTTCAGAAGTGAAGAAACTTATCTTAGGCCCTGTCTACACAGAGATGAAACCATGTGTTGCAGCAAAGATATTTCGTCGAATAAGTGTCTCATCCACAAGGAGGCGGTGTTTCAGCACACCGTAAACAATTGTGTTTGAAACCAGGTACCAGAGTGGACAAATCTCACAACGTCGGCTCGGTTGTCTACATGACTTTATGCTCTCCGGCATTTATTCTGAGCGGAGGACGAGGGCGCCCCATTCCTATAATTAACGCACATGCGGAACTCTGTGATAAGGTAAACAAACATGGCGCCGTATGGTGTTTCGGTCCTAATAAAGCAAATTCTGACCTTATTATGGATCCTATAATACAATTTACTGTCCCTCCTCTAATACCAGCAGCAAGAAATGGATCCAGAGAACCACAGACACCATATGCTTTAGAAAAAAGCTCTAATTTGAAGCTAGATTTGTCGTGTTTGCCCCCGGGTTGACTGCGCATGTTCAGTATTCTTTTCTGTGTTTCTCTGCCAGTGTCACAGCGTCACCCGCGGGCCCGGCATATGTACTGCACGATTTTAAGCCGGTTTGTGTGAATTCACGTGGACAAACGTTTTAATTATTGTGGAGGAGTTTTTACAGGCTCTGTTTTTTTTAAACGATACCCATTTTGCCTCGTTCTAGAGTAGGGCTTAGAAAACCCAGACAATTGCATGGAGTTGCTGACTTAGCAGCAATCTCTCTTCAGAGCAAGTATGAAGTTTAAGAATAAACTAATACATGCAGTACATGATGTTCCAAAACACTTAATTTCCACAATTGTTATTTCGCACCACAATGCTGAAGTATAGTATTTAATCCATTAGAAAATTAATCTTGTCAGGGAAATTAACTTTCTAATTTAGAATACAGTGCTTAGATGTAGGATCAGTTCAGTACAGAAACAGAGGGTATTTTGTGATTTCTACCACTGTTTTGCTCTGGAAGTGTTCAGCTGTATTTATTGATTTGCTTTCTTTTCTGCCAGAGTCAAATCCTGAAACCAGCGTCTTCCAAGTCAAAAGTGCCCTTTGTAACCTTTCTAAAGCTGGGTCCAAACTGTTCAAATCAATCCATCTGTCTGTAGAGGCCACACTACATCTTGCAGTTCACTGGGCCTATACACCCACAGACATGACCCAAAGGGTATTTTTACTCCCGTCTCCCTCTTTGTTTTACACTCAGAGCACTCCAAGTGCAGGTAACCTAAAAGTCGCTGCTCTTCTTTAATGTTTTATGTGCAGAAAACGTCTCGGCAGAGCCATTGTGCTTTTACAAATGTCCAATCACATTAGCTTCTCCATGAGATGGTTTGATGGCTTCAGCCGTTTCAAGTGATTTAACCAGTGTCACCTTGATCGCTACATCGCAGCTTTCCCTGTCACTCAGATTTACGAGCAGAAGCTTAAACTGTCTTAAACTGTAAATATGTGAGCCGGGCCTGAGTTCTGCCGCCCTTAGGGGGCCGCAGAGAAGCGCTGAGTTGCACGCTGACCCCTGGCGCCTCGTGTGGAATGCACTGCAGTTTCTAGGAACGCTGCTCCGGGCGTCAGCGCGGACGCTCTCATATGCCATATTTTAAGAGAAGCATAGAGTGTTTGTAAGCACAACACAGACGAGCATTGTGGGAGCTGCTCTGGCGGTGCACGGACAAACGAGACGCGACGTCGACGATCATAGATTCTGTTCAAAGATTCCTAGAAAAACAGAACAAAAGAAATGTGTGGGAAGATAAAGTGCCTTGGCAAACTTTCCACACCCTTAAAACTTGTTTACAGTTTTGCAGCCACAACGGCTACGTGTTTTACTGGCATTTTATGTGCTTGACCAACAGTGTTCTTGTGAATTCCATGCCCTTAAGTTCACCCTCACAGGTAGACTCTATTTACTAATGAAATAATTTTTGAAAACTTTTGGTCATACTGGGATTACTCTAGGGCAGGGGGTCTGCAACCTCTGTAATCTAAAGACCCATTTTTTGCTCTGATTCCATATTTTAAGAAATATCTACAATAGCAAATTTGTCATTTTCAAAAGAACAACCACGTTTTCTCAGTTTCTAAGTTTTAAAATAAGGAACAACATAAAGCTTTAGCGAAAAGAGGAAAGATCCCTTTTTCCTTTGTAGGATGGTGATATGTGTGGAAAATGAAGTTGAAAGAGCACATAGTTTCCAACATAATGACGAGAGATATATGTAAAAAAAAATTTGCTGGTACTTTCCTTGTCTTTTGTTGCGGAATAGTTGCTAAAACTGCCCTTTATTACCTCCGCCAAGGGAGGTTATATATTTGCCATGGTTTGTTTGTTTGTTTGTTTGTTAGTTTGTTAGCAACAGAACTCAAGTAGTTATTACCGTATTTTGATAACATTTTCAGAAATGTCTGCAAAGGGGAACGAGTGATTAGATTTTGGGGTGATTAGACTTCGAGGGTGATCTGGGGGGGGACTGGGCTAAGTGTCCTCTTTTTTTGGAAATCAAAATATGGTCACCATATGTTAGCATAACAAAATGTGGAGGGTATCAAGTTATTTGAAATGTTTTGCGAGGCAGTATTTTGTTAAACCTGGGTTTAAATGAACATTTTTCTATGAGTGATCTTTTGTTTAAGAAATATAACAATGAAGTGGTGAAGCTTAAGGTGAAGGCTCCACCTTTCCCATTTCTGGATCACCTTTTCCAACACAACTAGGGCTCTGGCTGACCCTGAGAGTTAAATAGGTGCAATTTGCTTTTCCTTGGCATTAAATCCCGGGTACTGTTGTAGAGAAAGATATTGTCTGATCTGCTCCTGTCCTTGTGTAATATGTGCAACTGGCTCTGTGTTGTTGTATTTGGAGGGTTCTTATCTGCTTTGTCTTTTATTCCCACTGTATTTTTCATGGGGTTTTTAAATCAACGCTTGGCCTTGCTTCAACCACAGTTAGACCTGCATAAATGAACTCTGCCAATCCCTCTTACTCCTCTCGTGCTTTTTTAAAGCTCTTACTACCTCCCTTCAGTTTTTTTTTCCTTTTTTTTAACGGTTGATAAAGGCACTTTCATAATTTTCAGAAGCTCTTTTAGTGAAGAACAATGTCCGGGCCTGTGTGAAAAAGAGCAGGGGTCTTCAGGTCTGCCTGCAAACATAGAACAAAGCTCAGAAATAGCTGGGCTCATTGCCACTGTGCAAAGATAGGATGAGGCCCAGGGCAGCACCGAGCAGATAGAGGCAAAAGCACGTGGGGCCAAGCCAAGGTCCGCTCAGGATACACACTCATCAAGAGGTCCGTGACCCAGCCAAGGTGACCTTACACTGACCCTCTTGAGTTTTACAGCCTGGAGGGGAATTTGTGTGTATGAGTGCGTTGTACAGTACAAACTGTAGTTGCTCTGAGTGGCTGTGTTTATGTATGACTGGGAGATGTTTCTTCTGTACTTTTTTTTTAAAGAAAAAAACAAAAACTTGGCTTCAAACACAGTTGGATGTAAAATAATGGGCTCTTGTGAGTTTTAATGCTTCTTTTTCAGGTCAAAGTGTCACTGTTATATTTTACAGCAAAAATATGTAAAAGAAAAAAAAGAAAAGCAATAGGGATAACACCACCGGAGGGTAATATTTCTTTAATCTGTCATTTTAGAGAAAAAAATTGTAAAGTACACAAAGTTTGCATCCTGACTCCTGATGTGTTTTTAATCTATCTGTCTGCAGCAGATGTTCACTATCCCAGGCAAAATGGGGCTATCTAATAGTTGGAGCGTCTCTGTCTATGTCATGTCTTCCTCTGCGAACTCCGGGTTAATCCAATTTGATGGCATTAACAAGAAGTTTCACCACATGAAAAAGGCCACATTTTATTCAGGTGACTTTTACAACAAGGGTGACACGGAATGCTACCTATCGAGATAATGCTTTTACTCATACATTAAAGCAACTTGCCAGACTTTTCTGTAAAATTCAATTAAAATCATTTCGGATATAGTCTGTCACCTAGAACAACATGTCATAGTTCATTTAGCTATTCTTCTTTTTTCTTTTTGCTGTGAAACTATTTATTCATGAGCATTGGCGTAGCCAGACCTCTTTTACCGGAGCGCCTTCCCCCGGTAAACTCACAGGCAGGAACAAACCATGCAGCACTGAGGGACTGAAGGATATAACAGGGTTAGAAGTCAAATATCTAAGAATCTGTAAAGTCACATAAAGCCTAATACATGCTCCAGCGAGGCATCTTTTATTTCATAGAGATTTGTGCATCGTGTCGCGAAAAGATTCTGTGGCAGTACGCAGAACCAGGGAGCCGGCTATAGAGTGCTCATTCAGAACCAGTCACGGGCCCCACTCTGGGTCAGAAAATAGACCCGCTAGCATTATGCAGTTTTGAAAACTACTTTGTCTGTTTACATATTCCCTTTAACTCTTTAGAACCAGTCGTGCAATGTTTTAGTCCATGCTGGACGGAGCCTTTGCAGGCGTTTTGGTGCCCAGATTTGCCTCCAGTCGAGGGAAATGGTCGAACATAAGACAGACGAGGCAACTTTTAAACTAATTCATAATATTAGCACGTCTCTTATTCATGTACGTCCTGGAAATGTGATGGTGTTTTTTGGCAGATTTTTTTTTTAAAGACATGATGGTTTTGGTACCTCTATCTAAACATGTTTAAGTTTTAATGTTTTAAAGTCACAGTGTCTCAAAGAATATGTTCTCTGCTCCTGATTTGCAACTACGGGTCACATTTTCTGCTTTTTCTACCAACAGCATCATCGATTAGGCATTGTGTAACGTCCAAACTTTTTAAACTTAGCGGTTAAACGCTGAGTCCAGTTAGGACACAGCCTGGAGAATACATATCCACTGTTGATGGTAAAGTGCACAATTTGGTGATTGGTAGATCTGAAAGCAAATAAATAACACATAAATTAAACAATGTGACAGGATAATAATATGGAAATTTTTTTAAAGTAATCTTTTGAATGATGCAACGATATGAAGGCTTTTATTATTAAGCACCTTTAAGTTCATTATAATAATGCATTATATTAATTATCAATAAAGTACAAGAATAACTCCACCCTGGTTGTTTATGTCTACCACTTTTTTAAACTAAATAGACCTACAGTTATTCAATTCTCACTATCTCGTCCCATCTCCATTAACCCTAAAATAGATTATCCAGGAATGAAAGTCCCAGTCACAACAGCAGCACAGAGAACATGTTATTTTGTGGGAAATGTTATGTCACACATGACTGTATTTCTTTGAAATAACGGGGCATGCACCTGTTGACAGTGAAGATTCAGAGGCTACCTCTGTATGATTCCTTTTTGGTTGACAGCGAACAGGACGATAGAGGAAAAAAGAAAGAGATGGGAATAGAGAGAATGGACGAAAAAGAGGAAAACAGAGCGGGTGAGATAAAAAAAAATGGTAACAATTGTAATGCATATAGGTCTTGCTTTATCAGCATTTCCTGCCGCGGTTTCATTGATGTAGCACAACTAAAGCCTAGTTTATACGTCTACATCGGAACGGATAGACGGAACGCCATTATCCGTCGACGCGAGGTCTCTCCGTAATCTACGCAAGGACGCACGGAGTAGAGCCCTATTTTCTAACTATCCGTCGAACGAAACGGAGAGCGCACGCCTGTAATTGGTCAGCTCAACATCAGCCCAAGATCATTTCACCAGAGCGGTGCTCTATAGTTGATGTAATAAGTAGTCATTGCAGCTTTAGAGCCCTAGATGCTTTAAATTGCAAGGCCAGTTCATCTAATATCTTTTTTTGGTGATTTTGTACAACAGGAAGTGTAGAGAACAAAACAGACCGCTGTGTTTTTTTTGTTTTGTTTCCATGCGTATTTCAAGTATTCTATGAGCTGAACTTCTAGTAAAAAGCTTTCCAGCTCAATCAAAGCTTGCTCTCTTTCGGCCATTGCTCCTTCAGTAAATGTGCGTTCACAAGTTGCAGTAAATACACTTTCCTGGGGCGTCGCATGGCGCAGTGGTTAGAGCGGGCGCCCAATGTGTCCTTGACGCGGCCATCCCCGGTTTGAGTCCCGTCCCAGGCGACCTTTGCCGCATGTCTTACCCCACCCATCTCCCCCTTCAAAACTGTCCACTGTCAATAAAGGCTACTTAGGCCCTAAAAAAAAAAAAACTTTATTCGACCAGAGACGTCACAATGGGGGGCAGTCCTACCAGATAAGGTCTCCCCCCCCCACCCCGCTGTCCTGGTCGAGAATTTCTTTGCAACACTGACACGCCGACGGAAAAGTATAAACGCAAAACGTCTCCGTCAAGACGTCTGCGTGTGGGTGCAAACTTGCTGACGGAGAAGTATAATCCAGACTTAAAAAAACATTGAAATAATATTTTTAAAGTGCAGGTCAGTTGTGCCTCTTGGAGGAATTAGGCATAACAATGATAGTTCCCTGCTAGCCTACTGTTGTGAACTGATGTTAAAAATATATTCAAGTATGTAGCTGTTTGTATAAATAGTTGTTTTCTACAGAGCTTGCCTCTCTATCTTTTATCATTTGGTACTTTTTTCTTTCAGCAGCAGATGTTTGAAATAGACACTGGCAGGCTAAGCAAAGGTAACTAGATTGAATAGAACATTGTCCATGTCACTAACATGACACATCTTTGTAATAAAAAAAAAAAAGTGATCTGAGTTAGTGGGGGGCCTGTGCCCTGGTAGAGCCCTATGTCTAGCAACGTCCCTGTTCATGAGACAATCTGCACACCCAAACAAAGCTTCTATGCATACATGCTTCTGGTGACATCACAAAAGGTATAAGGCAACTTATACGTAACTCCAGGGAACGTGACTCCAAATTATTTGGATTTTTCTATCGTTGGTGTACATTTGTCGGTGAAAAAAATATAGCCTACCACTAGATTGTTATATAGTAACTTTAAAAGAAGATGACTTTCTGGACCTGGAGTCGTTTAACGTTTCATTAAATAAAAGCTAGAGATTTAAACCTTAATGGACAAATGCTTTGAAATCAGTATGCCAATGAGTGAGATACTGTAGTGTGCTGGATATTTCGCCCCAATACCATTTTGTTTTTTGGAGTTTGGCCAATTTATCAGATCATTTTTTTAGTATAAAAACTATTGCCTTTACAACTAATAATAATAATAAAAAAGTGTTTTGTCCTTAGTTTGCTTCAAAGAAGACATCATTATGTAACTTCAAAAAATATTACCTTTAGGCAGGACAACACTCAGTAAAAAAAAGGGTCATAGTTTGTCATATTTTAGCTGCCTTTCCAGGGTTTGAGAAATGATGGAATGAGGTGGCAAGCAGTAGCAGAATATTGTTGCATTACAATGTGAAAAATATTTGTAAACAGAAGTTTGGCAGCCTGTATTGCTTTCCCTCATGTTGAACAATCCTATCTTATTATACCTGTTGTGCTAGCATAGCTTAGCAAATGAAAATAAAAAAAATCATTCATGTTCATTCCACTGTATGAAAAATGTAATAAACTGAGCTGTACGCAAAACAACATTACACAAATTTGGTACAGAAGTCCTGGCAGCATGAACAGCTAATGGCCCAGCTGAAGATAACAATGCTGGCTGTAAATTTGACTGTGTTATAAAACAACAGCTTTATGTAAAAACTTCAGATGAATCCACTTGGTACTCCAGATGCTTTATTATAAGAATTCAAATCTGCACAAATTTTAAAATGAATGAATTTCCTGAAATTATGCTTCTGTTTACAACTGAAGCTAAATAGCCTATTCGAAGGTGCACTAAAATCATCAAGCACACACCTTTATTTTCAGAGTTTTTACTGCTTTTGATATAAAATGAACTTGTAAAAATCAAACACTTTTTAATTTCCCCCTAATTTCCCCCTACAGAGATATGCAAATATCTCTGTAGGGGGAAATTAAAAAGCCTACAGGGTATAGGTTTTTACAGAGTCTGTATAGCCTACAGAGTTATTTGCACATTTCTGTAGGCTATACAAGTTAATCAGCTTGAACGGACAAATTGTCATTTCATTTGCCTATCTTAACAATCAAACCGATTAAAAAAACAAAAACAATTCCATGATCGCCTTATATTTTCAACCAAAAATTATGTGAGGGACAACATAGGCACCACAGGAAGGGATGACGATCTGTGATGGCATTTTCAGAAAGACTTTTGTGCATTTTCGCTTGGCGAATTCTGACTGAACACAATTTTATCAAAGCCCGCTTTATATGTTGAGAAGAATAAAATGTTCTACAAATGAAGTAATGCCTCTACCACATGTTAGAACTACTTCCCTGGGTACAGTTTATTTTTTTTCCCAATATAATAAATAATATAAAACAACAACCTATATTTCTGTTCTTAACATCTGTCTCTAAGTGTAAGTAACTTCTTGTCATGATCACATGTAAATCTACGTCTTTGTTTCCCTCTTGTAGCTCCCAGTTTTCCCCCTATAAATAAAGGAACAGCTTGAGGTCAAAACTAGTTTAACTTATCCCTGGTCTCCTGTTTCTCTTTCTGCATGCTTCATAAAAAAAAAAGAAAAGCCTTATGAAAATAAATCAAACCAACAGGGAGCCATTGCTTTCTGCATGTGTATGCATTACTGGTGTCATGGTAAAACCTGATTTGATGTAAGTTGCCTTAAATCAATGACATTTTGACATTCAAATGGCGTCCAACAACTGATTGTCTGGTGAAGCAATCTCTGTGATTGCTGTGGTGACATGTGAACTGACTGAATCGGTGAAAGAACAGGGAAACCACATACAGCACAGCAAGGCAAAAAGTATTTGGCAGTCACCGATTTTGCAAGTTGTCCCATTTAAAAAAAGATGAGAGAGGTGTGTAATATTCATCATAGGTACACTTCAACTGTGAGAGACAGAATGTAGAAAAAAAATAATCCAGGAGATCACATTGTATGATTTTTAAAAAAGAATTTATTTGTATAATGGTGCAGATAAGAAGTATTTAGCGCCTACAAACAAGCAAAAACAATTTAAACAGGCTTGTTTTTGAAAAAGATCTACAACTTCACAGTCTCTAACATTCTGATAAAAAAAAAACTGATTAGGTGGTGATTGCATTGCATTATGTTCTGCATTTGGGTCCTCTTTATAAACATGCAAACCTGACAGAACTCTAAAAGTCTTGATTTAGAAACGTTACACATTTGGAGTCAGGATCCCAGCTGTGGATCTCAAGGGGTTGCCAAAATTTCATCCTATCCATCCGCAGCATCTCCATTGCCCAACTTCTATGGTCCCACTCTTTATCTTCCCACTAGCATGTTCACCTTCCTTTGTCCAAAAGAGCCACTATTTCTCCCCTGCATAAGGCCTGTCCTTCTGTCACAAATAACTCCTGCCTGTATCCAGTCCATCCTTATTGTCCTCTCTTCACCCTTTTTATCCTGGACTGCCTTTTCCTTTAATGGCTGACCTCAGGTACTCAAACTCATCCACTTTTATCACTTTTCGTAGCGTCACTGTCTTGCTTGTCTTCAATTGTGAATTGTTGGGTTGTTAAAATTTGTAAAATACCCTTTTAAAAAAAGTTGATGATTTCAGTGTTTCAGTTTCATCTGTTGACGGTTTTTATTCCAACTTTTCTTTTTTCTTTTTTTTTCTTTTTTCTTTTTCTTTTTTTTTTTACAGCTGGCTTATTCATCCTATTTTTATACCTTAATCTTGGGACCCCAAAACTCTTGTGCTAGGGTAGCTGAGAAGATCAACAACCATGGGGCTTGATAAATATAATTTGATTGACACTTCCCTTCTAACATTGGTTTTAACGTCTCAGGAAAAATGTTAATCCACATTACATAGGGCCTTAGTAAAGTATACATACCCCATAAAACATTTCCCAATTTGTGACACTCCACCCACAAACCTCAATGTGCAATGGTCTCAATAAAAAATCTTGCAGTGTGTGTTGTATCACTCTTAATTGTTGAATCCAAAAAAGTTTTACAATCGAAATCGGCCAAAACTGACAATGGCAGGTCGGACCACTGAGAAAGCAGAAAAATCGGTTTTGGCTGGCAAACGGCAGATTGGTGCGTCTCTATTTCCAAATTTAAAAAAAGAATGCATAATACCTTTAAGAATATAGAGTAAATCATCATGAAATGTTTGCTTTCTAACGTTCAATACTAGGCATGTAACATATTGGGTCACAGAAACCAGATGAGATTTTGACAACAAAATCAGGAAAATGTAATCCCCCCCCCTTTTTTTTTTTTTTTTTTTTTCACAAATCGTATGTGGTGTTTGCAAGTCACAAACAGTGTTTCAAAGAGTGGAATATTTCAGTCCAGGCCTCATCAGACTGAGTGTTTCACATCTTTTAACTACATGTGATTTAAAAAGATCCAGATTCTTTTTAAAAGCCCTTTAATTTAGCATCACAACTACAGCTACCAATCACATCCATTTAACTTCAGTCATAGCTCCTACAGACTAAAATTGTTTTATTTTAAAATGTTCAGTTGAAACCCTTGTAGCATGATTTCATATTCTCAAATTCACAAATGCATGCTTTAGTCCTAATTATCCCAGAAAGAAACACTGTAAATGTAGCTTAAAGTATAAGCTGTAGCTCTGACCAGCCCTGACTATACTTTCTTCACTTCTGACTTTAACGAAGCACCTCACTGCATCGAAAAGCTACGTACGGAGCAGCTGATTCACAAAATACTGATCGAAATAGGGAAATGTTGGCCCACAGCTCACTGTAACTTAAATACCAAACAAATGTGTCCGAGTGAGCTCCGCTCTGTCTGTGGGTTCGGGTTCGCTATAAACTCAGTGCCACATGAGAATGCTGATTCCAAATGTACACATGTTGACATCCCACTGTATTGGGAGATAAGATTCCCCCATGGTAATTCACCTGCCAGTATATACCCAGCAGGGCTGCTTATGCAGAGCAATCCTTTGATTTAATCCGCAGCCAAATTGATTGAACATTGCCTCAGGTCTGTGCCGGGCCTTTTGCATAAACAGATCCAGACTATGTTATGTTTAATTTACTCTCCTTCCACTGGAATGGAACCAAACTGATCAGGACTTGTTTACGCTCTCCGGCCCCAGCAAGCCCTGTCCTACTTTTAACAACCTCGATGCACTTTAAACGGAGTCAAGCGTGTGCTTGCTTCCTTGCGCGTGTTTGTTTCCGTGCATCTGACAGTTTGCTGCGTGTGTGCACTCAACAAATTAGCTCTGCCTCCATGATGTAGGACTGCTCGGATCCATATGTCGTCCGCCTTGGAGGGGGTGAGATATCTTTAGCTGCCTTGCTCCTGGAGACCTGGCCCTACAGCCAGTCTGTGCGGGAAGCAGAGAGACTGGTTGCATTTGCTCATCTGTGTGGAAGCAAACTGTGTGACCTCTTCTAGGTTCTCGGAACATTCCACATACAAACACACAGCTTAATGTTTAGGAAAAGATGGATGGTTTTCAAAATGTTTAATGGACAAGAATCTTAAAGGTGTGGCAAGCATCTGTTCTCAGCCACTTGAGTCGAGGCTTTTAGAAGCCCTTTTGCTGCAGATACGGCCCCAAGTCTTTTGGGCTGTGTTTTCACCAGGTTTTGACATCTACAGAAATATTTTCTGATGTATTTTTTGCAAAATAGTTCAAGCTCATTCAGATTGGACGGAGAGTTAATCAATTATGTCTTGCCACAGATTCTCTGTGGACGGTTTAATACTCATTTATTAGATGAGATCCTGACCAGTTCTCTCAGAGTGTATGTTTAGGATGGTTGTCCTGCTGGAAAATGACAATCTGTTTTAGTCTCAAGTCTCTGTGTTTATTTATTTTTTTCACTCCATCCATTTTCCCATGTACTGTGACCAGCCTCCATCTCCCTGTTTAAAAGAAAAAGAAGCTACCCCACATCATGATGCTGCTACTACCTTTATTATTCGTCAATCCATCCATATTTATTTGTATAGCGCCTTAACAACATCCAAAAGGTGCACAAGGTGCTTTACAGTAAAGAGTTATAAAAACATAAGAGCCATATACGGTCATTTTAAAACATTAAAAGCCTGCGTGAATAAGTAAGTCTTTAACTGTGTTTTAAAGGCAGACAGTTCAGTGATGGAATGGAATGCAGGCGGGAGAGCGTTCCACAGCCTCGGAGCATGAGCAGAAAAGGCCCGATCACGCCATCTTTTGTAGCGTGGCCTGGGAACCACCAGACGTTTTTGCTCTGCAGATCTTAGTGTCCTGACAGGATGGTAAAGAGCTACTAAGTCTGTGAGATAGGTTGGTGCCAGGTCATTGACAGCTTTAAACTCAAAAATAAGGACCTTGAATTTGATCCTAGAAGCAATCGGTAGGATCAGGGTGATCTGTGAGTGTTTAGGAGCGTTTGAGAGAAAACAGGCAGTGGCGTTTTGTACATGTTGGAGCCGATGGCGTAGAGATTGTGTTAATCCGGCATATAGGGCGTTGCAGTTGTCCAATCTTGAACTAATAAAAGCATGTATAGCCAGGTCAACACGAGACAGGAGGGGCTTCACCTTTGCCACCAATCTAAGCTGGAAAAAGCTGGCTTTTACCACCGCACTGACCTGCTTGTCAAACTTTAATGTGTTGTCGGAAATAACTCCTAAGTTCTTAACGGCTCTAGAGAACTGTGGAGTAGATGGACCAACGCAGGAGGTGCTGTGTGGGAAATCCAGGCTGAAAATGATATATTCTGTTTTGCTCTCATTAAGATGGAGGAAGCTTTGTGAGAGCCAGTTTTTGATGTCCTGAATACAGCTATAGAGAGGACCCAGTTCTGATGGAACATTCAGGATCACAGGTAGATACAACTGAATATCATCTGCGCACGGATGAAAACCAATGTTGTGGGTGGAAATGATCTGTCCCAGTGGCAGCATGTACGGTGAAAAAAAAGAGTAGGGCCAAAAATATAGCCCTGTGGCACACCTGAGTGGAGGGGGGCGATTTTTGAGAAAAAGTCTTAGTGCAACAAAGAAAGTCCGATTTGAGAAATACGATGAAAACCATTTGAGTACTGAGCCTTGAAGTCCAACATAGTCCTTGAGACAGGAGATGAGGACACCATGGTCCAGTGTCAAATGCTGCTGATGGGTCCAAAAGCACAAGGACTGCAGAGTTCTTACTATCCAGAGCAGAGAATTTCATTTTGTACCCTCAGCAAAGCAGTGTCAGTGCTACGTCTGGTCCTAAATCCCGATTGAAACTTATCCACAATGATATGCTGCTGGAAATGGAGCTGTAGCTGGAAAAGGATAGTGGGGATGTTTTTTTTTTTGTTTTTTTTTGGCTGATGTGGAGTTTTAGATTTTCCCCAACACAAAATCCTTGTTTAATTTCGTCCTCGCCCTACACACATTTCATCTCTACGTGGGAGTTCAGGCTGACAGAGCACCATCACTGGTATGCCCGTGAAGTAGAGCTGTAATCGGGCCTTAAAGGTTGGGCCCGACCTAGCCCGAGCCCGAAAGAATTCAGCCCGAGCCCGAAAAGTATATTTTGATTGACAGCTTATTAAGGTCCAAACCCGATTACAGCCCGACATTATTCAAAAGTCACACATCACAGTTTCCGCTAGAAAAAAATCGCTCCGGACAACATAACCGGCAGGTTTTCAATTTACTGGACATTTTACGTTTTATAGTGTGACCATAGTCTGAAAACCCAAAAAGAGGACCTCTGCAGTAGCTGGGAGAATAGTAAGATCCTCAGCTTTAACCGCTTCTGTTGCGTAAAAGTCTGTCTTGCCTGCGTGCATTTCTGTGTGCGCTCTTGACCGCTTGCTCTAGATTACAGGATATTTTATCTGACTTGTGGGCATCAGGGAGCTGCTATATAAATGCAGGAGACTTCTGCAACTTGAGACTTGGGATGTCTGGTAATAGAGCATTTACACTTCAGCATTTTCAGTCTGAGAGCGCAGCGCAGCAGTCGGAGCATGTTTTCTGTTTTGATCTGAGAGAAGGAGTGGCCTGACGCCTGGGTCTTTAACATCATGATGCATGCGGTGTGCATGCAACATCTTGAAAGGTAGATCGGAATAATATTAGCGGCCCAGTGCCGCGCTTTATTATAAATATTCTTGGTCTGTAAAACTGAGCAAAACCTGGAAATTTCGGGAATTTTATTAACACAATTAGTTCGCGCTAATGAGATGATCAGCTGACCGCTAAAACCCGAGCTCGTGAACAATGATAGAAATTAAGCCTGAACCTGTTACGACTGGTTCGGGCAAAGATCTTCAGCTCTACCGTGAAGCTAATATTTAAACAGATAGCTTTAACTTATGTCAATTGGGAGGTTTGCTACTTCACTGTTGCAGATACAGGAGCTTTATTGACCTTTTTAAGTACTTATCAAACATCAGTGTCATGGCGTTAACTGTTAGCATTAGCAAAGCTAGCATGTAGCATCCTTCTGGCATTTCCTTTTTTCCTATCCGTCTGCCTCAAAGCGAAAGTACCTCTGGGCAACGCTATTGTCTGCTTTGTCGGGTATGTTTTCTTTCTGGCTCGACTGGCCACTAGCAGAGTTTAAAACTTCTAGTAGCAGCTCATTAGGGCAGGGGCCGAATGTCTGATATTGCAGCGCTGCTGGACGAAGTGCGACAATTTAGACAAATGTGAACTGGTCCGTTTCTATAGAATGAGTGTCTTATAATAGAAAAAATTTCTAGTATGGATTGTATCAAGATATTGATTATTTTGAAAACTCTATACATGAGATATCCAAAGATTGAGATATTGTTTCCTAATCTAACTCTGCTATAAACTTCTCTCCAACTCTTTCCTTGACCTCTCTGTTGTGTTCCTTGAACTTGGTGATGCTGTTTGTTCATTATATTTGTCTAATGAAACTTAGGTGACCTTTGGGGGCAATGTAGGCCTATTGCAATTTTATTTTAATAAAGCGAGTGATCCATTTAATTTCTCCTCACAGTTGTGTGTGTGTGTGTGTGTGTGTGTGTGTGTGTGCGTGTGTGTGTGTGTGTGTGTGTCACATCAAATCCTAATTTATACTTTAGTCTTATGGTGCCGAGGTGGCAGGTGTAGATACTTAGACACTGTATGAGCTTGAATGGGTTGGAAAAAGGGTTGACATCGGGCCGCGTTTTGAATGATGAACTTTAATGTGTAGGCGTTCTCTTCACTAATTTGTGTCTGAGCTGCTTTATGATGAAAGTGCAATTACGGAATCAAAGGCACGTATACGCTCAAGCAAAATCAGACACCCATCTGTCTCTCAGAACATTCTCTTCTGTCAGTCAAGCGGGGAATGCACACAGGCACACAGCCGTGCAGCCTCTCAGACTGAATATGTCGACTTCTGGACAGAATCGAGGGAGATGTGCGAGCTTCTGTGCGCTCGCGTGTCCCCGCCAGCTCACTGTACCAGCGGCCCCTGTAGCAGAGGAGATAGCAGCCAAAGATTAGGATGTAATTACACGCCACTTTCTGCTCCATCCCTCTGCCCGAGAGAGGAAGAGCGAAGAAATGATGGCGAGAAGCGGTGGAAGGATAAGGCTGGGCTGGGTTTATCTCTGTGTGTGTGTGTGTGTGTGTGTGTGTGTGGGTGGGTGTGTGTGTGTGTGTGTATAAGAACATCCTAATGGCACACACCATGCTGCAAATGTTTTGACTCGAGATTTACCCCCTCTGTGCTTGCCTTTGCCGTCTGTCACCATGGTAACGAAATGAACACCCCTTGTCCCACATGCGAAGGATGTGCAGGCCACTCGTCCTCAAAGCGTGAGACATTAGGATAATCCCCTGTCCTCATTTAAATGTAAAGTCAGCAAAAGAAAAAAGTATCTCTGCCAAAAGTGCTATGTATGTATGAGTGTGTAAAGAGGGGGGGTCCTGTGTGCATGGAAGTTAGATAAAAAAAAAACAACTAATGCCACCAAATGTACCTCTTATTTTCCTTCCGTCTACCCCAATATTGAGCCGCTTTTGTTTCCTTTCTTGCCACCACTGACTTTGTGTTTCTTCCCCATTTTTCTCATGGTGACATTTTCAGGTCATCCCTCACTTACTTTCATCATCTCCACCACGGCGAGTAGCACACGCTTGCATCTGTGGCTCGGATCCTCGCTAGGTGAAGCCGGTGGGATGTATAGGAGGTGGGGGGTGTATTGCAGGATAAATCCCTCAGGGGAACATCAGGGAAACTATCATCTCCCAGCATTCCCGCACACGCTCCCGCTGGGTTCCTTTTTGAAGACGGGGAGGGGGATGCCGTTGTTAGTGGAGGCTGCTGTCACAACCATGCTCTGGCACCTATTGTACAGATTGTCATATATACGTGTGTGTATTCTCCATCCCAGCCACACTTGTCCACCTGAATCAGACCTTTAAAAAGTTTGGGTTTTTCTTACAGATAACTTCTACACTAAGGAGCTGTGTTGATTTGAATTAGTGAGCAGGAACTTGTGCGTGTCTAATAGACAGACAAAAAGAGCGGGAACTCGGGGAGTTCTACACTTTCCACAGATCAAAAGCTTTCAGGGGATTTTTGGAGCTGGTATTTGTGTTTGTGTGTGTGTGTGTGTAAAGTGGCAGGGGAGTTGGGGAGCTTTGACACAGATGTGAATGTGGAAAAACAAATGCAGCACACACACCATCCATATGTTATACTTAATCATGTACAGATAGAAGCACATATATTTTACTCATACAGATCTCTACCCCTCTCACTGCTCCCCCCCCCCCGACCCCCTCCACAACATACACACACCTTGTCATTACTTACACCCATGTAAACACAATTAATTTTTTCGAACCCCCATAGTGTTAAAATGGTAACCAAAAGATTTGTTACCATTTAAAAACTTATCAGAAAAAGCATCTGGGAGTTCTGCTACCAAAAAACTGACCACTAATCAGGCTATATTTATCTCTAAAAAGTTTCTTTTTAATTGACAAGTTAATTGCGATTGTTTATGAGTTTAACACATTACCCTGCTGTACATGAACAATACTGGTCTTCAATTATGTTTCCCTTTTCAAAGACTATTGATGCCAGATGAGGCTTCTCCCTCTTGCTTTGAGACCTGAAGATCCGTGCCTATACAGTAATTTCAGTTTATTTTCCTGTGATTCTACTTTTAAATATTGTACCTAGCCCATAATCCCCTACCTTTTTGAAGGCTCCTCAAAGACATTAGTTACTGTTGGCTCCAAAAGTTGTCAAGAGCTTCTTTAGGAACTGTTTTGGCTCTCATTGTAAACATGCAGCGAGTTGCTAACTTGTCTGAGTTAACTACAGTAACTAAGGAAGGCATTAGCAGGACGGAGCAAGAGGTCAATTACTCCAAAAGTGCATCATGACTTATTCAGAAGTTCAGACAAAGCAGAATAGAATCTATATCCCTGCAGGTTAGAGTAGTCTCTGTGTTCCTAATTCAACCATAAGAGAGAGGCTGGGTGAAAACGGAATTAATGGGAGTTTCAAGGCCAAAACCCCTGCTGAGCAAAAGGTACATGAAGACCCATCTCCCTTTTGCCCTAAATACATTTTCATCATTTTCAAGACTTTTGGGGAAATATTCTGCGGACTCGTGAGCCAGAGGTTGAGCATTTTGGAAGGTGTTCATCCTGTTGTATCTAAGATTATTCAAATGCTGCATATCTGAAAACATCGCGCCAACAGACCAAGATACTACTTGGTAGCATGATGATCTGGGACTGCTTTGCCGCTTCAGTGCCTTAAAGCCTTGTCGTAATTGATAGAACTATAAATATTGCTTTTACTAGAAAATCCTGATGCGGAATGTCTGGCCATGAATTTGGGACCTTAAGCTCAAGCACACTTGGGTTATTCAGCAGGACAATGATCAAGATCACCATGTCCACCTCTAATGGCTCAAAATTAGACTTTAGGAGCAGCCAAGTCAAAGTCCAGACAATAATCTCACTCAGCTTCTGTGGCCCAACTGTAAACAGTCCTTTCAAGTTATTTTTCCATTTATAAATTAAATCATCACTTTCTTCAGGTAATTTGAGCTGTTCAACTACTTTTGCACAGTATTTAAAAGATGGCTTTAAAGCGTATGTTCTTATTGGAAATATATATTTTTCCTTTGTAAAATATTTATATTTCTCCTTTTTGGCTGTTTCTTAAGGAGATGATGCTGATACAGTCTGCAAGGGCTTTGACAAGCAGTCTACATACCTTTTTTAAAAAGGTTTAGATTATAACTATATCTGTAAAATAGCAATTTAAACACGCATGTTCAGGTGTCAGCCACTTACACACAAACAGGCATTCTGTAGCCAGTGCTATGTTGACAGCATATTAAAATCGTGAGTGGATTACCAAACGGTTTCTAAATCATACTGAAATCATGGCCGGATTATTTCCCTGTGACATCAGCTCGTCTGTGGCCTCTAAGCCATATTTAGCCGACGATCAAAAACCTTAACCTGGCCAGTAAATCCCATCCTAATATTACCACTAATCTGTCCCCAATCCAAACTATAACCGAATCAGCATTGGCCTGTTCATTGTTTGGCCATAACTTCATTTCTCCTCCCCCCTGAGTCAGATTTTGTGAGCAAAGGAAGCTGTTGAGTGTAAACCTGTTTGTGATTCTGACTGTTCATGTTTTCCTGTAAATATTCACCATGTTCAGGCAACATGACTCATTTTTCTGGCAGATGCAGCGCTATATAACACACACACACACCACTACGACCTGATTGAAGCCACATACCTAAATAGAGGATTAGAGACTTATCATCAAGTCCCTGATTTTAGATGTTAGAGAGGTTATGTTTCCTGGTAAGGTTCTTATCCTTTACAATAAGCAGGCAGCATCCGAGTGTTATTCATTCTGCTTCTGAATGGCACTTTACTTGATGAGAAAAGTGTGTACAGCCTGCTGCTGTACTTGTTTGTTTGGGACAGATCAAACGCCGTAATCAGATCAACATTTTTCAATAAAGATAGAAACGGGAAAGAGGTCGGAGGGGTGGGGCAAGGGGGCGGGGTACAGCTGATGGTGGTGGTGGTGATGAGGTTTTAAGTTTGCAGTGGGGGGGAAACTAGAGAGGAGTGGAGGAGAGACGGATGCTGTGGTGGGTGGAGCTGATGGAAGGGGGCAGCAGAGCTTTAAAATTGGTTGGGAATGAATGGTGAGAGGGTGGGGAAAAGGGGGATTGGAAGTTCCACTAGATCAATTTATCAAACTGCTGGTGCTCATCTGTCACCTCAAACTATTGATTAGTTTTTTCTGTCTTTGAAAGCTGAATCTTCCACGGCTCGATTGGAAACATTAATTGGCCTATTGAACTTTTTCTGTTTCACACTTAGATGAAATATCAATGACATGAGTATATTCAAAAGCAAGCCCCCACATAGTAGGATGCAATACTATCAATAGGAAAGAGGTCAACAGCCAAGACAAACGGGGAGCTGATTACCACCAAGAGTGATAACTAAAATGCTACTTTTTATTTAAAGATGTAAAGCAATTTAACATTTCTCAAATTTTGAATATGGGGAACAGGGAGAGGACAGGTGGAGACTAAGTGTAATGTTCTGTGTGGTGTGTTGCAATAAACGATTGACAGAACACCATAAAATCATGCAAATTTAGTGAAAAGCCTTGTTTCGAATTTTGAGATTGTAATGCAGTTGTGGTAAACTGGGGTGTGGCCATACGTTTCCGACTCTGGATTATTCACCTGATACTGTGCAATTTCACATTGCAAACATTCTTCTATAGTTCATTAAAAAGCAAATAGGAAAGGGAGTAGTTGGATGAATCATACCTTTGTGTTTAATAAGTGTGGCTATTAACTGTTAGCTACCCCTTTTACTATTTATTGACAAAAAGAGGCACATCTTAATAGGATAGTTTAGTTTTTTTAGGTGAGGTATATTTTTACTTGTATGGATATTCACTTAATTTTCATTATGCATCAATGCATTTACTGGATGTGTTTGTTTTGGTTAATATTTGATGTGAAAAGCAACATCAGCACTGAATTTCAGTGGATTTTGAAAGTAATTGCTGGCTGTTCTGGAAAACAGACACTTTTTACAATACAACAAAATCTCTAAATATCACTCTGATTAAATTACTTATTTGGTCAAAGGACTTGTTTTGGACTCTAAATATTTTATAAGTTTAGGACTTCAAAATCTATTCAAGACTAACATGCCTTGACTTTGGACTTGACTAGGGACTTTGATGCCTTTACTTGGGACATAACTTGAGTCTTGGTGGGAAAAGACTTGAAACCTACTTCTGACTTGCATTACAATGATTTGGTCACAGAGCTAATACTATCAATAATATCTCCTCAGAAATCTACTTTGAAAAGTTTACTTCTGAAGGTGATATTGAGTAAGTAAGGCTGCCAGGAGAAGAAAAATGTATGATTACAGTTGACCACCTGATTTGGGGGGTTACAGACTACAGCCATTGGCGAACAGCTAAAATCTGTGAATACTTGAGACCCTCTCTAAAAATGTATATACCTGCCAATTTTAATAGTTCACACGCCAAATATACATTAATTTGTGTTAGTTCACACAGTGGAAACAGTTTTAGCACTACTGCAGAAGCTAACATGACAGTCTTTCTTATCTCCGCTCTTGGCAGCTTTGCAAACGCCAGCCAATAGTCTCAAGTAGCATTGCGCCAAGTATTTCTGCTTCCCAATTCCACTTACTTTTGAATATTTCAGTAATGCTAAATGGAAATATCTTGGAATCAACTGGTTTTTCGTGAATAATTTAGAAACTTTTGCAAATACTGAACCACAAATGGGCATGGGTACATTATAGGGATATATCATCAGTATACTGTAACTGTCTTCAAAATGCTGAAAGAAAATTGTCAGATTAGCTGCTAAGAGCACTTGTATGTGTTTTTTCAAAGAAACATCTATTGGTAGCTATGTATTTAAATGCATTTTTAAAAGAAGAGTTTATTTGAGATTATGTAAGGATGAAGAATAAACTGAGTGGACCGTTATTTTAAATAGAAAACATGAAGAAGTCATATGAAAATGAATTGGTTGACCCTTTTTTAAATGTGGACAAAGCCGCATGTTAATAGCCAAGCAGGTGATCAGTTTCATGCTTACAGTATATAACCTGTGTTATAGCTACACGAGTCAAGCTGCACCTGTGTTGCTGGTAAAAACAGGCCTCAGATCGTTAGCAAGGCTACTTCTATGCAGCGCTGGTATTTTTGCTGCAGTTGGTACACTGATTTTGTTGTTGGAAAAGAGCTCTATGCAGCTTGTTTATACACCAGCCTGGTCCTAGGAAGTCACCCAGAAGTGTTCTTTCTATAGCTAAATCACCTTCGAATGTAAATGTTCCACATTGATTTTTAAGCATAAATAATACCTCGACGTAATTTATATAAATTGAATCATCCCTTATATTTTATTGCGAGAGCTAAATTTTGGTTCTTATAATGCATACTTAAAACAGGACACAAAAACATGTTGTACACCATCAGACCTATCATACAGTGCATTTTGATTATCTACCACATTTCTCATAGAACAAATGTCATTTTGCAGCTTTTTAATTTCTTGAATAGGAACTTGATTACTGCACATGCAAACGTAAAATGCTTTTTGACTGTCTGAGGACTTTGTTGTAACATGTTGTTCAACTTAGAGGTTTGCAATAGGTGGCAATAATACACTGCCTTTTCAACTGCCTATTTAAAAGAAAAGTAGAAAACCTGAAGAGATTTCTTGGCGAGAATCGTATTTAGTCTCAATCTCTGTCCACATTAAGACATATTCCAAGCAAAGCGGGTAGTTTCTGCCACGTTTGCACCTTCTGCCCCCATGCAAACAATGTTTTCGATGAGAACCAACGTTTTTTTTAATTATTGCTTCTCAAAGAGGAAATCTTTATGTAGTGTTTACTTGTGGACTGAGTATATGAAGATGATAAACAATAATGTAGAGACTCGCATTGAGAAAGCTTATTATCACTTTCTGTGCTAACAATCAACCCCACAGCTGAGGAAAAAAGTATTGATAAGAAGTTTATTACCAACACGTACCTCTTAAGCAAATGGCAACATTTCCATCATTAGCAACTAATGGTTGATTAGTTTCTGAATTCTCACAAGTCGCGTTTCCACTAGACGAGTTCCAGGACATTCCTGAGAGGGAAAATCTGACAGGGTATATCAGTTGGCCCGCTCCTCTCAGTTGTCGTGTCTCCATACAAAATTGTCCCTTTTAAGGAATTTAAGATCTCAGTATATTGCAACCCTTTCGGCAGTTAGTGACGTCACTGATCAGCATCAAAAGGCACCCACAGCAGCAGAGAATAACAAGAGATCGACAATGGAAGAAGCAGGGTTGGTTGCAGTGTTTCGGTTTGCTATATAGTTATTCACTGCTTAGCCAACAAATCTTATTACAAATGCCTGGTTTTTGGCTAAATCTGCTGATATTATTTCCCACTGAGTTACAACAATTCAGCATGAGTTGAGCACAAATCCAGCCCAGTGACTCTACCGGACCATTTCGGAGTACCTACCCTAAGGCCGGTACTCGGTTGGTTCCTGAAATGGCCCTTTTGGCCTGCGCCAGTGCAGTGGAGGAACGCGCATACTGTGAAGTTTGGGTATAATTACCCCGAAGTTCCGATAGTGGTGCTTCTACTTATTTCCTTTTTACTGAGTGCCCAAAATTCTGCCAAACACACAATTTCAAAGTGCTTGAAGCCTCTTTAATATTTTTATATTTGAGTGTTGTCAACCAGCTCGATGCCGCTGTCAGCACAGGAGGGACGCTCGAAACCACTACTTCCTTTCTTACTTCAAAATAAGAGTCTTAAACATTAAAAGAGGGGATGAATCTCAAAGCACTATATCTGGGTCCCATAGTAACAGCTTAAATTTACTTTATCAGACAAAGCCATACACTGAGTTGGATAACGCTTTGGAGCCACACGTCGCCTTGACAGAAAATATTTTCATCTTTTTAATCCCCAACATATGAGAGGTTTTTGGGCTAGATGAAGACTGGGTGATAAACCAAGGTTATGAACTCATGAGAAACTAGCTCTGCATATCTGCCAATAGGAACAGATGCAGTCTACAGAATGATTAACAACCAAGTTCATTCACATGGAAAGAGCTTCTAGAAGTTGTTATATCCACATTGTGTTGCCAACACATTAGGATTTGTGACTGCCTTCAAATCAAACATGACTGCAGGGGAGTGAACAGCATGATTTTCAGCATCCGCAAGATGATTTATTGAACCTGGAAAAATATATCCCCAATGTGCAAAAGTGTTCTGTTTTTAATCACGGCAATAAGAGTTTTAGTTGTCAAGTAATGAATATTTCCTGCCTCCAGGCTCCTGCCTGTAATTAAAAAATTGAAACTGCCTGTCAAGGGAAAATAAAACTTGTCATTTGGTATCGAAGTTTACAATTTCGTATATGAAACCTAGGAATGGTGTAATACTTGTAGAAAAAGTAGGCTTTGATTTATTTTGGGGCACTGTGGGCTGAAACACTAAGAATTGCCTCTGATAAGAAAACAAAATTAAGTTTGATTATATATACTTGTGCAAACAAGAAAAATCATGTTTCTATATTCATTTTGATGCTTATTAGATTATCACCTCATGGTAGCTTTCGGTTGTTTTTCTTTTCTGTGTAAAAAAAAATTGGTCAAACCCTTTGATTGGTATCCCTTGAAATCTCTTGTTACGATTTTCTTTCTGAGGTCAATGTCATACCAATATCAAGGGTTTAGAGCTACATCAGAAAGGTGACATTGGGGGATACAGGGTCTATTTAGACAAGGGGCAGGGAGGGGGGTATGTAGTGCACCATATGGGACAGATCCCATGACCTCATTCAAAGTCTACCATTGATTGAGGAAGCTTCTGATCTGGAATCAGTTGTCACTTTATGACTTATCATAATTATGATCAACCAAGAAATTATGGGTTTGCTTATTTCAGTGTATAATGACTTGAATGCGTCTTTTAGGAGTTAAACATAACAAACATGATGAACTATGCTAAGAAACCCTTGAATTGATGGTTTGCTTTATGAGCTGTTCCTATTAATTTACATGTTGAATTTCTAAAATGTTTGTCACATTAAAACTGCTTCAGACAAGCAAACTTTAATATCTAAAACCTAAAACCAAATTTTCTTTAAATTAGCTATTCAGAGGCGGATTACTGGTGTGCTTTGGAACCTTTGGACTTTCTCCTTCAGAATTTTCAGGTGGTGAGCAGAATTAATGGTTCCAGCAATTACTACAAGGCGTCCAGGTTCTTGTAGTAATTGCACACCTCCTGAAAAATTCCACTTTTGTCTTGTCAGTTCTTGGAATATTGTCCCAAAAGCCTTAAGAATCATGATTTTTTTGTTTATTTTGCCATATGTAAGATTGGCCTTCATGTTCCTTTGGGTCAGCAGTGGTTTTGGCCTGGGAACCTTAACTGAGGCAAATGCCTTCGGAGCTTTAGATTTTATTCTAGGTTCTCTTGAGTATGGCATCGATAGAGTCTTTGGAACACTTTTGAATGGACATGCTCTCCCAGTAAGGGTCACCACTGTCCCATGTTTTTTCCGTTTGTGGATGATGGCTCACAATGTACTCTTCTCGACTCCATAAACCGTAGAAATTTAATTGTTACCCTTTTCATGACCAGTGGGTGCCGATGACTTGTTTCTCATTTGCTCTTGAATTTCTGTGGTATGGGCCATGATGTGTTGCTTTGTGGGATCTTTTATCCTACTTCATGTGGTCAGACAGCTTCTGTTTAAGTAGTTTTTTGATTCTACAGGTCTGGAAGTTTCCAGGCCGGTGGTTAATCAACTGCATTAATTCATGAACAGGGGTAATTACATATGCACATAGTTGGTATGGATATCTCTTTTCACTATGATTTGAATTTCTACTCAGAAGATTCTTTTGCCCAGTTCATCTTTGTCATTTACATTTGATTGAAGAACTCTGTACTTAGGAAAATACTTGCTGTTGGCTGAATTGTATCAGGGTCTTATCAGTTTATTTCTCAATGCATGTGATTGTAATGTAGGCTTATACTGTACTTTGAAAAAACAACAATAATTCAGCCATACCTATGTTGCTCTGGGTAATGGATGTATGGAAAAATGTGTTGGTAATGGGATGGAGGATCCAGGATTAGAATATATTGGATTCAACTGTATGGTCCAATTTAGATCTATTGTCTGTAATCTCAATGAAAACAAATGCTTATGTTTTCTATGACTTATATTGTACATATCTTGGCATAATGACACTATCACTCTATTTTTAAGTGTTGCTCAGTCAATCTGTGTGACTCAGAGAAACTGTGTGGGAATTATTTATATAGGCTTAACAGATGTGTCTACCGCATACAAATCTGTGTAGCGTGATAAGATCAGTCAAACCTGTCACCTGTGTGTGTGTGTGTGTGTGTGTGTGTGTGGTGAGATAAAGAGATGTTTGTGGACAGCTAGATAATCCTAGAGAGCAGCTGTGTTTTAGCCTACAGAGCTGCACTGAGCTTATATAAGCCATAAATTTTTTTTTACCTCAATTTTGTGACGGTAAATAAATGATGATTATTACTGAAATTGCAATTATTTTTTTATGGATAAAGTGCTTATTGACCTATTGGGATGCCCATTATATCATTCTGTATTACCCAGGGTTTTGAGGCTGGCTGCATTTTTTTTTTCTTTTTTTTTCTTCAATGACCTAATTGAAACGGTGCATGACCTGTCAAAACATGTTTTTGTGGCTTCTTTCCCACAAAGAGGTACACTATATACTACATTAATATAATAAAAATTCTATTGGGGACGAAAGGTATGTCGAGTAGAGTCAATACTGTTTGCTCGGCCAGTATTGTTTGAGATTAAACAGATTGGATAATTTGAGGGTAATGAATAGATGGGCTATTTTCTTAAATAAAAATGAAGACAGGACAGAGTCCAATGGCATTCTGCAAACAACCTTTTATGTATTTTACTTTATATCATATTTAATTTACCAGGAAAGTCCAACCGGAGATGCATGTTTTCTTACAGAAGGTCTCTGTGTATAGTGTACGGTGTTATCCATGCAAATAAATGATTAATTAAAGTCAGATTACATAAAAAATTGGATAACAGAAACAAAAAAAATTAGGGCCTGCACAGTGGTGGAGTTGGTAGCACTGTTGTCTTGGAAGAAGAGCGTCCTAGGTTCAAACCCCAACTTGGGGTCTTTCTGCATATTTAGCATGTTCTAACTCCATGCTCAGCATAGATGGATGGATGGATAGATAGATAGATAGATAGATAGATAGATAGATAGATAGATAGATAGATAGATAGATAGATAGATAGATAGATAGATACTTTATTTATCCCCAAAAAGGGGAAATTCACTTAATATTAAATTCATTAATGGTATTAAATTCATTTAATACACCTTTTACATTAATCAATCTAAAAGGTGTATTGAAGTTGGAAGAAATAATCGTTTTTTGTTTAAGTTTTAATGAATAAATGGCAGATTGAGCTTTATTTATACCCTTCTCAACGATTAATGGAAATCTTCTACTTGCCGACCTGCTTTTTGCATGTTCCACCTGTTATTTTTCTTTGGTCATGAGTTCCATGGGTGATGAGTTCCACGGAGTTCCATCCTAAAACATTACTACTTCCAGTAAAAAAAAACAACCAAAACAAATACCCATATTGGTAAAGTTTAAAAGATTAATAATCCGTATCAATGGTTGATGGTGGTTGAATAGCCATCACAATATCCTTCTCAGATTTTAAAGAAGAACCTAACTAAGCTCAAAACATTTGGTTTCATTGTTGTTCTTAAGTAACACCCAGAACAGCTAGTAAAATCCTGAGTTTGCTGCATTTTAGTCTTAATGATTTTTGACTTTTCATCTTTTTTTTTTCCAGTTACTGTGCACTACATGGGTTTATTTTTGATTTAAGACAGAAAAATTGGAAATATTTTAAACGTATTGGGTTTATCGAACAAGACCTTAAGACCATCTCAAATGCCATCATTTAACTGCAAGTTTAATAAAAATCTGAGTTCTGTTTAATTTTTTTTCAGTTATATGGTAGGCTTGCTTGCGGGAGCTGAAGGAATGAAAAGAAATGAAAGTTAGCCACTTTTTGTGCTCACCCTAAAGGAACTTAATTGCAAGCTAATATGTATCCTATAGGGATTAGAGCAAGACTTGTACACTGGTGGTCCCTGATGCTAAAACACAGGCAAGTGCAGATGAGGCTTGAGCACCTGCCCCTTTCCTCCATGATGCCCCATATCCCCTTTTTTAATTCCCAACTCAAACATCTCTCTGCCAGGATTCCTGACTATACGACCACACACAGATCTGAAGAGGAACCGTAAAAGAGAGAAAAGTGGAGTAGCGGTGCTTGTCAACAACATGGTGTCATCTAGGACATGTTACTCCGAAGCCCTGATATTGAACTCTTGGCAGTAAGTTTTCATCCATATTCTTTACTAAGAGTTAACCAGTGTTGTCTTGGCAACTATTTACATTTCACCTTCAGCCGTTGCTGAGAATGCATGTGATGTAATCAGCTCCATTGTCGCTGAGCTACAGACACAACACCCCAATGCATTTGCGGCAGTATCTGGTGATTCTTATCATGTCTCGCTTTGTACTACACTTCCGACATTTCAACAGTTTGTCAGCTGCTCCAAAAGAGAAAACAAAAAGTTGGATTTGGTTTATGCAAATGTTAAGGATTCATACATGTCCAAAGCAAGATCTCCTTTGGGACAATCTGATTACAATCTTGTTTTTTTTTCTGCTCAAAACATAAACCGCTAGTTAAGAGGAACTGGTCACAAGAAGCTGAAGAAGCCCAACAGTGTTGTTTTGAGGGCACAAACTGGATGACTCTTTGCCAAGCACATGGAGAGGACATCAATGCCATGACTGAGTGTGTTACTGACTGCATAAACTTCTATGTGGACAGCATCATCCCCAGCAGACCAGTGAGTCTTCCCTAATAACAAACCCTGGATCACCAGTGACCTGAAGGAAATGCCAAACAAGAAAAAAAAAAAGAGCCTTCAGGAAGAACGACAGGGAATTATTGTGGAGTATACAGAAGCAACTAAAGTCAAGATCAGAGACAGTAAAGAGTCATACAGGAAGAAGTTGGAGAGTAAATTACAGAGGAACAATATCAGATGTCTGGTCAGGGATGAAGAAGATCACAGGGTTTAAGCACAAGAAGGTTTGGATAGTTAGTCTGGACAGAGCCAAAGAACTGAACACATTCTTCAACAGGTTCAGTTCAGGAATGAGCTCAACATCATCCTCTCCTATACCCAGCCAAACAGACATCCCACCCTCCTCTGACCTACAGCTTTGCTGTCTACTCAGATGTTTTATCTTCCACCTCAGTCAGGGACTCTTCTGCTTCCACAAGTTTGTCTTCAACCAAGTCAGGAGATGCAACTGCTCCTTCTTCCCTGCACTTTTTGCCTGCCGTTAGAGTCGATTAGTCAGTTAATATGTGATGACGTATTTTTCTGAGCTGTCTTTAAACGCACCTTAAGTGTACACGTGTGGGCATTGGTGGATCGTTGGTGCTGCAGCTGAGCAGCATGTTCAGCAAATCACCAGCCAGAGCCAGCAAAAGGCAAAAAAAAACTTTGCACAGTTTTTCCAAACAGGATGTAAGTCAAGTTATGCTCTTGCATGCAGGTAATATTAGCTAAATAAAGCCTAGTTAATACATTCCTATAGGTATGTAAGTAACATTAGTAATAAGTTATAAGCTGGTAATACTATAGCATAGGTAATACTATAGTATTATAACTATGTTACATCCCTCGCTAGTGAGTTCGTGCAAGGAATAAACCCAATTCGCTTTAATTTCTGTGTATAACTTTACTGCTTTCCACATATTTGAAAGAAATCTTTTTTGCCACAATAAACAAAGCAGGGACGGGAAGGATCTACACAGGTGAAAAGAGAATATAAGTGGCTGAGAAAAAATATATATGGCATAAGAGGGACTTCATGGTTAATTTCTTCAGTATCAATGCTACCACTGATCCTAATTCTATTTCAAAATTTTGCTTTCTACATTTTCATCTATCTTTAATTGCAACAATAGAAAACACCGGAGTCAGAGAGGAGACATAAGACCAGAGGCCAGCTCCAGGGAAGCTGATGCAGGGTCTTCACATGTAAGGAGAAAGTAGAATTTGCTGAGAAAGAGATCCAGTGCTGGGAGAAACCAGGGCGGTATTGGGACAGGGTTATCACATATTTTGGAATTACTCTCCTTCCCACTCCAAAATAATGTTTTGTTTATATTTTAATAGGTAGCCCACCACGGTCAGCCATCCAGAGCCTTCTTTTGTTTATTATTCTTTAGAACCTTTAGCCATCTCCCATCACACCAGATATTTTGTAGATAGTGGATCTTGCAAAGTAGACTCTAGAGTTTGTTCTAGTAATTCGAATTATGTCAGTGAGTTTGATAACTTGTAATAAACTTGGATTCTGAAGAGGTGATCGGAAATCATTGTTATGTTATATATTGCAGATATGTTGTGATCTGCTGAAGCCAGTGTATGAACTCGAACCTTCATTCTTTAACCTATTGTTGTTCAATCTTTTCCTAATGACACCAACAGTCAATTGAGGCTGACATATGAACTAAGTTATTTGTTTTTGCTGAGCAGGCACCATGTAAATATTCATTTTAACAATTAATGACTATCTTTGAACCACTACTGATATTGCTGATATCTGAGCCAGTGCACTCATTGTACAACAGGGACTTACATTTCTTTTAGCCAGAGGAAAGGTGCGATTGAAGGCAATAGGATAAATCACTCAGTTGACTTCTAAAAAAATTGTCCCCCTCACTTTTGAGATGATTACGCCCCGATCCACCTGCTTCAATCAATCCACTGTCATCTAAACAAAACAGACAGCACTGTGAGGATCATGTTCTTTGATTTCTCCAGTGTATTTAACAGAATTCAGCCTGATTTGCTTTGTCAGAGACTCCTAAATGTGCCATTTTCTCCAGCTGAACAGAAGCAAAACAGAAGTCATTATCTTTGGCCCTAAAGAGGAACGATCAAGAGTCAGCACACAGCTTCAGTTAATACAGATAGAAAACTGATCAGGCCCTAAATCTAGGTGTTGTAATGGAATCCGACCTGAACCTCCAGGGTCGCATAAAAGCAATAACAAGGTCAGTCTTCTATCACCTGAAGAACATTTCTAGGATTAAAGGACTAATGTTACAATGAGACCTCGAAAAACCCATCCATGCGTTTATCTTTAGTTGGATAGATTACTGCAACAGTGTCCCCACAGATCTGCCTAAAAAGTCAGACGGCTGCAGCTGATCCAGAATGCTGCTACAGTACTAGCGTCCTCACTGTTTGACCCAGTTTACATTCAAAAGTGGGCATCTGTAACCATTTATATTGCTTTTTTGGTCCTAGAAAATCATTTCCTGTAGGAATATAACTAAGGACATTTTGTCACATAAACATTTTTGCTTCAAATTTTGTCATTTTATACATGCCAATTTTCTCATGTTCTTGTTTGTTAGTCTGTAAGAGGGCAAATGTAGAGAGCCATGAGACAAACGATGCACATTTGAAGTAATTCCTAAGCTTTGCTCAGCCTAATCCGTTAACTTTACATACATGGACTTTCTGGGTACTCCACTGACCATACAGCCTCCACATAAATCGTACAGGACACCCAATAGGCAAACTGGAGACCTATTTGGTGTGGAACAATAGTGCTAAAGACAACAATTTTAGGCCCTTTTTTCCTACCAATTGTCCTCTATCTTTATCATAACTACTACAAGCTCAATTCAATTTAGTTTATTTATATAGCGCAAATTCACAACACATGTCAAATCGATTCACTTTACAAGTCAATTCATTCATACATACATTCCAATGAGTTTAAAAGTTTTCTATCTAAGGAAACCCAACAGATTGTGTCGAGTCATTGTCTTGCAACATTCACTCCTCCTGGACGAATGTGTAGCAACAGTAGACAGTCGCCTGCATTGTGTCATTGACTCCACAGCAACTCTTCATACTGAGCAGGCATGTAGCGACAGTAGAGAGGAAGAACTTGCCAAATTATGAAGAAACCTCCAGCAGAACCTGGCTCAGTACGAGTGGCCATCTGCCACAACTGACTGGGGGTTCGATAAGACAGAGCAGAGACACAAAAAGAACAAATGAACTGATGTAAGAGTACTTTCTATGTTAAAGTAAAAAGTTGGTAACAGGAGAGGGAGAACGTTCAGTATGGGAGCATCGTCCCAGTCGATGTCCCCCTCCAACAGGGCATCACAGCTGAGCAGAATGCCAGACCAGATGTAGCTTCTATGGAGAGAAACACACTAAGAGAAAACAAAGTTACCAGTTGAAATAAAGGCAAAAAATATAAGTAGTGTGTAGTAGAAGAGAAAAGTAGCAGAGAAGAAATGTGGTAAGTCTGTTTTCCAGCGGTCTAAGCCTACAGCACCATAACTAAAGAGATACCTCTGGATAACCCAGCACGTTAGAATGAGACATGAGAGAGCCAGTGAGAACAGTTTGTCTGGACTGCATTCCCCCCCAACCTGTTTGGTTCTGTGTAGGTGTGTGCAGATTGGTGCTTTTCCTCACCTCCTTTCCTACAGGGTGTGACTGCCAGGTGCTGCACCAGCTGCAGCAGATCTGGGCTGATTAGGATGTCAGCATAAAAGGGGAATGGCTACCTGAATCAGACGCTAGATGATTAACCTCTACCAAGTGGTAACTAGGCTCCTACCTGTGCTCTCTGTTCTTACAGAAAGAATTGAACCCTAGATAAACGAGCCTAACAAAGCTTAATTTCTAAGTTTATATAAATTTAGAAACTTCTTTAATGATTTTAATGACCTTCTTTCTGTAATATGTATCGAATATGACCAACTAATCATTGTGGGGGATTTTAACATCCATACTGACAACCCCCAAGATAGACGAGCAAAAACATTAGATGATACTCTCCACAACTTCGGCCTGATCCAGCATGTCAAACAACCAACACACAATAAAGGACACACTCTGGACTTAATTATCAGCAAAGGTTTAAATATTTTCAACATCTGAGTAATTAATAATGCATTATCTGACCATTTCTGTATTTTCTTTGAAAGTACCATCTCTGCTAAATTATCCAACCACAGTAAGACCACTATAAAAAAGCGTTTTCTAGGGGACAGTTTAGTAGAAACCTTTAAACGTGTTTACCCTTCCACCACATCCCCCTCATCTCCCAATTCAAACTCAGTAAATAAGTTGGTAGATAATTTCCTTGCGAAAATCTCAGACATCATGGATTCCATTGCTCCAACTAAAGTGAAAGTAGTCTCAGGTAGAAAGAAGTCTCCGTGGACAAGTAATCCACTGGTAGTGAAAAGAGAATGTTGACGAGCCGAGAGAAAATGGCGGAAAACTCGACTCCAGGTTCACTGTGAGATCTACAAAGAGAGACTGAATAGATATCAGCTAACTATAAAAGATGCTAGGGAATCGTTCTTTTCTGAAATCATCAACAGAAACACTAATAATGCACGGACTCTATTTGCAACAGTGGAAAGACTAACTAATCCTTTAGTGACAGTAGCCCCTGAACTAAACTCTACCAGGGCCTGCACTGAATTTGCCAGCTTTTTCACTGAAAAGATTCTAACTATTAGACAGTCAATCTGTACCTCAATATCGAACCCACAACCAGTGCCATCCCCAATTCACAACAATGTAGAGAAAATGTCTGAATTCCACGAATTAAACCAGAACAGCCTTGAAAAAATCATTATCCAATTAAGCTCCTCCTCCTGCTGTCTTGATATCCTACCCACATCTTTTCCAATGAAACTTCTTCCTGTTATTGGGTCTGATCTTGTTCAAATAGTGAACTCATCCCTGCTATTAGTTGTCTTCCCTCAGGCTTTAAAAACAGCAGTTATTAAACCACTGCTAAAGAAAAATCTGGACAACACGTTAATGCAGAACTACAGGCCAATCTCTAATCTTCCATTCATCACTAAGATAATTGAAAAAGCTGTGTTTCAGCAGTTAAATAGCTTCCTAACAATGACAAACCGTTTTGATGTTTTTCAGTCTGGTTTCTGTGCTCACCACAACACTGAGACTGCCCTCGTCAAAGTATTCAATGACATCCGCATAAATACAGACTGTGGAAGAACCACAGTGCTGGTTCTGTTGGACCTCAGTGCAGCATTTGACACTGTTGATCATGATATTTTATTGGAACGACTGGAGAGCTGGGCCGGACTCTCTGGTACACTACTTGGCTGGTTCGAGTCTTACCTAAAGAACAGGGACTTCTATGTTTCAATAGGAAACTTTTCATCAGAATGAACAGAAATCACATGTGGGGTGCCCCAGGGCTCCATCCATCTACATGCTCCCACTAGGTTAGATTATAGCAACCAATAACATTAGCTACCATAACTACGCGGATGACACTTAGCTCTACATTACAATGTCACCAGGTGACTCTGAACCCATTCAAACCCTAAATCAATGCATTGACCAAATAAATGGATGGATGTGCCATTACTTTCTCCAGATGAATACAAACAAAACTGAAGTGATTATTTTTGGACCCAAGGAGGAACGATCAAGAGTCAGCACACAGCTTCAATTAATACAGCTAGAAACTACTGATCAGGCTTGAAACCCAGGTGTAGTAATGGACTCAGACCTGAACCTCCAGGGTCACATAAAGGCAATAACAAGGTCAGCGTTCTATCACCTGAAGAACATTTCCAGGATTAAACGACTGATGTTGCAACACGACCTAGAAAAACTCATCCATGCATTTATCTTTAGTTTGATTGATTACTGCAACAGCATCTTCACAGGTCTGCCTAAAAAGTCGATCAGACAGCTGCAGCTGATCCAGAACCCTGCTGCTCGCGTCCTCACTAGAACCAGGAAAGTAGAGCACATCACCCCAGTTCTAAAGTCCTTACACTGGCTCACTGTAGCTCAGACAAATAGACTTAAAAATACCTTGAATTACCCTGCTGTTGAAAGTGTGCTATACAAATAAAATTGCCTTGCCTTACCTCTTCGTCGTTCCTTCCTGCAGCTCCTGGTGAAGGTTACACCTTGTTCTTCCCGAGTCATTCTTGTGCTGTTTTCTTCGTTGACTCCTCGTTGTTCCCGAGTCTCCCTGTGTCTTCAGAGTTCCCCTGCCATCAGACCTCCGTGCTGGTTCCTGAGCCTGCCCTGCTGCTTTCTACCTGCTAACAGCGTCTGCTTCCTCCAAGCCAATCCCCGGGTGGGCGCTGCTCCTCAGACTGCCATCCAGGACCTCGCCTATCAGTTCCCCATCTCTCTCACCTGTCTGTGGACCCTCGAAACACCTCCATCATTGGCCAATCTGCCAAAGAAAGAAGGTAATGATCAGAGACTCATCACTCAGTCTACTGATCACATCTGCACAGGACCCCTTACCTCTCCAAGCCCACCAGCTCCTAGACCAATATAAGCTCCTCATGTCTTTCCTTTTAAGAAATCACTTCCAAAATCCTGTTTAATACTCACCTGCCATACTCACCCCTTTTACAGTGTTGTCACCCCCTGCAGTTCCCCATCGCTGCCTCCCCATCGCAACGCCCCTGCTGAAGGAAATAAACTAAATTTTAACTGTCTTTCCTGTGTTGAGCGTGGGTTGTCTGCAGCAGAGTCTCCCTTAGAAACCATGACACAACCGCCTTACGCTGTCAGGTACTGCCCCTCCCCCACTCCACCCCTTATCCAACGACTGGCTAACATCGATCTGTTTTTAACTATATAAGCTTTTATCAAAAAGAAAAGTTTTAAGCCTGACCTTAAAAGTAGACTGGGTGTCTGCCTCACGGACTAAAACTGGGAGCTGGTTCCACAGGAGAGGAGCCTGATAGTCTTGCCTTGCCTTAATAACTAAAAGATCTGCCTCTCATTTTACTTTTAGAAATCCTAGGAACCACCAGTAAACCTGCAGTCTGAGAGCGAAGTTGCTCCATTACGAACATATGGAACAATCAGATCTCTGATATATGATGGAGGTTGATTATTATTAAGGGTTTTATATGTAAGAAGGATGATCTTAAATTATATTCTAGATTTCACAGGAAGCAAATGAAGGGAAGCTAAAACAGTAGAAATGTGATCTCTCTTTTTAAAATTCATCAGAACTCTTGCTGCAGCATTTTTGGTCAACTGAAGGCTTTTAATTGCATTTTATGGACCTCCTGGTAGTAAAGAATTACAGTAGTCCAGCCTTGAAGTAACAAATGCATAAACTAGTTTCTCAGCATCACTCCTGGACAGGAGGTTTTCTAATTTCAGCAATATTCTCTTTTCTGGAGGTGAAAGAAGGAAATCTTATAAAGCTGTTTAATATGGGATTCGAACGTCACGGTCTTGGCACTTTGAATTACCTTGTTGTTGAAAGTGTGCTATACAAATAAAATTGCCATGCCATGGTCAAAAATAACACAATAATTTATTTTCTTTAAAAGAAAAACAAAGAATCACAGATTACTGTGTCATAACAAAGCTATTTTTTAAATGTGTGCAGGAAATTTAAGCTGCTGAGTTAATTACATTGGTGTTCAGATAAACTAACTGTTATCTTAATAGTTTCTCTGTGGGTGTAAAGATTTCACAAAGGTGTTTATAACTGTTATTTCCCCTTTTGGATGGATTAGTTGCCCCCTTAAAAAGCTACTTGATTTCTTATTTGAAGCCATCCAGAGCAATCTTGGATCAAAGATTAAATTTTTTATGTTTGCGTACGTGTCTCTGAGCAGAGATAACGCATGCATTTAAACCATCAGCTCCTACTTGGAACAAGTGTCTTTGAAGTATGTGTGTTCACAAACATCTGTGCAGGAAATACCCTAAAGTAGTATATCTTCTCTACTGGGTAATTAGACTACTGCATTCCTAAAGCACACAGACTCAAACCCTTGAGTTATATTTTATGCTTTCTCAGCAAATCCAGCGCCTTTTCCTTGGCTTTTATTACTACTTCCCTCAAACATTAACAATGGAGGCCCATTTTGATTCGCAGGAAACGCAAGTTCTTCTGGCAATCCTTCTGTAAGAGTCTAATTCTAGCTCTCTGACCCATTTCCAAAAGCAAAACAAAATGAAGCGAAAAGATTTCTGCTTTCAACTTTTCTGGCTTGTTGCATCATCCTGAGCTGACCTGCTGTATGTGGAGGGCTAATATACTGAACATGTTTCAGTTTAGACAAGGTTAACTCTTCCATGCATTGCAGTGTCCTCACATTATTGGGAACTGAAGTCAGACAAAAATATTCTAATCAATACTTTTATGATTCATTTTAAATACATGACTCAAAATGGAAGAAAACTAATACCCATGGATAAATTCATCTGAAAATAAGGAGGGGAATGATTTAATAAGGTGAGTGTAATAGAAGGAGGGAGAGAAGGACGAATAGGGTGGATGGATGTTTTGATCAGAGCAATAAAGAAAGACCCCCTCTTCCTGCCCCTTTTCATTGCCCGAGGCTCTAAGTGTGTGTCTGCACTGGAGTGTGAGCTAGCCAGGCACCTCTGCTGTAACAATACACTGGGATGAGAATGAGGGGAGACAGCCAGGGGAATAGTGGAGAAAACGGAGAGGCAGCTTCAGTGGACTCCATTCAATCAGACTAGCACCGGAGCCAGCTCATCTGCTCCCCCACAATGGAGAGGTCACTACGAATTAGAAGCGCACAGAGATTTGGGAGATGGAAGTAGGCAGCGCACACTCAGGCACAATCAGACAACTCAGACATGCACACGCATGCACATAGTGACTGACTGATTTATCTTCTTGGTCATTCCATCGAGCTGCTTTATTTATCTCTGTTTTGGACCTACTAAACGAGTCAACACATTGGCTATACTCTGAACTATCCTAAAAGCCTGTTGTTGCATTAAACACACAAAAATAAGGTCTACTTTCATTGAATTTAATCACACTCTAAATTGCAAGTTATCTTCAATGAAGGCCTCTGAGGTTTGTTGAAGACCAAGGAACAGAGAGAGAGTTTAGAAATAAAGTTTCGGAGAGGTTTTAAATCAGGTTATATCCCAAGCTTGGAACTTTCCTCGCAGCGATTTTCAATCTGTCATCAAAAAATGAGAAGAGTATGGAACATCAGCGAAGAAATAGCCATCCTCCCACTGAGAGGAAGGACAACGAGAGCATTCATTGGAGAAGCAGCCAAAAACTCCCAAACTTAGTTGAGAAGATCTTTTGAAAAGACAACTATCAATTGGTTACCCAACAAATCTGCCTTTCATGGAAGAGTGGTAAAAAGAAAGCCAGAAGAACTTATATTTGCAGTTTGCCTCAAGACATGTTGGAGGCTCAGCTAACATGTGGAATAAGGTGTTGCGGCAGATGAGCTCAAAGCAGTCTTGATACTGTGGCGCAGGTTCACCTTCCACCCGGACACCAAGCCAAAATATACAACCAGATCTACAAAAGCATATTTTTTATTGAAAGAAAACCTGCTCGAGGCTGGAAAAAATATAGAACTGAGGGGGAGGATCAGAGGTAACATACACCTTTCTGTCCTTGCAAGCTCGCGGGGGAGCTGCCATATATCTCTATGGGTCACTGGGTCAGAGTCAAGGTACACCTCGGACAGTTCACTACTTGGTTTGTAACAAGGACTAATGTTTTAAAAATCAAATGAAAAAGGATGACCGCTACAGATAAAAATGTTTTTTGAATTGGAAAGTATTTTCTGTCAACCTGTTTTTATATTGACCAAGTGTCCAAATACTTTCACATCAATCTAGCTGAACTGCTAAGAAAAGGGGCATAATTTCTGACTCTGGCCAATGCCTAGCGGGCAGAAATACTTGGACTGCGTGTCTTAATTTGAAAGCTGGGCTTCAATTCTTCTTGCAACGAAATTATGTATACTTCTTAGTGAATTTAGGTTGAACCTTTTTGTTCTAGCATATTTTGCCAGCCTTATTTAGCTTTGCAGTAAAGGCAACAGAAAATCGACCTTTGTCTTGCACTTTTAGAAATGAGTTTCTGCTCATCGTATTCTGTGCTACTTTGGTATAAGCTATTGCTGCTCACATTTGAGCACATTTGTTTTCCTGAATTGTTTCTTCTGTACATTTTTCTCCCACACAGTTGTGCCCCTTTTGACGTCTGGGTCATTGTGAAAACGTTGAGCGAATCTGGCACCGCAACAAAGCCGAGAGTTAAGACCGCTTGTTATTGAAATTGGAGACTCAGACTAGTTTTTCTTTGGCTTTAAATGGTTTCAAAAGGCTGTTCACTGACAAATTATCTCCTTGTACGCAATGGCCTTGACCACGGAACCACCCTTGTTGAACAAGCAAATATTCATGTTTTATTCAGCATTGCGATGGAGCTTTAATATCTATTGTTTTGGTGTCAGGATATTTCTAGTGAGTAGACTTGTTTTCTGTAGCGCTTTTAGAGACCCGAAAGGGAATATCTTAACACTTATGAAAGGTCATCTAGCTAGTGGTTTCACCCCCTTACCTTGGCACCAATACACAGTTAAAGGAAAAAAGACAAAAACCCGCCGTTTGTACAGGTTCTTTGTGCTCTACTGTTCATGTTTGTTCCTGGCAAATTAGCATATTTCAGTGTAGATACTATAGAGTGCAAGTTGATAAATTCAGGTTACCATCCTAGATACTGAACGTGCAGACTAAAAACTGTTTAAAATTAACCATGTTTTAACCTGATCTGTATTTGATTTTGTTCATTAGGGCTGGATCCAGAGCGGTCAGCGGATCCGCACGAATAGAGGTCAGTTTGTTCTTTTTGCCTTGTTTACCATCTCCTGCTGTCTCCAGTCAGCACTGCTGAATGTACACACAGACAGCTCCGAGTGCGTTGTTTGTCCATGCATAATTTCATGCACGCGCACAGGCCCAGTTAAGCTGCTAAACACATTGTATATATTTATCTTAGTGGATGAAGCCGAAGCATCCAGCTGATGAGTCTTTGCTTTAGACGGATCAGTCTAAACTGGGTGGGAGGTAGGGAATGATGGTGTGAGTGGAAATGAGTCTGTGGATGGATATAGTATAAGATGGGACCTAACCCTATTGGCATGATGTGGATTTAATCTGTACATATAAACCTCCATATGTATGATAAATGGGAGAGAGAGCACTTTATCAGTAAGAAAGTTACAACAATATTATTTATCTAAGAGAAAAAAAGCAATACCTCTTTGTTGGAAACATTGCTTAATATTTTACAGGTGCAAGTGATGATGTCAAGTCGTTACAAAAGCTAAGATAAAAAAGCAGCTTACAAATCTGCACCAGCAATGTACACAAGGTTCTGTTTGGGTTTTTGCACAAACAGTAAAAAACGTGCTTTTGACTTCTTTTACTACTTCCAGCTCGCCTCATGCCACTCGTGTATTCCCATCTGTGGTGTAATTGCATCCACAGCAAAAAATCTGAGAGCCACGAGGTGGCCTCTTTGTTCCAACTACCTTGTGCAACTCTTTAAAAGCTATTAAATCTGCAAGAACATTTATATTCTTTCCCACAGCTGATTAAGAGTACCTTTACACTGGATTAAAACTCCCCTGTGATGTACAGGGCTTATAAAGAAATATTTATCCACCTTGGTTGTTTTATCCTTTTATTGCTTTTACTAATCATATATGAGCAACAAAATGTGGCATTTTTTTTGACAGAACAAAGACAAAGAAAACACTTATGTCAAAATGAAAACTGATTTTCTACAAAATAATAAAACTGAAAAAAGCATATATGAAACATATAAGTAACTGTGTAAATATTCACCTCATTCAATTCAGTATTTAGTAGATGCACCTTTGGCTGCAATAACAGCACAGAGTCTGTGTGGACAGGTCTCAATCAGGTTTTCACATCTGGACGCTGCAATATTCCTATATTCTTCTTAGCAAAACTCTTCAAGCAAGCTCTGTCAGGCTGTGTGGGGATCAGCTGTGAACAGCCCTTTTCAAGTCCTGCCAAAAATTCTCTATAAGATTGAGATCTGGGCTTTGACTGGGCCACTCCATAACCTCCAACTTGTTGTCTTCAAACCATTTCTGTGTAGATCTAGCTGGATGTTTTGGGTCGTTTTGCTGGAGAATAATTGTTTTCTGAAGCCATGTTCTCTTGCAGATTGAAACAAATTGACCTCCAGGATTTCTCTATATTTTGCTGCATTCATTTTGCCCTCTACCTTAATAAAACTTCAAAGGCCTGCTGCCCAGAAGCATCCCCACACCCCATAGCTTCAAAGTGGGGATGGTTTGTTGGTGATTATGTGCAGTCTTTGGTGTCTGCCAAACATAGCGTCTTGTCTGATGGCCAAAAAGCTCCATTTTAGTCTCATCCTACCAAAGAACTTTCTTCCACTCACCTCCCTCATGCCTTTTGGCAAACTCTAGTCGAACTTTGATCTGGGTTTTCTTCAACAGTGGCTTTCTCATTGCCACTCTTGTTAAGAACCCAGGCAACAGTTGGATGAGTCTCTCCCATCTCAGCTGCTGAGGCTATAAAATCCTTGGGCGTAGTCACAGGTGTCCTGGTGGCCTCTCTCACTAGTCTCCTTCTTGCATGGTTACTCAGTTTGTGAGGACGACCTGATTAAGGCAGATATGCACAAGGACCATATTCCTTCCATTTCCTGATGATGGATTTCACTGAGCCTAGGGGATGTTCAGGGCCTTAGAGATAATTTTGCATACATCTCCTGACTTAAACTTTTCAATAATCTTTTCTCTGATTTCTTTGGAGTCTTCTTTTGTCTTCATGATGTAATGGTAGCCAGGAAAACCGATAACCAGTGAATGGACCTTCCAGACACATTTGTCTTTACACTACAGTCACTAAAGACACATTCACTGCACTCAGGGGTTCTCATTGCGAAACTACTAGCACCAGTTGGCTGGACCTCTGTTGAATTAGGTCAGTTTCTTTAAAGGGCTAAATATTTATGCAATAACTTATTTTATGTGACATATTTTATATCTTTGGGAGAAAAGCCAAATTTTGCTGACCATGATGGATTTGTAAAAGCAACACATCCAAAGGGGTGAATGCTTTTTTTTTTTTTTGTCCCTGTAAATTTTTACGATAATCTGGATGATCTTTGCAGGGTCTTGGAGAGGTCTTATTGGGTGTAACCCAACTAGATCATAAAGTAGACTATGAGAGAGTTCCCTCAGTGCCCTGAGGATGCACAAGACTTCCACAGAAAGGTGGTGGCAGCATGTTGGGGTCCTGGGCAGAGAGTAAGCAAGTGTGGTGGCAGCAGTAGAAGCATATCTATGACCCCAAGCGGGAGTGAAATGCTGTGGCTTGGTTGTCAAGTGTGCAGGACAATAAAGGATCTTATTACTGCAAAGCAACAGCGGTTACAACTGGATCACCATGCAGGCCAGGAAAAAGAATAACAAAATGCTTTCAACCTCGCTATGCCTAAGAGGACTTAAAAACAACCTTTTGGATTCCAGAATTCCCACTCAATAAATACCATTTTATAAAATGTAGCATAAACTGACTTTATGATCAGTTTTTCGGTCAAAGTCTGAAAGTTGGACATAGCTAGCTCTGGCTTTTGCTAACTAGTGCTTAGCTAAAAGGATAATGTTGCGTCATCTTTGTCCTTAGAAATCCAGTTTGCCAAGTTCTTAGCTGGAAGAAGTAACACCCATGAACATCGGAATTTCGGCTAGGAAAAAAGTGAGAGTTTGCCAAACAGTTCTGCCCCACTATGGCTTCCTTACAGATGTAGATTGTTGCTGGTATTTACTATTAACTGTTTATTAGAATTTCTGATGTTTTCTTTTCATTGAACCAGCAGCACACACAGCGCTGTAATATGTGCTGTTTTAACTCAAAAGAGAAAGAAATATATTATTGGTTGTTATTGCTAAAAACAATTAGCATGAAAAAAAGCAAATCCCACAGTTTATTTCACTTAGTATTCCACGAAATCATTAGAAAAGTAAGTTAGATTTATAAACGCGCTGATACAACTAAAACTTGTCAAGTCACAACCTGTTTCTGTTAAGAAATAATCAATTTTGTCGTTATAGCTAAATAAATCTATGTATTTTCCCCTTTTCTTTTATTCTTTCTCCCTCTCCCAGATCAAATCACACTTTGCCTCCCTATCGTCACTCTTCCCCCCCTCCCACGCATCAAACTTCCCCACACCTCCGCCCCCAGAGCTGTCCGACCAGGTTTGTTTGTGTTTGCATCTCCAGGAAGTTCGGACAGGACTCTGGCGTGCTTCTCCTTCCTCCACCGCCCACCCTCCCGTGCATGTCCCAGCTGTTTCCTCCGTCCTCCCTCTCTCTGCCTCAGCAGGGCTCCTCCACCCGCCTCCATCGCCATCCATCAGGCCTAATCCATAACCCGCGTTTCTCAGCAGGGAACAAGGTCGGTGGGGAGCGGCAACAACCCTCCGCCCTGCCGGAACATCCATCCCACAATGCCGCTCATTTCCCTCTCAGCATGCTTTGCCTCTTGCCGACCCTGGCACCCTGGCGCTGCTGTTTGCTGCCGCTCTCTGATTGGCCGGCAGCTAAAGCAGCAGAATGGGTGGAAAAACAGCCATTTCCCTTGCAGAAATGGACTGGAGTTTAACTACCATCCCGCAGTTGGCTGCTGAGTAATGCTTATAGCAAGCCTGCTTCCACTTTTGAAGTCTTTAAAGCCGCCAAGTCATTGGGGGTTGTGTGACCAGCTGCTAAATACATGAAAAACTGTTTTACATGTTAGTGATACAGGGTGTTAGCTGTGACAGGAAACGTAAACCCTTCCTGCTTTTTTTTCTTTGTCACCGCAGAGTCAAACACTACAAGGCCCGTCTGTAACTGCATGTTAGTCTCAGGATGAATAAATTAGTAGGAAATGAGCTGAGAAACGCTTATCAGAGGGCCATCTCAGAAGCTCTTCCAGCTTGATAAAGTGTTAATATAATCTGCTTACTGCTGATTTGAACAGTAATTAATTTTTTGGGTGTAAAAAAAACAACAAAAAGCTCTCTCTATTATAAGCCAAGTCTGCAGGCTGTTTGAGGTGAGAAGAGTCTGGATGACGATGCCGAGTGAGAACAAGGAGGACAGCTTTAATGTATTCATGGTAATAATTATGTAAACAGGAACATTGCCTGGACAAGAGTGGAGCGGATCTTAGCTAACAATCCTGAGGATGATTCCCGCTGCGGCCTGATCTGCCTGCACCTCAGGTGACCTGCTGGGAATAAACACACACACAAACATGTCCTCAGGTGTCGGCAGGGACGCACAAGAGCATACAACTAAAAGATATCAAACGGCATGAACTTCTTCTAAAACACACATTACCCTCACCCTTACTGTACATTCATGTCGCGCAGATACAAGGATGAATAAGAATCTCTCCAGCGCGCTGAATGTGAAAGCAGCACACGGTGGGTTTACTAAATGGGGGGGGGGAAATAACCTGAGGTTCAAGATCACTGTAATTCATGTAACTAAATTCCTGCAGCTTATTGTGTTTTTCTTCAAGAATTGTTTTTGGATTTTCAGGCCGAAATACCTAATTCATGTCAAGGTTTGGATAAAAATAAAATATCTGCTTGTTGTAAACTGGATGACCTGTGCGTACCCAGCCCTCCAATACTACCAGCTGACTTTCTCCTTGAAACGGGATAGCCGGCTACAATGGTGCCAACGAGGTCTCACTAGATTGTTTGAATTTAGAACCTCTGAAGTGAAGTGGAGTATGCTGATCAAGTGGCTGCACTAAGTTTGACTCTAAAGTTCTCGTTCACTGAGAAACCAGGTAATACTTGTTGTTCTTGAAATACGATTGGTCAGTCAGAGTTCTATATGCGTTAGCAACAGGGAGGAAATGGACCATGGAATTAGTATTTCATGGTTCTTGCCCACCATGACTTGTGACCGCCCACGGGAAGGCTTTGTATATACTGCGGCCAGGAGAGAGCCGAGCGCATCTCTGCTAGTAGAGGCTAACCGTTAGCAACCCCACAGCATGGATGTCTTGGTGTGTAGGTGAAAATGAATGTGTGTAAGAGGGAGGGTACGTATGACTGTCTCTGTGTCTCTCTGTCTACCTGTCAGGTTGGGTCCTCGGCTGCCCTCTCGCCTGGTGCATCTCAGGCCCTACATATAATGGGGACCTATTTCCCCTCCGTTACTCCCTGCCAGTGACTGATGCCCCTGCCCGCTGGTGCATTGGGGGCTCTCGATGTTTGGGGCTGGGGGCCCGGGTGCAGTCCGGTTTTGCCCTGGTGCGTGCCTGGGTGGGCCGGTGTGTCCGGCGGTTGATGTGTTGGGCCGATGTCTTCCTCGTGTTGGTTGGGGCACCTCTTTTGGGGGTGTCAGTTTTGGATTTTTGGGTGGTGCCGTTCGGTAGCTCGGCGGGAAACAGACCTGGCACTTTCCGCTGCCTGTTCTGTGGGGTGCCTGGTCAGTTCATTGGTGGGTTTGTCTGGCCTTGGTTGGGTGCCTTGTCTCGGCGCTCTGCGTGGGGCGGGATCTGGGCCCGGGAGCTGGTAGATTTTGTGTCCGGGTGCTGGCTGGGCATGGCCGTCCGTCCGCTGTGGCTGTTGCTGTGGCGCCCCGGTTCCTCACACCAGCTATCAAACACTCGTATGGGGAAATCTTTTATGCACCAGCACGCTCACACACACATAGGTGTGGGGACATCGGTGTCAACAGATATATTCTTGGGCTGAGGTTATCATGAATAGATCCTGAATAACTGCTGTCAAAAGCTTTTCAGGGACGTTGTTGTATTTATATACCCATTTAAGTGTGCTGTGGATGTATAGTTCGAAGTTCATATTATTTGGTTTGTTTTGGTTGCTCCTTTTTTTTTTTTATTTTTTTCCACCTCTCTGCCGTCTTGCGGATGTGGAGGACTGGGTTTTTCTTGTGTTCTTTTTGTTCCTCTTCCTCTCGTATCGTCAACTTACAGTCCTGCCTCTCTTCTTCATCTTCACTCTTGTTTTTTTTCGTTTCTGTGTCTATAACTTCACGTAATTAAACCCACAGCAATCTCTAATAAAGATTTTTCACACATATATATCAAGTGGAGTACTATAGCAAAAGCTGTAATGCGCTGCTTGAGAACGTAAATCTGTTGGGCTTGTACTTGGTAGTCAGACTCCAATTCTGAGTGCCACACTGCCAGACAGGACGTAACACGTGTTATTTGCGGAGATAACACAACAGCTTTGTATATTTAACCCAAGAAAGAAGATCTGAGGAAGAGTCACAGTGCTGTTAGCCAGAGGTGGGACAAAGTCATTGTTTTGCAAGTCACAAGTAAGTCTCAAGTCTTTGTCCTCGAGTCCCGAGTCAAGTCGAGTCAAAGATGAGGCAAGTCCCAAGTCGAGTCAAAAGTCAAAGCCTACAAGTCTCAAGTCAAAAGTCCTACCATTTTGGTTTAGTGTCATTTCAAGTCCTCTTACCACAGAAATAAATTTATACAACTCATGTATGGCTGTAAGATTTGTATTTATTTAAACCTTTATTTATTCAATAACAATCAAATACAGTAAAAACTGAAAATTTAATTTTCACAAAAAATGCTTGTACAGTGGCTTGCAAAAGTATTCGGCCCCCTTGAACTTTTCCACATTTTGTCACATTACAGCCACAAACATGAATCAATTTTATTGGAATTCCATGTGAAAGACCAAAACAAAGTGGTGTACACGTGAGAAGTGGAACGAAAATCATACATGATTCCGAACATTTTTAACAAATAAATAACTGAAAAGTGGGGTGTACGTAATTATTCAGCCCCCTTTGGTCTGAGTGCAGTCAGTTGCCCATAGACATTGCCTGATGAGTGCTAATGACTAAATAGAGTGCACCTGTGTGTAAGCTAATGTCAGTACAAATACAGCTGCCCTGTGACGGACTCAGAGGTTGTCTAAGAGAATGTTGGGAGCAACAACACCATGAAGTCCAAAGAACACACCAGACAGGTCAGGGATAAAGTTATTGAGAAATTTAAAGCAGGCTTAGTCTACAAAAAGATTTTCCAAGCCTTGAACATCCCACGGAGCACTGTTCAAGTGATCAATCAGAAATGGAAGGAGTATGGCACAACTGTAAACCTACCAAGACAAGGCCGTCCACCTAAACTCACAGGCCGAACAAGGAGAGCCCTGATCAGAAATGCAGCCAAGAGGCCCATGGTGACTCTGGACGAGCTGCAGAGATCTACAGCTCAGGTGGGGGAATCTGTCCATAGGACAACTATTAGTGGTGCACTGCACAAAGTTGGCCTTTATGGAAGAGTGGCAAGAAGAAAGCCATTGTTAAAGGAAAACCATAAGAAGTCCCGTTTGCAGTTTGCCACAAGCCATGTGGGGGACACAGCAAACATGTGGAAGAAGGTGCTCTGGTCAGATGAGACCAAAATTGAACTTTTTGGCCAAAATGCAAAACGCTGTGTGTGGCGGAAAACTAACACTGCACATCACTCTGAACACACCATCCCCACTGTCAAATATGGTGGTGGCAGCATCATGCTCTGGGGGTGCATCTCTTCAGCAGGGACAGGGAAGCTGGTCAGAGTTGATGGGAAGATGGATGGAGCCAAATACAGGGCAATCTTGGAAGAAAACCTCTTGGAGTCTGCAAAAGACTTGAGACTGGGGCGGAGGTTCACCTTCCAGCAGGACAATGACCCTAAACATAAAGCCAGGGCAACAATGGAATGGTTTAAAACAAAACATATCCATGTGTTAGAATGGCCCAGTCAAAGTCCAGATCTAAATCCAATCGAGAATCTGTGGCAAGATCTGAAAACTGCTGTTTACAAATGCTGTCCATCTAATCTGTCTGAGCTGGAGCTGTTTTGCAAAGAAGAATGGGCAAGAATTTCAGTCTCTAGATGTGCAAAGCTGGTAGAGACATACCCCAAAAGACTGGCAGCTGTAATTGCAGCAAAAGGTGGTTCTACAAAGTATTCACTCAGGGGGCTGAATAATTATGCACACCCCACTTTTCAGTTATTTGTAAAAAATGTTTGGAATCATGTATGATTTTCGTTCCACTTCTCACGTGTACACCACTTTGTATTGGTCTTTCACGTGGAATTCCAATAAAACTGATTCATGTTTGTGGCTGTAATGTGACAAAATGTGGAAAAGTTCAAGGGGGCCGAATAATTTTGCAAGCCACTGTATTTCAAAAGCATATTGCACTAGAACAATGCACAGCAGCTTCAGTCCCGTATTGTATTAACCTCATATTGCAAAACAGTTTAACTTTTAAATAGACATGGGTCCTTTTTAACCTAAACTTTTTTTAAACATGTCATCAATAAAATCCTCACCCCTCAAAATGATCACTTCTAAAAAACTGGACCAACCTGATAACATAATTGGAATGCCTCCATACAATGTTCCCTCAAATTTTTCATGCGTCTGAGCAAACACACAAACGCCCTGAGCGGTAACCTTTGACCACTGTGAGCAACGTCAGATGTGTGCACTGTGGTCATGCCAGCATCGCATCCATGCAGTTTACATAGTTTATTAAAATAATCAAATTAAAGCCTTTTAAATTTCTGTGAGAATACTTTTTAATTAAGTACATTATCCCACTTACAATGACAATGACAAAGATCTTATTCATGATCTGTGTAGTGTGTTAACACTATTGTAAGTATAAATATCTCATTGTAACTGTGGAGAAACATGAACTGCCAAGTAAGCCAAGCTAACCATGAACTCAAATTTTGAAAACATACTTACATACATTTTTTTTTTCATAAAGGTCTGATTTGTATTTTAAGCATGAGCCATTGTGAGAAGCTCTTGTTGAGCACTGGGTAAAAGTAACTCTTTGTCTGCAAAATACAGTATATAATCACACGATTATTCTGTATTTCTGCTACTCATAAACTGGTATTTAATGATCAATTTTCATAAATGAACATTGTAAATGCATGACACTAGATGAGCACAAATCTGATTAAGGACTTAAATGTAACTTTATTTTTGCCGTCTGTCCTTCTCACGTATCCAGTGGTTGTACACGCTGTTGATGGCCTCATCTGCTTGCAGCTTTGACTTTATGCGCATCAGCTGATCCAAATGATCCACTTCAAGACGATTTCTCGATGCTGTTTTGATACGATTCATTAAACCAAAGCCTCTTTCACAGTCTGCGCTGGATGCTTGAAATGTAGCACAAATATCGATTGATTAGCTGCGTAAATACGTATGTGAATCACATCATTGGCTGGAGCAGCCAGCCGCTGGTCACTCGGTGACATAAACGTTATTGTCTTGAAGTGAAATCTTTTAACCCAAATGCAGAATCAAACAGGCGAGATCAAACACGTTTCTGAGTGGAATAAAATGAAAACTTCAGATGTTTTCAGAACATTACATAATCCCCCTTTTCGTTAAAGAAAATTCCACCAAAACGCTACAGACTTTCTAAATAAATCAAGCACATTTCACAGCGCACGAACTTGGCGCTGTCAGCCGCTCTGTGCATAGACGAAAGCGCTCCGCTCCTATATAAACAGGAGGATCTGAGTTTGTGTCTGGATTAATTTTAATTTTTTTTTTTACCTTAGTCTTATTTGCATACCCGTGTCTATCTTGAACCTGCGTTGTGTCAGTGCGCGGGTCTCTGCCGCATTGATATGGCAATAACCATGGATAACGGGTTCAGGCGAGTGTGTGTTTTTCTAATTGGACCGGTGCAGGGCCACCGCTGGAACTGTAAATCCGTGCATATGCTCATTGGTTCATCTGTAAAATAACACATAATTAATTGTTTGTTGTTGTTTTTTTCAATTCTGGTTAGATTTTTTCTTTGTGCGCAGAGCAGATTTTCTGTGCGCGAAGACTGTCAGCAGTGAGCAATTGCGCAGGCGCGCACCTTAGAGGGAACATTGAGCATCCATGGTGTGTTAAAAATAAAAAAAATCCCCCGGTTTTCATGGGAAGTAGCAAGTCTTCTCAAGTCAAAAGGCGCAAGTCCAGGTAAAGTCACGAGTCATTGATGTTAAACTCCAAGTCGAGTTGCAAGTCTTTGTACATTTATCAAGTCAAGTCTGAAGTAATCAAACTCATGACTCGAGTCTGACTCGAGTCAACACCTCTGCTGTTAGCTAACCAGAGGCGAGACACTTGCATATGATGAATATTAAGAGTAAGACTAGTAATCCTGCTGTTCGCCCCACCCACCCTCTCCTCCGACAAACTTCAACCTCCTGAAACGAGCTCCAGAGCATTTCTTCCCACATAAAAACGAGTCACAGGGCATTCATTCATACAAGAGACCACCGTAAATTTATTTAGAAAACGAGTGAATGAGACATTAAACCAATATTTACTATATCCATTCATCCATTTGTTCTCTCTCTTTTCTCTATTCTCCAGAGATGAAATCTTCATAAACAGAAAAATGCATACATCACCCAGCCCCACTTGACACTCATCAGCATATAAGTGAGAGGGCTTAAAATGCTTCCTAAAAATGAGAGAGAGAACTGGAGAGGACCAAGATTGGAGCTCTGAGGTACCTTCCAGGGCCTGACAGCATGAGCACTCATATGTTAAAAGGTGGGACTTAATCCATGAAAGAGCTGAGCAAGTGATGCTCACCCACTGCTCAGGTCTGGAGATGAGAATGTTACGGTCCACCGCTTTAAAGGCTGCTGTTACACCTAAAAGCCCAGATAAAATCAGTTCCCCAAACCAAACATTTTAGAGTTATACATGAAGACATTTCAACTGGGTGTAAACATTTTTTTTCCCCAAAAAAGTTTTGGAAAACAGGTAACTTGGAGTTTGGCCAAAGGTTTGAGGAAGTTTGACTCTGATTTTCTTCTTTGTTTTATTTTTGATTTGTTTGCATTATCTTGACATTGAACGAGAACTCCCAGAGTATATTTTCACCTATTATGGGACATTACATAGCATAGAACTTAAATCTAATTCAAGACATTCTTTTTAATAAGATGCAACAGCTTTAGTTGCACCTTGACATTCTGCCTTCTGCTCCTCCTCCCATTAAGTCAGAGAGTCAATGCAAAGATTGCAGTTTAAACACTTCAGGATCTCCTGTATTGCCATCACTGAAGATGTGCATTGAAGTAGCTCTTATATCTTTTCTCCAGCTTGTAATTTTGAACCCATGCCTTTAGGTTTTATAAGTACATCAGAGCAGTAGACATTAAAGCAGAAGTGACTAATGTGACTGTGGTTTTTCTGAATTGAATTTGATATATAGATGTATGATTCAGGCTTTCAGGGGGCTGACAAATGACAGAAATATGTCAGCTTACACAATGATCTGGCAGAGCTATGTCAGGCAGGGAAATGGGACAAATGAAGCGTGTGTTATGTCTGTAAATTAGCTTAAAAAAACCTGATCTCATCCACATGTGCTGACAGGTCTGATTCTCTATTGCTTCTTTCCCTTTCTCGCCACAGACATACAATTTTACCATTCCCGTTCCTACACTCCAGTGTTTGTTCTTAGCAGAAAAGAAAACACAAGGGACCATTACGTTGATGAAAAAAATGTACCGTGGGTTAAAAATCAGATTTTAAAAGCTTCCTTTTACTGCGGACCGTTTGGACTGCCTCAGATGCACGGTGCCTCGCAAAAGTACAGCTTTCTCTCCGTTTTGTCACGTTACAACCACAAACCTCACTGTATTTTTGTGGGATTCTGAGCGGCAGACCAACATACAGACCACAAACTGCGAAGCAGAAGGAAAAGGGACACTTAGTTTTCAAAATGTCTTGCAAATTAAATGAGAAAAGTGTCGGATGCATTTTTATTCAGCCTTTTGGGATCAAGCGTTTGTAAAAGCAGCTTTAGCTGCAGTAACAGCTTTTTGGGGTGTATTTTACCAGATTTGCACATCTAGAAACCATCTTTTCATTGTGAAAACTGCCTTTTCAAAGCAGCCAGATGATTCCACTGATTCACAATTGGATTTAGGTCTCTGTATGTTTAGGAGTGATCAAAAGTACTTGCAGTGCCAAAAACCCCGGAATGTTCTTTTATTATTTAAAAATTACAAGTAAGCATGCAACATTTTAACTAAACAAATAAAGTAGACGTTTTTATTGTTGGAAACCCTTCTGTTAATCATTGTAGAGCCAAACACGGAAAAACAGGTTTGCATGTTTGCCCTATTTAAAGAAAGGCATCCAACTCTTTTGGGCTTGACTGAAAAAAAAAACAAATAGGTGAAAAATGTCTATTCTCAGCAATAAGAACAGGATGTAGGTCAATCTTTCTTTGAAAATGTTTGCTTTATTAAGCCAAGTTTAGTGAATTAATTAAAAACAGATTTGGGTGCATTGAAGTCTGCTTTTAAGTCAAAGTCACTGGATAGATGTGGTTCTATTTACTCTGAAATTAAAGACAATGCCAAAAGTTCAAAAAGCGTTGATTTTAAAACACAAATGCTTTGTATTGTACCCAACGTTCATTCTTGAATTGGAGCCAGGAGCCACAGTAAATCATTCCAAGCGCCACAAATGGCCCCCAGGACGCAGTTCAGACACCCCTGGTCTATTAGGTTTTCGTTTAGGATTACCCTATATTTAGTCAGGTGTCTCTGTCCAGTTTCTCCTTAGCATAGGGGTGGACCATAATTCAATAACAATATAGATCAATTGATAGACATGTGGTGCAATGGGAAAAAAAGAGGGGTCGATAAATCAGTAAAAAAAAAAAAAAGTGTCCGTTCCTTTTCATCAAAGCTCCGTGTACACTCAGCCATCGGTGAGTAGTGTTGTGGAAGAAAATTTCTTCTTCCTTCCATATGGATGAGGCTGTAGTCTGATTGGCATTTCTCATATTTTATTATCATCATTTATTTTTGTATATGAGCCCGTCTGGGCAAAAGCTCAAACTCTCTCGCACCCAGGATCATGTCTTCCTGCTCTGAGCCCTGCTTCTGCCTTCAGTCTCTCAATATTATGTCAACCAAAACACTCTTCAAAGTTGAGGAGTCACGCAGTTAGATCAGAGTAGGTGAAAGGCCTTTTCACTGACTAATAATTACGCCCAGATGCCTTTACTAATAATTACTTAATCAATTAATTGACATAACCTTCCATCCATCCATCCATCATCTGTACCCATCCATCCTATGCAGGGTTGGGGGGGGTGCTGGTGCCTATCTCCAGCAGTCACGGGGCGAGGGGGGGGGGTACACCCTGGACAGATCGCCAGTCCATCAAAGGCCAACACATAGACACACTGGACAGACAATCATGCATGCACGCACACACACATCCCTAAGAGCAATTTCAACTCCAAGGGCAATACAAACTCCATGCAGAAAAAAACCCAGGCCAGGATTCAAACCCGGGCCTTCTTTCTGCGAGGCAACGGTGCTACCAACTGCCCCACTGTGCAGCTCTGTAACAGTAGCTCTTTAGCTTTAGCTTCACAGCTGATCTGAATCAGAATCAGCTTTTTTTTGATGGTTTTTGCACACAAACTAAACCGGTCTGAGAAATGAATATGATAAAAGGTTTATAAAAGTTTTAAAATGAATAAAAGGGAACAAAATGAGCCTAAAACTTAATAGCAGATTTAAAATATGTTTTAATCAATAACATGATGGTTAATAACAGTCCTTTCTTTGTTTGTTTTTTTTTGTATTTATTGATGTCACTCAGGTCTCTTAATTTGATTTCCTTTCGTTTCTTACAAACTTTCATTTATTTTAAAAAGGTGTTTGAATAAAGGGCTGAATTGAATTCTTTTTTAAAATTTGTTAATTATAGAATAGCATAAAATGACCAGGGCTGCACTTAAAATATATTTTCTACATTTTTTGATAGTTTTTGATAATTATCCATATCTATCAATATGGCATTTCTTTTTATCGACATGCTCTTTTTCTATGTCGTCCAGCCCTACCTCGGCATGATGCTGCCACCATTTCCCCCCATGGAAATAGGATTTTCAGAGGGGTGTACAGTTTTAGGGTTTTCTACGAAACTACAAACTGCATGTGAGCCAAAACATTAATTTCCCTCTTTTTTTTTTTTCTGACCAGATCACATTTTTTTTTTTTTTGCTGTTTCCCATTTATGGTTCATGGCAACTGTAAAAAGGTCTTTTGAGGCTTTCTTCTTTTCAGTCAGACAGATTTGGGAATGCGTGACGAGTAGTTTTCCTTTCATCAGTCTCTCAAACATGGGCTGTGAATCTCTGCAGCTCCTCCAGAGTTACCACAGGGCTCTTAGTCAAGCTCAACCATGCCTGACCTGTTAGATTAGGTGGACAACCATGTTTTAGTAGATTTGTAGATGTACCATCCTCTTCAAATGTTAAAAACCAAGCATCAGTTTCCTTCCACTTTTCAATAAGGCACTACTTTGTGTTGTTCTGTCTCTTAGAATCAGAAGTCGCGCTATAATCGTTTGTCAGTCATTTTGACTGAAATATCTGCTCATAATCAATTTTTACTAGTTGATTTTCAATTAATGATATAATTTTAATGATTTAATATTAATGATTTTCGGCAGTATTCAATTTTCCTTTATTCGAAATAATATATCATAACAACCTGAACAGAAATTCCACATTGTGCCATCACACTTGGACCAGATCAATAGGCTACATGTTTTATATAAACATTTCACCTGCTGTGGCCTGAACACTCCACATGCGGCTGAACTGCGCTCCCGCTTGTGGATAATGGAGGGTGAATCCGTGCTCTTTTGCCACACTGGAGACCGGAATCACAAGCGCCACATCAGCCAAAGTTGTGAAATCAGGGTATATTTCTTCAATCGAAGTGATCAGAATTCGGCAAGACTCTCTGAGCGATGGCTTTTCTGATCGCTTCAGCGGGAGGAAATCCCGTTGCGTACGCTCATCTGCATAGGTTGTTAAGCTGCACTCGCAGTCAGCTCCCGGATTGCGAGATGCATTGGGTACGGTGTCCAGTTCTGAGATGATGCTCAGATGTTCTCATGAGAATCTTTTTTTTTTGGATTGATTCAGTTACCTGAACTCTATGTGCAAAGTTGAAAATCTCTGCGTGTCTGCACCGATTGGTAAGGGGTGTGAATTGCAATCTGTCAGAAATGACGATGGCCTTCAGATTTTTCTGTAAAAAAAAAAACTAAACAAAAAACTGTCAAATACGGAAAATATTTGGTTAACGCAACCGCTGCTTAGAATCCAAATGAAATGCATAGAAGGTCGGGGTTGAAATCTGACAAAATGAATACTTTTTCACAGGGCTGTCAATGGTTTTTATTTTTTTGTGTGTGTGGGTCTGGGTGTCATTTGACTGCTTATTTTACTTGGACGCCCTATTGTAGGATGATGCAGCTGGCTGGAGTTACAGTCACAGGAAATCTAACCCAACTCATGCACCTAAAGACACCAGGAACCTGTTCCCCGAGGCTATATTTAATTGCTGGTGTTTTAATGCACAACGCTGTGTTGTTCTTTCCACAGCTCTATCTCCTGTCAACTTTCACATTCTGCTGTTTCTTGGGGGGGGGGGGGGGAACTCTTTTGTGTTGTCTTTGGAAGGATGGATGGGATGCAGACAGATGGGGGGGCTGTGCGCTGGCAGAAGTCTGTAGTCTTGGGGCAATTCCTTTTTTTTCCTAAACCGCTCCTTTTTCTTAATTCTGTGTGAATGTGTGCTCAGAGCCAGAAACATGTCTTATTTTGTTATTCCTTCGTGTTGAAATCATTTTCCGAGAGCGTCTGCAGTTGAAAGAACAACAAAAACAGGATATCCCATCCTGTCATTGTGTTAGGACTGTGCATGTGAACGCCTGTGCTTTTGTGTTTATGTAGTTTCTTTCTTTCTGATATAAGCCCACTCAGCAGTGGCTGCTGTTTGTTTGGCCCACTTTCTCTTTATCTGCTCCCATCATCTGGTTGAGGGGAGGAAAATCCCATGCTTCCCTGCATATGTGTGTATGCGGGATGGCTGGGGAGGTGGGGTGTCACACCTGAGTCCGATGATAAGTTGCCTTAACCCCCTTCGACACATGCTCGCACACATACACACCCATTCAATCCCCAGGTTAATGACACAGACATGAAAGATATTTGCTGTCCCCCCCCATCCGATTCCCTCAGAGATCATTAGGCGGTGTTGTGCGACCTGATTCATCTTCCCTTCCCCAACACATGTCCGCTGGCCCGCAGTTCCAGCAGATGTATGCCCCGAAGCTACTGTTGGAGCGCACATCTCCCACTGCTGGGTGGGTGTGTTTCTGTGTTTTCAGGCACGAGGCCCACCTTTTTTTCTTGGGCTTGTTTGGTGGATGGGAGAATAGGGTCACCGTTACAGCGGTGTGCAGGGGATTCCGACCTCCGCCCTTTGCTGCTCTCCATCTTTTTTCACCCCGCTGTGGTATCCATCTCCTGCAGCCCTCCGCTCTCCTCCCTCATTACCTTCAGGAGTCTGAGAGGAGAGGCACCGTGTCAGGGACGCCCCCCTTCCACTCCCTCTACCTCCTCAGCTTCTCCCCGCTTGAGGATCCAGGAGGAGACGTGGAGATGGAGTGTGAAAGTGAAAGAGATTCGGGGGGAGGTAGTGATGGGGCTTGGCGGGGTGTAAATGGGGTGAGATGACAGACGATGTGGAATGAGGAAATGGGGGTTGTGGCTGGGTGGGTGGATGGAGCGGGGTGGGGATGGACCATTGAGGCAGCAGACTTAATAGAAGAAATGGGGATAAGGATGGGGTGGTTGTCGTCATGGTAACCAGTCGCCGTGGAAACAGCCCTTTTTTTTTCCAGACAGACAGACAGACAGTCGGGCAGGGATGTGGGGAGGGAGGACTGCTGAGTGTGTGAAAATGAAAAGAAGTAGTGTGAGTATGAGACAGCAGCAGCCACGCCCACTCACAAACACAATCATACTGTACGCTTCCCCACTGTCTCACATTTAAACAGGTAGCACGGATTGGGTCGGGCATGAAGGGGTGTTGTGAATTTGCTGTGTTTTTTTTTTTTTTTTTAATAATCCCAAAAAACAAAACAAAAAAGAAGCTGTCAGATTCAGGAAGAACATGAATGGAGAAATTGAGACTGAATGTTGGCTGCTGTTTGTCTTCAAACACAGAGGAGAGGGGTGGGCTTCGATTCTGCACTTAGGCAAAGAATTGGCATCAGCATGCATCAAAAATGTTCACTGTATAGTGTATATAGTAAAAACGTATTTTGTATAAAGAGTATTGAGTACTTGATCTGAGATCAAAACATATGATTTAATATTTAAAATTATGTAATTGGACAAAAATATAAAGTAATGCGCAAATTCTATAGACAAAAAGACATGGAAATATGTGACATAATTGTAAAGCAACAAAATTTGACTAGAAGAAACATTTTTCTAAATATATTTTAAATACTAATGAAACCCAATACTTACAGTAGCCTAGGTAATGTATATATGTTAGACCCCCACTTGACCTCCAAATGGCCTCAGCAGATGGAAAATAATGTTAAAATGATTAAGCTTGTGTACAAACAAGAGGTCTCATCTCAACATAAACCGTATGTGCGAGTCTCATGCATTTTTGGTTAAAACAAGCATTCAGCTACATTCAGTAAAGTTACTCACTATGCGTAAGGTAGCCAGAATCTTTACTCAAGTAAGAGTAGCGATACTCAAGTAAAAGTAAAAAGTACAGTCTGGTAAAACTACTCCAAAAGTAATTGTTTTTTGAAACGTTACACAAGTAAATGTAACTGAGTAAATGTAACAATTTACCACCCACCTCTGGTAATGGAGCCATGCTATTTATTATTTTTTTTACAAAGAAGAACATTTAGCAAGCCCATTTTTCCACCAATATTTGATGGTTTAGAATTCTCCCAAAATCTATTCATACACTCTTAAGCTACAAGTCTTTTGGGGTATGGCTCTACCAATATTTAGAGGCGAAACATTTTGCATGTTCTTCTTGGCTGAATTGTCTGTTCAGTCAGATGTGATTTAAGAATCTTTCCAATTCTAACCAGTTCCTCTCTCACTGCTGAGGAAAGCATGATGCTATCATCCCCATTCTTCATTAATTGGGATGGTGTGTTTAGGCTGATTCTCTGTCTTGCAATACTTATGCCATAATTGTTTTTATTTTTTTGGACATGTCCAAAAAATCGGAGTCAAAGTGCTCGCATTACTGTATCTGATGTGCTGGAAGGCAAAGCTTTTTTTCTTACACCCTCGAAACACATGACAAAAAAACCCCAACAACAGCATGATAGGAGTTTAAGGGTTTAGGTGGAGGAACTCACAGTGGAGTCACTGATCCTCCACATTGAAAGGGGCCTGTTTGGGAAATTTTGGCATCTAGTAAGAATACCTTCTCAAATCCTTCTTTTGGAGAGTTTTTGAGATATTCAAATGGGAAGAAACCCCAGGATCCAGGACTTTAACTCACGGAAATGATCTGCCAAGAGGTGGCTGATGGGAGGAAGGTCTGCGGGAATCTCTGCTTTAGCTTTTTGGTTGGTTGGTTCACTGGATGAATGGATTCCAGGCCTAAACACAATCCAGACAAAAACACATATTCACCAGCGGCTAACCTCCGTTTCACCTCCTCAGCATCCATTTTGCATCTTGTTCGTGCTAATGAGATGATCAGCTGACTGCTAAAACCTGAGCCCGGCCCAAGCCCGTGGTCAATGATAGAAATTAAGACCGAACCCGGTCCGACCCGTCTTCTCCTGACGAGTCCCGACGGATTCGGGCAAAGATCTTCAGCTCTATTGTGTACAGACGAGTGGATGTTACTTGGAGTGTAAAAGCCCTCTGATTGGTCAGTATGACTTGAAAGCTCTGCCTATTTAACATTTTCCGTAATACCTTTGCTTCCCTATTTATCTGTCTCTTCATCTCGTCACTCAAGTATGAAAGTATGCAGTTAAAGTTTTCTCTTATTGTTAAAATTGCTATTGAAAGCTTGTTGAAGATGTTACAAAACTCAGTTAAGGTTGACACTACTACTTCCACAACTTATGGACAAACAAAACTATTCCAGCTCAATTTGGGGCAACAATTTGCCAAACAGTTCCTCAGATATATCTCCAAAGACACTACACATAGTCAGACTTTGCCTTCCACTTGGCCCTTCTTTTTTATTGCTGAAAAGAATGAAAACCATCCGACTACTTCCAAACGCTAAACATTTGCTATGCTTACTTGTATCTTGTGCTTCTGTCCAACACAGAAAGTGCATTCAGCTGTGATGCTAACTTATTTGGCAACGACCAGCCTTCATCCTTTCTGCACCGTTTGTTCTGCATCGGCGTTCAAATTTCTGACATGCCTGCAGATCGTGTCCACGTCAACCTCCAAGAAATGCCACACCATTTGTTGCTCCCATTTATAAAGCACCCGTTTGTGGTCGTGTGACCACTGCTGTGTTGCACGGAGCAAGTGTCTCTTGTTTTTGTCTTTTGTTTTGTCAAGCGGCGTGAAACATGACCGACGAAGGAAGTCTGGATAAAATCTCGTGCTGTTAGACATTCAAGAAACTTATACAGTAAGCTAGTTAGTCCATTGTGGGGTTTTTTCTTAATCCTTCCCATCATCCTCCTCTAAAAAGTCATTTTTGTTTTACCCATGTATGTGGTCTGAAAGCAGACTCTCATCCATCCATCCATCCGTATATGAAGAGCTGGTTGAAAGTGTGCTTCTTGTCAAATGAAGACATTTTGGGTTGGGTTTTTTTGCGAGAGACAACACTGATGATGCTGTGACTTTCAGAAAGGCCAGTCAGCGCCAAATCGCACCACTACCACTCCTCAGTGCTCAAATGTGAGTTGTTGCATCAACATTTCATCAGCCAGCTAAAAATAAAGACGGGATTCTGTGAAGCCGGACCGCTTTGTATGCACTGTCACAGTGAATGTGCAGCAGAAATGTCTTTAAAGACCACCTCGGATGAGACGAAACAGATTAGTAGAACTAAGATGCGTCTGTGTTTGTGCGAAATGACGTTTTGTGTCTGTGACGGCAATGGCTATTTGTCGTTTGCGAGGTGTAATTAGGCAGACACTAATTTAACAGGATGTTTGGCGTGTTGAGACACACGAAACACATTTTTTTTCTGATGAGGACGGACACATTACTCCATCTGTTTAACCAGGATCCGGACACTTCGTCCTTCCTATTTATCTAAGGCCATTCCTCCTAGCGTTTATACCTTTTAGCTTTAGGTGCTACACCTGTTTCTCTTTGAAAAAAAAAAAAGAAAATCTCCAGCATTTTAAAACCAAGCTGAACTTTCATTCTCTGCCAGGTTGCTGTTGCTGTAATGATCATTAGGTAAAATGCAGTTTGGGTTTCTTTCCTGAAAAGCTTTTTTTTTTCATGAGTCCTCCGGTTCAAGCGGAAGTTAAACTTTTTTTTTTCTGGATGAGCGCAAACATGTAATTCTAGAACTTTGATCACGCTGGAGCTGATCATCGGCTGAATATTTGACCTCTTTGATCCATTTGAATGCTACTTTTCTATTTACCTTCGACATCTTTCAAGGTTTGGTTTCAATTCTTACCTATTTTCTTTCTCTGCTTCCTCCCTAATGAATTAGAGACCTAAAATAATGATAAAAAAATGGTTTGGATGCAAACAAATTCATAGAAATTGGTGGAAAAAGCAGTGAATACAAAATGTGGATGTTCAGGGTAGGGTTCCCGCATGAATCAAGTGAATGCTGCGCTACGTTGAAAATCAGGTAATGAACACATTGTGCAGCTCCAACATTAGACAGCGGAGTGGGTTCCTAGAAAACATTAAGCTTTTTCAGAACAGAAAATGTGATTTCAGAGAAACTATAGACATGAACATTTTCAGATAATACATTAAATAAATCTTTCTGCTGCTACAGATGTTTCCCCAGATTATCTTTTATCCAGAATTGACCTGTGGATGAGGTCATGTCGGATCACGTCACCTACTGGTGACAGTATTGGTATGTAGAAAAGGCCCCATTATTTAGAATGTTGAACCGCTCCGACATTTCCTGCCTGTTTGGTACAGTGCATTCATACAGGTCTTGGTCAGAAGTAAATGTCATGGTAATTTGGGGCTTTTAATAATTTATTTGGACCATGCATTTTCCAGGGCGAAATGATCATACAATTTACAACGTCAACGTTTTTTTGGTGGTTTCCTTTAAGAGTTCTTTTGTAATTCTAGCTCAGTATTCTACCACTTTTATTCGGACAACGGGTGGAGGTTGTTTGGTTCCCTGGGACAGATCTGGCTTTGAATCATGGTTCACAAATATTCAACAGGACTGAGGTTAGAGCTTTACAAATCCTCTTCTGTAAGCTTACTGTTTAGCTTTATTTATTCCAAAACCAGGACATATTCCCCCTTTCTAATCTAATTCTATCTCATTTATGCGATGCACCAGTACCACTGGCAGTGAAACAGACTCTCAGCATGATACCACCACTACCATGCATGACAGTTTTTACAGTATTCTTAGTTTTGAGAGCTTCATTGAATCAGAACCTTCTGAGCAATCTAACTAGTATCTGGGAGTGAAAGTTTTAGTATTGTAATTATGCAGATAGTTCTGACTCAAGGTAAAAATAGCTTGAATTGGTGATCTTGAAACCTGAAGTCGTTTAAAATGGCTAAAAACCAACTTGTGTAGATCTAAAATGTCCCTCTTAGATCTTTGCTGAGTTCCTGTAATTTTCCACTCTATGTGGAATCGTCACCTGGTTCACACTGCCGAAAAACATCCCCACAGCATGATGCTGCCACTACCTCACTTCCAAATAGGGGTGCCTGTTTTTTTCCAGAAATTGGAGTCAAAAATGGCTATTTGGTTTCCTTAGTCTTCACCCTTCTGTGAAATAAGTGAAAATCTGCAATAAATTATATGTATTATCATTACACCAAGGAAATAGGGATATATAAACACATAAGTTAAAAACACTGCTCTTATTGAGTGTTTGGGAACTGCTCCACAAGCTCCCCCCATGACAACAAAGTCCCATTGTAAGTAGGTGACATTTTGCAAGCTTCTTGATGACTCCTGTGGAGAAGCCGTGCAGCTCATCCATGCTGCGGTGACTCTCGCGGGCGCCCTGCATATAAAGCAGCCTGACCCTGCTGCTGCCAAGAGAACCACGTGACCGCGGAGTATATCCTCAGGTCACCTCTTTTTCAGCTCGCAAGCAGCAAATCTTTTGGCTCCCTCCGTTTTTCTCTCCCGCCCCACTTTCCAACTAGCCCTCTTTGGTTAAGCGCAAAGTAAAACTGTGTGTGCTTCTTGATTAATAGTGTTTGACCACAGCGCTCAGTGTAAACATCTCCTTATCTCTGTCTGCATCGCTGCTTTTTTTTCTCTCTCTCCACAGTGACTCTGGACCGGTTTGAACTCTGCTGTCCCCGTTTCCCTCTTCTCCCTTCCCCTCCCCTCCTCTTCCTGCCTCCTTCCTTCTTCCCATCCCACCCATACCTACCCTCATCTTTTTGGACCCCCCAGATCCTTGTTGTTTTAACCATCTCCCTCCCATTTATCCTCCTTCTCTTCGTCGTCTGGACTCAAACATTGCTTCAAGTTGAAATGAGGATACAGAGCCAGAGTTTGAGGTGAACCGAGGCGACATAGATGGAGAGCGGTTAGAGAAATGGGTCTAGAAAGAGGCAGAGGGAGGGCACAATCTGGAGTGGGAGGCACTTAATGATCTGTATGTGTGTTCGAGAGAGCGAAAATGGAGATGAACTGTGGGGGATGCAACAGAAATAGTTTACTTCACAGAAGCACCGTCTGGATCCACTCAGAGTAGCTCCCTAGAGGGTGACCAAGGCTGCGTTCTCATCTTCCTGAATGTTTGCTGCTGATAAACCCTCTGTGTCCAAAACAAAGCCCGGTGAGATAAGGCTGCTGCTAAAATCATCAGTGGGGCTCTCGGTCTCTCGTTTCTCCTCACTTCACCCACACCCCACCCCTCCTCCTGCGGCTGACGGGGATTAAGTGGCTGGTGAAACTGCACAAACGTGCACCGCCTTATCGCCGCTGTCTCTTCGACACACCGAGAATCTGCGTGCACGTATCCGTACGTGCTTTCCAACAGTGTTGTGTGAGTCAGAGGCACTGGGTCATGGCTCTGCTGCACAGTCAGCACATTCACTGTTACTGTGTCTCAATGACAGATTATGTGTTTGTGGGAACTCCTCCAGTCTGCATATGTATTTATGTCTCTTTATGTATGCCTGGATGTACTGTATAGCCTCTGATTAGGTGTTGTTTTCTTCTGGGTTATTTTACATCTAGCAGCTCCAAGACGTGTAGGATGTGGTGGATCTTAGCAGCATAGGCCTACAATAAAAATATCATTCTTCTCTTCAAAGCATCAAAAGAAAACAGAAAACAAACTACACAAAAGGTCTGCAGTATTTTATTTGTTCCTGTAGGGCTACTGTTGCGGGATTATGCATGCAACACGGTCCAAGTGCAAGGTAATATAACCTGTGATGTCCTGGCATGAAGATTTCTTCTCGAAAACCATTTTACAGGGTTTTCCTAAAATATAGCTTAGTATATTTACACACTGGAACATGTCAGTGTCTCTGAGCATGCTTGAATGAAGAATCTAAAGCTGCAAAGATCACACATTTCTGCCATATTTTTTGACGGCCCTACTAAAGATGTGTAGAAATTCCTAAAAAACATTAAACTTTTATTCCTGCAGTATTGTCTTACTTATTATTTTAAAAAGATCATCTTTTTTAATGTTAATGCACCCCCAATAAGGGATTCTTTTGGCCAATGCTCTTTGCACAGTCTGTCTAGATTATCAAGGGTTCTGGGTTCACTCTTAGGTTCTTGATTTGGCCATTTGTTTTGGACCACTATGCCTAATTTATATTTCTCCGTCAGCAGCGCCATCCTCCGCTGACGCAAGCGCTCTGCGGCAGGCCTGTAGAGGGTGACGGTGACGGGCCCAATTTCTTAATGTCTGACGGAAGTTATGGAGAGCGCAAGCCTGTGATTGGTCAGGAAGCCTTTAAATTCGTCAACAGTACGGCCACCCATCCCCCCATAAAAAAGTGCTGAAGGTATTTAGCAGCAGATATGAGAGAGATCGAAGAACATCTTGCATAAGACAATTTGAGTGTTCAGCGTTTATTACAATAGCGAGTACGGACCATTTAAAAAAAATCATATTTGTGCATGAAAGGTCCTTAGACTATTGAAAGAGGCTAAAGTTGTTCAAGTGAAGAGTTTTGGTTTAAACATTAAAAACACTGTGTTGCTGTGTTTCTACTAAGCAGGATCCCGATCAAAAATGGAGTGCTGTGCTTCTTGGTGGTGATAACGTAAACTTTAACTGCATTAGGATTCTAAAGAGATGGTGGCTTAACCAAAACTCTGTTTACCTCTTTTATTAGCCTTTTCACCTTCCATGTGAAGTTCAATGGAAACACAGCCAGGGAAAAAAACGGATCTCCCAGTTGTACTGAGTGAGTTTTGCATTTCTTTTTTAACATTTGCAGTGTAGTGAGTTGATTAGCTTCAGGAGGCTGAGTTGTTTCGTGGTGTCAAGTCAAACTGTGTCCACCAGGGCGTGGATCGAATGAAATCGTGATGTTGTTTCCACCGTTTGGGTTAGGGCTGGTGGGATGCCAGAGGCGGCGCTCGCCCAGGCCGGCATTCATGCGAGAACCGCCACTGGTTTTTGAATAACTCTGGGTATTTGCAATTTTCACCCAAAACTCTGTTTACTTGCGGACGTTGGGTGCAAAAAAAACCTAAATGAAAATCTCTTACGGAATATCTGAGTTAGAGTGGGTAGGGTCGGTTCCAGTTAAAGCAAAATTCACATGTTTACATTTGTAATTTGTTGGAGAGAAAAAGTTTTTTTTTCCCGGCAATTCTCCTTAACTGGTTGGCTAGTAGGTAGTGTCTAAATGGTTGTTATAGAGAATCTTGCTGCTATTTGCTTGCAGTTCTCTAACGGTGCTTTTTAAAGATTTTTTGTAAGTCTACTTTACCATTTGTGGGGGGGATTTTGCTGCATTGTCCACTCCTAGGAAGACTGGCAACTGTCCTAAATGTTTCCCTCTTTTGAATAATCCTCAAAGAACTACAAGTACTAAAAAGGTTTGTAACCCTTACTTGATTGAAAGGCAACACAATCATCATTTGTGCAAGAACAATGTCTTTCCTTCTCGTCATTGCTGCTCCAGAGTAGCACACAGGCAGATCTCCTGGATTCATAGAGGTGGCCACACGTGCTGATGATCATTTAATCAAGTGTATTTGATTAGCGGCACCAGGCTGCAATTTTTGCCCTTTGAGTACATCTCTGCTGCTTCCATTGTATTAAGTTTCTTTCCCCCCAGTGAGTGCATTGGTAGATGTGGAGATTTTTTTTCCATCACTGCATGTGTTTAAATAATTTTATCAGTGTTATATATTAGGGGAAACGGCACAAATAACTGTCTGCAGGAGTTTCAAGAAGACGAAGGAATAACACGGTTTCAGACGTCTGTTCCTAAAGCAAACATTTGCTCATTCATGGCATTATTATACTTTATATGGTCATTTAAGAGGGCCTGGATCATTAGGCTGTGTATGCCTTTAGCTTTGGTCGACTGTTGCCTTAAATAAGGAACAGCTGGGATACAGAAGTTTGTTTAGCCCTTTGACAGCAGGTTCAACTTGAATACATTTTGTAGCTCGCCGCCCACACATATAAAGGTTTACACTGTAGTCTTATGCTGTCTTAAGCCTCCTGAGCAGCAATTAACAGCTGCCAGCATGCCTAAGAATCTCTTTAACCAAAGCCTAATGAAAGCCCTAGCACCTCTTAAGTGTCTCTCCAAGCATGTAACAAGCTCCCTTCATTATCACTCAGCTACAACCAGATACCTACACACTAATTATACAAGGACAGTGCAGGGATACATTGTACAGATGACTCGATTTGTCAATGCATCTGACTAATGTTGGTCAATTATAAACATAACTCTTCTCTTCAACATTCCTTTGCCAAGCATACTAATGAGTCTAATTATTAGCTTCCTCTCCTTTGATGTGACTCAAAAATGTTGGCTTTAATCTAAAAATATCTGAATGTAAAGCCCCAAAAGAGCTATTTCTTTATCTGTGAATAGCAAAGGATGCACACCAGAGGATGTTGTCCGTGTCACAAGGTTTCTGATCACAAGCTTCTGGGACGCGGACACCAGTGCTTCGCCTCCAACCACCGGTGAAGACGTTGAGCAGATAAGTGTTTCATACATGAGTGTGTGGATTTCTTGCTGCCGACAGAGCCTGTTTCGCACACTCTCTTTCTAGAAGAGTTTGTGTCATGGTTCGGAGGGGGTCGAGGTCTCCTGGGTTCACAGGATGAAGGCTGCTCTGAGTCTAAATAAAGGGAGCGAAGCAAAGCCCTGCAATTTGACAGGACATCAACAGGACACACTGCACTGACATAACGTCACTTTCTCTCTTTGGATTCCCCATTGTTGTCTCCTATAGTTTTCCTGTCTTTCTCTCTTTGATCACTGATACCTTGACCTTTCTATAACCTCTTTACTGGGATGTTTATCTCCTACCATCACCTGCCCTGGAGACTCGCACTTTTTAAAAAACCCACAGCGGCGTCCGCCTCGATGCTTGTTTTGATTTATACGGCCTGCATGTAGTATTATCTTTGGCATACTAATCTGATGAGCGCTAATCAGATTTCCTCTAATGCTGCTAAATGGCTCTTAGGGGAGTATCTTGTTTGTACGCTAGGTAGGCTCAGGCCGATGCACTGGTTTGTGGATTTGTCGAGCTGAGTCGTCCAGCTTTGATACGATTAGGGGTGTAGTTCAAAGGCATTTAATCAAATCTGAGTCCCGCTCAGAAGGTTTTTTTTTTTATCACTCTGAAGCCCTTTGAATATCTGCAATGTTTATTTTTGGCCAAAGGGAAAAGCAAGAAACACTTTTCTGACAGCCTAATGAAAACTAATAGCCTCTTTCTAAAATCGAAAGTAAGATAAAACTGGATGATTAAGACTACAAAGTGGACTCATCTTTTGCTGTCAGTGTCTTGCAAAACTATTAATTCCGTTTGGAAGTTTTTCACATTTCATCACATTACAACTACAAACTTAACCTATTTTATTAGACCTGTAACCAACAGATCAATTATTGCATAGCAGTGAAACGGTGGGAAAAGTGATGTTTTTGGCAAACAGCAATTGGAAAAATCTGATGTGAATTTGTTTTAAGCCAGACATACTATGCCATTTTTTAAAACAAGCTATAATAAGTCTATGGTCTGTACAAAACGTGTGAATCAAGTTCTTTGCACAAAACTACTCTCACATAAAGCGATCTCACCAGCTGAATTTTTGACAATTTCAGTCCCTTTCACAATGAGCTGTTTAGAGGGCTCAGTCACTTTTATGCAAATTAGTGGTTGGAGACCATGCCCGCCCATCTTGCTACTAGGCTGGGAGTTTGCCACAGATGAGAATTGAACGGAATAGAAATTGGCGGGTGGGTTTGACAAGTGGTGGACAGGGTTTGCTAGGTGATGGGCAATTCTGTGCAAATTCTGCTTATCGTGACGTCAATATCAGACACTTTTTCAAACGGGTTGTAGAAGTACAAGATTTCTGACAGCAAAAATGTACAAAGATAAAAATAGATTGGTGTTCATTCATGTTTGGAGTTTTTATAGAGGTAGGAGAGACCCAAATGCCAACACAAAAGGAGGAAAAAAGTAAAATGTGCATAATATGTCCCCTTTAATAAAATCCTACTTTCTCAAATTACTTATAATTTATTTTCCTGATAGACATATAAACGGTCTGTGAAGGCCGCAGAAGTTTGTCGGAAAACATTAGTGAACCAACAATATCAAGAGAATGTATGAACACAAACAGTTCAGGGATGATATCATATAGCCTAAACTTTAAACCGGCCACAGAAAGAGAGCATTGATCAGAGAAGCAGCCAATAGGACCAAGGTGAGTCTGGAGGAGATGTAAAGATCAAACGCTCAGGTACGATAATTTTTCAACACTACAATGATAAAAAATAATCAGTCGTACATTACACAAATCTGGCCTTCATGGAAGAAAACCAAGAAGAAAGCAATTAATGAAAGACATAAATGGTCACATTTATAGTTTGCCACAAGCCATGTAGAAGACACAAGAAACAGATTAGATGTGTGGAGAAAAACCAAAACTGCAAATCACCCTAAATACAGAGTTCCCACACTGAAACATGGTGGTGGTAGTATTATATCATGGGGATGGTTTCTTTCAGCAGACACGGTAAGCTGGTCAGAGTTAAAGGGAAGATTTTTCAAATAAGATGTTCTTGGCTCGTAAAAAGAAGGCTTTTAGATGTAATAGCAAGTGTAGTTTTACAAAGTATTGACTCAGGTGGGCTGAACTCAAAACCACGACACACTTCTCAGATTTGATTGGTCAAAAATGCTAAAAACCACGTGTCGTTTTTATAACTCAAAACTATGCATTACCTTGGATAGGGTCTGTCACATAAAGCTTCAACAAAATTGAGTCATGAATCCATTTGCAGGGCGCTATTTATGAACTACTTATTGAAAACGAAATTCGTCACATCTTGCTGCCAACCCTCCATGTTTCTAAAACAAAAGGTCACAATCCTGATTTGACAACGTAAATAATAAATGGCATCTTTACAGAAAACCTTTTTTGCATAGTCATTTTCCTTCGAAGGAAAGGATTTTGTGTTGCTGTTTGCTTGTTGTGCTCCACCAGCTCTAGTCATGACCGGGAAGATTTCTCATGCACTTTTCCCAAACCTTCACCCTGAGTGCTGTTCCAAACAAACCATGAGGGGGGTATTACCTTCCCCGCTAAAACTAGGATTTAACATGTTTGCTTGTGTGTGTGTGTGTGTGTATCTATGGATTCATGTCGTAGCTCCATCTCCTGTCCGCTTCACTTCACGCGCCTGTTTGCATGTGGCCCACGCGCGAGTGTTTATCGTGTGCGCGCGCATGGCGTAGGTGTAATGCGACGAGACAGCTCCATCTGCTCGCCCTAATCGCAGGGATCCTGGAGCCCGGTGAAAAGACACATCCTATTTCCTGTGACATGGCTGTAACTTCCTGTCGAGCAGGCTTCATGCACGCCGGCCCACTGACTTCTTGATTAGCTGGCGTGTGTGTGTGTGTGGGTGTGTTTGTGTGTTAGCAATACAGAGTTCATAGGATCGCTGGGGTGACAAGTTGATTGCCAAGCCAAGACCAAGATAGTATCTGCCTTCACTCACCAAGAAGATTGAGAACACCGTGTGTGTGTTTGTGTGTGTTTGTGTGCTTTGCAGCATAATGAAGACCAAATGACTCGACAAAATTGGCGACTGAGGGGCATTTGTCCAGAAAACTACACAGAACTTTAGGTCTAAAGGCTTAAAGCTCACGCACACACCACTTGTTCTTTTCTCATGCAGTTGCTGTCATTGTTGATACATTTTTTTTGTTTCAATTATGCTTACTTCTCAGAAGCTGACCATGCCTTGTGTTTTTTTTATGTGTTTTTTTTTTACTAATATTTTTCAGATGTTTTGCTCTGCACATTAAGGTGGAAAGATGGTGAATATCAACATAAGTCTTGTTTCTTGTCAAACAATCATATGTGTTGCAAAAGTTTTGCTTTGGAACCACTTTTAGGTGCCTTTGAAAGGGTGCAACTTTGAAGACTGGAAAGTGCAATTTGGGTGATTTGAACATATATAACCATTTGATTAAAAATGTTATGCTTCTAAGGAAGCCCAGCCAACTGGATTGAATGATTGACTTAACTTCCTCTTGAGCAAGCACGTGACGACAGTGAGGAGAAACAACTCCCTCATAACAGGAGGAAATCTCAAACAGAAACATGATGATTTAAAGTGACAGTCTTGTAAACTTGAGGGTTGAGAGGACAGGAAGGAGAAGCAGGGAAAACACAGAACCACTGGTACCAGGAGTAACTTCAACAGGGAAGAAAAACAGAGTAGCCTACTCCTAATTCAGTCAGATAACTCATGTGGAAATGTTTAAATGTTCTGAGTTTGCCATTCCGGTTCCAATTTCATCACTCCATGGCTATGATGCTCAACATGTCATTGGAGTGGTGAATGCATCTCTACCCCCTAAAAACATGTCGTCTATCTGTTAGAAAGTGAGGGGAGGGCCTCTGACTTTGGACTTCATGTAATCAGGGTATCCTTGATATATTCTGCGGAGTGTGAGTAGGATCTTGTGAGAGGAGCTCAACTCGAGTTGACCGCCTGAACTAAGTTGTTTTTTAAATTTTTTTTATCCTTTTCTCTCTTTTCACTTTTTACTCTTGTGTAACAAGTCAAGGCTTTACATCAACTGGAACTAAATAGGCTGAAAGGAAAAGAGCTCCTAGAACATGTCAAACATCTTTAATATGTTTGTTATTGTGCTGTAATTTGCTTCCTGTTCTTTAGATCACAGGTGGAACATAAGAATGGACAACTGGATGTTTAATTCCCATTTGCCAGTGAAGACGATGATTAAAATACTTTTATTTACTATGTCCACTGCAGAAGGCCTGCAAAGAATTCGATGGAAATCTGGCCTCTATCCAAAATCAAGATGAGTACATCTTCATCAGAGATCTGATTCACAGGAGGTCAGGGAGCAACAAACCAGCCTGGGTAGGAGGCAACGATGCAGTGAAGGTGAGAACTTAGAGAAAAACAACCATTAATCTGCACATGTTCACCTTGATGATCAACTGAAAGTAACCACAAAGTAAATGCTGTAATCTCACCAAGCTGAACAACAAAGACCAGTTAAAGGTGGAGTTTGTGTTCAGCATGGAACTAGGAGACCTCTTCCCTAAAAACCACTGCTTCTCTCCAGTTCCCTTCAAAATGTCCTTGTAGAATCAAAGGTTTAGTCAAAACAAGCTTTTATTCCAGAAAGTACCAGCCCAGGTTCTCCAGCATATAAGTAAATTATGTTGGTGAGTTGTTCTGCTCAGAAAGAAGCCTTTTTTTTTTGTCCTGTTTGGCAGTGTGGAGCTCAGAATTGGTATCCGAGTACCAAGTAGAAGCCCAACAGATTTACTTTCACAAGCGGAGCAGTGCAGCTTTTGCTATAGTACTCCACTTGATATATGTGTGAAAAATCTTTATTATGAATTGCTGGGGTTTTTATTTCCTGATGTTATGGACACGGAGACGGAAAATTAAGGGGAAGAAATAAAGAAGATGAAGAAGAGAGGTAGGAAACAAAAAATAATGAGAGGGTGAGTTGAAAATACAAGAGAGGAAGGGGAACAAAGAAAACACAGGAAAACATTGAAGTCTGCCTCCATACCCAAAGGACAGCAGAGAGAGGGGGAAAAACAAAACAAAAAAGGAAAAAAGGAACAGCGACAAAACAAACCAAACATCGTGAACTAAGAACTAAACAACCACATCACACAAAAATGGATATAAAATACAACAACAATTTCACAGAAAAACTCATGGTACCGATTAATCAAGCTCTACTAATGATAACCTCAGCCCAAGAATATATCTGTAAACACCAGAGACCCCACATCTGTGTGTGTGTGAGCATGCTGGTGCAGATAAGGTTTCTCCATAAGAGTGTTCAATAGTTGGTGTGAGCAGGCATCAATCCGTCTCCCAGGAATCGATGCAGACATGAAGGAGATCGGAGCAAAGACGTCCAAAGGACCGCCAGAGCCCCAGGCGGACCCGGGCGGGGCCGACCGCATCCCCCAAGAGAGGAGCAGAGGAGAACCCCAGGGGAACGTCCAGCGGCTACTATGCAGGGGCCCGGGGGGCAGTAGTGACGAGCTCACGGGCTCCGCCGGCAACCAGCCGCACCAGGGCGGGCTGGTCCTTGGACCGGGAGAGCCGGGGCCCAGGGGCGCCCCACCCCCCAGCAGGGACCCGACAAGGGACTGGCCGACGAGGGTTCCCCGGCACCGCAGGGGCCGCGGCTGGCCGCCACCACCACCCCGGGCCAATCCCCACCGCCAACATCCCAGCGCCCCACCAATAGCCGCAGCAGACGGATGGCATCCCCAGGCCGAGCTCAGCCAGCAGCTGGACACCAAGTTGTACCAGCTCCTGAGTCCTGATCCCGCGCAACGCAGAGCGCCGAGACCAGGCATCCAACAAAGGCCAGGGCCTGAACTAGCTGGTTGGCATAGCCTCATTTGGTAGTAGCTCCGTTAAGGGTTTCCCACTTTCCATCGTTTCTGTTTTCAGAACAAGAGCAAAGGGTTTAACATTTCACTAACTATGTTTTAAAGGATCTGTAGTCAGTACAGAGTGATCCAGTTCAAGTTTGACAAGTTCTAGATTCTAAGACGTTTCTAATCCCAAAAAGTATGTTAAAAATGCTCCTTTTTTGTGTGTTTTTGACAATAAAGGTGTCATAAAAACTCAAGCTGTGGCTTTTAATAACTGTTCAAAGTAGAACATCTCCAGGTCAGGTTTTATCAGTTTTCAGGTTTTGAACTAAACGTCAACTGCAGTCTAAAGTAATTAAGAATGGTAAAATACCCATTAGCTTTAGCAATGTTGCTGCACATCAAATGCTAACCTTAGCCTACAGTGTGTTCTTATAAATACTTTGTATTTTTCTCTCACTGTATTACCATTTGCCCCAGAAACAATATAAAAGGGTATATAGACTGGTGATATCAGAAATTTCATTTTGTGGGCATTGCTAGCACTGAGAATCCATCCAACAGACTGGATATCTTATTGACATGCAAACTGGGCAGTTATGACACCTGGACTGTATTGGCTAACAAACATTGCATTTCAAACAGCCGTTATAATAGCAATATTGCAAACACTAATATTGCATTGATTATATTTACAATATACTAAAGTGGAGGCTTGTTCAATGCTAAAGTTACCGAGTGCTGCCAGCTAGTCAAACCAGCCTTCTTTATTTGCCATCTCTGTCAACACAACGGGGCAACTCAAGAACTAGTTCCTGTCTTACTTCAAAATAAGAGCCTCAAGCATAGATAAATGGTGTCAAACTTAAAGGACTCACCTTCGTATCCGAGGCTCACAATAATAACAAACATTTACTTCACAAGATGAAGTCACATCTGGCCAGCAGAATTCACTGTGAAATACAGCTACATTGCGAAAATTTTGCAGCACTATTTTTCATGTTGATTTGCTTCTAACAAAGTAGTTTGGTGCCCGATTCTAACAAGAGGAGATGTGTTGAGTAAACATAACGAAGTGTTTGTGGCGCCTAAATCAAACACGCCAGCAACGCTAATGTAGAATGAAAAACTGGAAGCAAAGAGCAAATCAATAAAATGTTAAAAAGCAGTTGTATTAATGGGGTCTCTCAGGCAAATTCCATGTTACCAGGTCGGGGGATTTATTTATTTTTCTTTTCGTGGTTCTATGTCACTTCCATTTGCTGTATAATGCTCACTCGCTGTATATGCGGTGACAACAATTGAGTCCATACAAGCTTTTAAAGAAGGTGAATTGCTTGAGGCTTCATGTGGTATGCGATTTCTAAAAGCATTCAGGCAGTGATTAGCTATTCCACTGGAAAGCCATGCTGCCGTCGACATGATTCCATTCTTCATTTTGCCCAATTTATTCAGCTTGGTTTTATTCTTATTTTAAACTGAATAATATATTTGGTGTGACTTATTTTATAACAGTGTTTGACTTCCCTTTTTTTTTAACCGTTCAATTTTGTTGTGAAAATGCAGCAAAAGAGCTTTAGTAATTTTTTAAAAAAAGCTTTAAAAAAAAAAGAACATTTCCTTAAGTTGTGTGCATGCAAGAAATCTCTGTGGATCTTCTGTTTTGTTGAAGGCAGACGGATGTTTCAAATACTATGTTAGCAGAATTTTTATTCCCTCTGAGCACACCCCTCCCTGCCTTCCCTCAGACCCCCCTCTCTTTAAACACGTGCCCACCTTGTTATCACCCTGCAAACCCCCAAAATCTGGGTTACCATAGCGACAGCCTACCCATCAGACTCTAAATGTGTGACTTGAAGGTGCCACAGCCAATTTTATGGCTGATAGACACCAGTGTTCATAAAGCCTATATTATATACTCCATTATTCTTTCATTTCTTTCCCCCAGAAACTCCCCTTCGCATCATGTTTATTGCATGTTTTCTCTGATTATTAATCAACAGACAGCTAGGAGTTACTGAAGACTATCAAAGCACTCTTTTACTTTCAATACATAAAAAAGAAATTCTGACTCTGGCATTCAATGTACGGTTAAAAACAAAATCATGTAAATAGGACCAGTCAAGGAGAGTGAATTATACATGCACAGAGCCGTCCGATGGGCAATCACTGGGAAACAGTTATGTCAGTATGAAGATTGAGAGGGAACAAAGCATTTTCAAATTTTGCCTCAGAACAACTCCTGATAAGATCTTTGTCCTGACTTTAGCGACACAAACTGACAACCCGTCAAAAATATACTTTGTAATCTTCAAACTGCTGGCTATTTGGCCTGCTTGCTAATAATTGCAGATCAGTAATTGCAAAAGGTGTGCATATGCACTACTTATCAGGACTACAAAAGAACTATTTAAATAGATTATTTAAATAGAAATATGGGTTTTGCTAGGCTTACCAGAAATAAAGGTGAGCGGCTCAACCATCAGGGAAACAAAGTGTCACTCAGTTGTCATCTGATGGAAAGCACAAGTTTAAGTTTCCTCTGAGAAGATCTATGCTGCTGAATGAAATGCAAAGCCTACAGAATGTGCTGCTTTCCATACACTAGGATTAGCCTTGCTTTTTTTTTTTCTTTAGCATTTCAACATATTTAATTTCCTTCTGGGATTAATAAACCATTTTTGAATTGAATTGAATATGTATGTCAAAAAATAAATGAGAAAAATTATTCAGTGTGCTTTTTTTTTATTTATGTAACACCAGTTTGTATCCAAATATACATATGTGCATCCAGTGTGTATGAAAACAAACACCTGTGCATTTAAGTCAATAAAAAATATATAATTTAGAAGTGGAAGGAATATTATACATGGTTTGTCAAAGTATATTATGATATAAATCTAAAAGGTGTGGTGTGTATTTGCATTTAGCCCGCCCAAGTCCGATCCCTTAAATCAAATCCAGGGCTTTTACAAGGCACACAATTGGCAGCACAAAACAAATCTTTGGTTTTGAAGTACATAAATAAAGGCATCTATGGCTCAGGTGGGAGAATCTGCCAACAGGACAACTATTTGTTGCGGACTCCACAAGTCTGACCTTCATGGAAGAGTGGCAAGAAAAAGAAATACTGTTTATATCAAGCAGTAAGACATCCCATTGAAAAACCATGTAGGGGATGCAGCAATCGAATGCAAGACGTCGCTATAGTTATCCTGAGACAAAAAGCCATTTCTGGCCCAAATACAAAACTGAAAAAAAAAAACATCATTGTGGTGAAAAGTGGTGGGAGCAGCATGCTGTGGGAATGCTTTTCTTCAGCAGGGGCGGGAAAGCTGGTCAGCGCTCAATAAAGGGCAATCCTTGAAAAGAGAAACTGTTAGGGGTTGCAAAAGATTTAGGATTGGAATGGAAATTGTACAAGTGACGTTCACCGTCTAGCAGCACAGTGATCATGAGCATCTTTGGTGATGGAGTGGTCCTAAAGCCTCATAGGAATGTGGCAAGCCCTAAAAATCTCTGAAAAATAAATCAAGCTCCATGAGATTGGTGGGAGCATTTGTGTGCAAACTAGACTGGGCAATTTGTCGCTGTAACTGCAACATATGGACTCGGGGAGGATGAATACAAATGGACTGCACATTTGAAAACCATGTCTCATTTTCTTTCATCCTCACCTTTATCCGCTGCTTGGTGTCACCTGGTCACATAAAATAGAAGTTTCCAATGTCACAACATCGAAACATTTTGCAATGCTGTGTAGATCCCCTACTTTCCTTCTGCTGGGTTGCACACACTTTCTAAAACAGCCCCATAGAGGAGGAGGAAGAAGAACAACATATGTCCTGCTTTTTGACTGCTGGTTTAAATGGAAGCTTACAAACACCATCTGCCTACAGCCCAGCAAACCCACTGTGTATATATGAATAGTCAATGTCAATTAACTTGTTCCTCAAGTGTTCTGCCTGGTGAGGAGCTGGTTAGAAATCACACTACCTCTCCCAGGAAGTGTGGGTGTATCTGTACTGTACTGTATGTATGTGGGGTATTAATTAAGGTTGTTTAACATGCATATGGATGGGCTTTTTTAGGGGTGAAAACAAATTTGTGGGTAGCATATGGTGCCCCAGACACGACGACCGAAACAGACATGTGCAGTTGCACGCAGACACTTCCCAGTCTTCAAAGTGAGACACACGCAGGCACGTCTGGACTCCTGCAGAAACCAGAAGCGATTGAGTCTGGCTGATTGTGTGCGTTTGGAATATCATTAATCCTTTTTTTTTTTTTTTTTTTTTTGGCTGCTTGGTGAGGTGTGTGTTCATGCATATCTGAGTGTGTGTTTGTGAGGATTTTTTTTTTTTGCAGATGGAAGGAGCTTCGCCCCTTATGCAGGGTCAGCAGGGGGACGGCTTACCACCCCAGACTGCTGCCATTCCTCCTCCGCCTCCATTCTCATTTTTCTCTCCCTCCAGTTCAGCATCAACACCAACATCTTTTTTGTCTTCACACAATTTTCTTCTCCATTTTCTAGTGTTTTTTTGTATAACAAATAACAATTTACCAATTAATTAATTTCTCAAAATGACATAGTACCAAAATCCAAGACATTTCTTTACAAGTCTGTTTCCATCTCTAAAAGATCTATGCATGTTTTAGTTTATATATTTGCAAAACTATTCAAAACTCTTTCCTGTAATGTGGCTTAAGTGTGAAAAAAATTCTTTTCTTGGGACTGTGTTAAAACCAACTCAGAATTGTGCATAGTAGTTCGAAGGTTTGTAGCACTGGTTTGTGTTGGTCTGTCACATTAAATCCCAGTGAAATACATCAAAATTTATGGTTGTAAAATAACGTAGAATTTGACAAGATGAGAGTTTTTGCCAGTGGGAAAATGTTTTATATCAATGTGGATAAACCTTTGTCTGCTATTCTTTGTAGAATTTCTTTTTCATTTTAGCCACATTGGATTATTTTGTAGCATGTTTTAGGTCATACCAGAGCACCTCATTCTGATTTAAGTCCAGACTTTGACTAGGCTAACCCAAAACCTTCATTTATTTGTTAGGTATTCATAGGGGAACTTGCTGGTGTGCTTTGGAGTATTACGCAAATGCACTTGACGTCTAAAGTGAGAGCTGAAAGTTTTCCTTCAGGATTTTCTAGCAGAGTGCAGAATTCATGGTCATCCAGGTTCTGAACAATATTTCTTCTCTGAAATAACGTGTTTGGATTCCCATTTTTGTACTGTCAGTCCGCAGAATATTTCCCAAAGGTCTTGGGGATCATCAATATATATTTTTCTGTGACGGGCCTTTTTGTTCTGTTTGGTCATCAGTGGTTTTAACCTCGGAACTATGTTATCTATTGTGGGGAAACAGCGGCTTGAGACATGGGGTTCATCCTGTAACCGGTGGGTTGCTGGTTCAAACCCCCACTCTGTTTGTCTGTCACTTTGGCTCTTCACCCGCTTTGCCAGTAGTGCCGATTGTATAGTAGCCTCGCTTCTGTCAGTCTCCTCCAGGGAAGATGTGGCTACTACATTGTAGCGCACCACCATCAGTGTGTGAATAGAAGAATAACTGATTGTAGTGTGAAGCACGTGGACTTTATAAAGTACTATACAAGAGCAGGCCATTTACCTTATGCTGCTTTCCCCCCAGCCTCTTTCTTACCTATTTATCATGAGACATGCACTGCTTTAGATGTTTTCTGGATCATTTTGCAATCTGCTAAGTGCGTTGTTTTGATGCACCCTTGCAGTAATTTGGTAAGACCGACCACTCCTAGGAATGTTTGTCAATGCTGCCCGTTTTCTCCAATTGTGAATAGTGCTTCTCAAGATGGTTCGCTTGGAGTAACAAACAGCTTTGTAACTTTTTTCCAAACTGGTAGATGTCAGTGAGTTGGTCATCTCTTTTTTTTTTTTGTTGAGGACATGATTTGCTGCTTTTACAGGTCTTTTTGTCTACTTTATCCTGTCATACAGGTCCTGTTAAAGTAATTTTTTGATTCTACAGTTCTAGCAAAAATAAGGCTGTGTTGTGGCTAGTACTCACCTTCCCAAATGTGATAAATCAGTGTTCATTCAAAAAGGAGAGGGAATTACTTTTTTCACATAGGGCCAGGTTTTTCCACATAATCATTCCCTTACGGAAAAGACTGATTGGTTGAACATGTTCTTCACATTGGGATCACATGTGTAGCACACATGGACTTCACTTGGTTTCGCTCTCTCTTTTTTTTTTTTTTTTTTTTTTAACGCATGTAGGTTTTAACAAACAAACAATGTTTTACATGTGGTTTACATGTTATCCCCAAGGGACAAACTATGGATTTATATTTCAGTCAAAAATCCTGAGCGAGATTTTCTATACGCTCCTGCGCGTATTCAAGACGACATGCGCGTAATTGCTCATGCGTGTGCACAAGTAGAATTTAACTCACGAGTATCATACAGCGCATGTGGATTTCACCTCCCAAGCGCATGAAGCTTTCATACATGCATGAGGTATGGATTCCACTAACAGACCGCCAAGAAGTCTCTGCTCCATTTTCTTTTGGTAAGTAAAATTATATTTCTGCTGTGCATTTGAGATAATGCTGCTTATTGATTGATTGATTATTAAGACTTGTTTTAATCAAAATTCACATAGTTTTAATGAATGTTATGGATCAACAAGGCTTCATGCTTTTGTTTGACAAAATTATTGAATCTGCCTAGAAGTTAGAGGGGTAGCAGAGTCGCTCAGCTGCGGTTTTCTAGATAAAAGCGCCCGCTAACCTCTGTTAGCTTCGGTTAGCTTCAGGTTAGTTCAGTTAGCTCGTAGCTACACCGGATTAAAATGTCAGTCATCTGTCCCCCACCCTCACAGTCCCACTCTCAGCTCCATTTTCCAGGTGTGATAATTCAATTCAATTCAGTTTATTTATATAGCGCCAATTCACAACAGATGTCATCTCAAGGCACTTAACAAGAAGTCATTTCAATACATTTATACAAACATTCCAATCAGTTAAAAAGTTTCCTATTTAAGGAATCCCAGCAGATTGCGTCAGTCATTGGCATGAGGTTGGGCCCCGTTGATGCAGACTTTCCAACCACAGCAATCCTTCAGCAATCCCTCATACTGAGCAAGCGTGTAGCGACGGTGGAGAGGAAAAACTCCCCTTTAACAGGAAGAAACCTTCAACAGAACCAGGCTCAGTCGGAGCACCCATCTGCCACAACCGTCTGGGGGTTTGAGAAGACAGAGCAGAGACACAGAAGGAACAGAAGATCTGATATAAGAGAACTTTCTGTTACAGAAAGTAACAAGTTGATAACAGGACACAGTGGATGTTCAGTTACTGGGAGGATCATCCCAGTCGATGCCCCCCGTCCAACAGGGCATTGCAGCCAAGCAGGATTCCAGACCAGGTATATCTTCTATGGAGAGAAAAACACTGAGAGAAAACAAAGTTAACAGTCGAAATAACAGAATGTACTGTAATACAACTGGAGAGTAGTAGTAGAAAAGGAAGTAGCAGAGTGAAGAAAATTGGTCAGTCTGTCCTCCAGCAGTCTAAGCCTATAGCAGCATAACTACAGAGATAGCTCAGGATGACCTAAGCCACTCTAACTATAAGCTTTATCAAAAAGGAACGTTTTAACCCTGGCCTTAAAAGTAAACAGAGTGTCTGCCTCACGGACTAAAGCTGGGAGCTGGTTCCACAGGAGAGGAGCCTGATAACTAAAAGATCTGCCTCCCATTCTACTTTTAGAAATCCTAGGAACTACAAGTAAACCTGCAGTCTGAGAGCGAAGTGCTCTGTTAGGAACATATGGAACAATTAGATCTCTGATGTATGATGGAGCTTGATTATTAAGGGCTTTGTATGTAAGAAGAAGGATCTTAAATATAGAATTTAAGATCCTTCTTCTGGATTTAACAGGGAGCCAGGGATAAGACTCGTGACCCTGCCATGATGGCGGTGGTGGGCACATGTGATCACATCGGATTTTGCCCACGTATTTTTTTTCCATAATGGTGGAAAATATTAATTAAAAACCAAATTTTGGTTTTCTATGCCTTTTTTATAAAAGCAAAAACAAGATAAATGTATGGGATAAGTGCTTTTTAATAGTCATATATTAATATATACTGAGTATTGGCCCACCTATACACACACACACTCTATATATATATATATATATATATATATATATATATATATATATATATATATATAATACTTTTTTTTAATGCATGGACAGGTTAGCTCGCCCTGCTTGTCCTACAATTCAGCCCGTGCTGCGTTCAGTGCCCCTCATGTAAACAGCATGGCAGATCCAAACTGCATCCACCATTCTATGTGAACGTCTCTTCTCAGTCACAGGCCAGATAGAGGGATCATGTCTATGTTACTTCCTGCTCTACTGCACATTTAGTCTGCAGAAAGAGAGACGATCAGGTGTTGTAAACTACCAGAAGAAGTGATTGAAACGAGCAGATGATTAAAAATGCAACAATCTGCAGCGATAACTTCACGTCAGGTAAGCCTTGGCTAACAAACAAGCTAACAACACTGCAGCTGCAAGATAACCACAAATAATAACAGTGGGAACTAGAGTTATATAAAGTTTCGGTTTCACACTATTTCCACTCATGTTGATAAGCAAACAATCCCTCTATTGTTCAGAAGAATACAATTCAATTCAAAAATGGTTAATTGATCCCACAGGGAAAATAAGTGTTGTAACTCATTCTATTTAATTCTTCAAAGAGTTGTTGTAGATCCTGATGGTTGTGGGCAGGAAGGATCTCCTATAGCAGTCTGTGTTCCAGCAAAACTGTTGAAGCATTTGACTGAAAACACCCTGTTGTTGTAGGATAGTCTCATGAAGAGGATGCTCAGGGTTGTCTAATATTAATAAGAAACAGTCAACTTTACATTCAGAAAATGTTAACCAGTCAATTTACCTTAACAACTGGCTAAAGATGAATAGGTTAAAAGGGCCATATGTGAATGTGATTGTGGAGTTCGAAACAAAAGTTCCATGAATCCCTCCTGTATTTCCTTTAAAAAAGAGCAAAAGCATCCGGTTTTGCCCTTTATTTACACAGAAAATTTTATTTTTACGTCTTTATCAGGAATGTTAATGAATCGCGATTAACCGGGATTAATTCACAGCTACCCCGTGGTTAATTGGATTTAAATTTTTTTATGGTTTGACAGCGCTATATATATATATATATATATATATATATATATATATATATATATATATATATATATATATATATATATATATATAATCTCAAATGGAAGCTTTAGCACCTCATAAAAATGACCATGTTTTATAGAGGCAGTCTTCCTGGAGTTTGCAATAAACACAGAGGTCTCTAGGGCTTAAAAGAAACATTCACATGCTGCCAAACATGTAGTCTAACTCTCTCTTAAACATCATGAATACTCAGGGATCTGAGAATAAAGATACAGCAGCAAAAAGCCTGAGGCTAAATGGCTGCAGTCTACTGTAATGGACTTAAAGCATCCACAAGCCTTATCGCTTCAGTCCATATGTCTTAGCATATGTATGTTTGCACCACTCAACCTGCAAGTTTTAACCTGAGAAGGGACAGAGGGAGCCTTACAGAGGATTAGGAATTTATATTCCCAAATCCCAGATGCAGGGTTCCTTTGCCAATCTCACTGCAAGCGGTCTACCAAACCTCAGAGTGAACCATGCTAGGAAATCCTGGAACAATGCTAGTCTGGGCGATGCCTGGAGGGACAGGAATCTTAGATCAAAGTCTTTTTGATTACCCCTCTTCTGAAAAAAAGATTCCTTCCAAACATTCGAAGTAAGAAAACTAGTGAGGGTTTGTGTTGTCCTGTAAAGCAGTTCAGTTGCTCACTGTTTACTGTCGAGCTGCTTCCCCATCATGTCAGTTTAACTTGCAGGCCCTCACATGTGAAAAATGCTCCACCCACAAAGGTGAATACATGTACTTAAGCACAACAAATCACACAATTATGGCTACTGTTGCCAACAGGAACTTCAAATTTTCTTGGTTTCTTTATCCAACGTCTGCTTACTGGACCTTGCGTAAGTAACATTATCGCTTAAGCTTTTCCACATTTTGTCACACTATAACTACAAACTTAAATGCATTCAATTGGGATTGCATGTAATGGCATTCATATTTTGCCAATTTCAGACATTATTTTGTAGAACCAGCTTTTTTTGCAATCACTGACAGGGTATGTTTCTACTACAACTTTGCATATCTAGAAACAACATTTGTTACCCATTCTTCTTTGAAATATAGCTCAAGTTCAGATCGGGTGGAGAAAGTCAGTGAACGTCCATTATTAGGTCTTGCAACAGTTTTTCAAAGGGATTTAGGTTTGGACTTTGGCTAGGCCTGCGAAAATTAAGCTCACCCACAGGATGATGCTGCCACCGATGGGTTTCACAATGGACTAAAACATGAGCGGTATTTCTTATAACTATCTTTGCTCAATGGTTCTCTGCTTTCCTTTTGAAAGGTAGCCAGATTAACAGTGCATGACTAGTAGGTGTCTTGTTGACTGTTTCTCCTAGCGCGACCTTGTCAGTTTAGGTGGACAGCCATGTCAGGGCAGGGTTGAAGTTGTTCATCCATCCATCATCTTGTGGATTAAGTTGAAGATAATGAACCCAGGGTCAGGTAGCAGGGGCAGCAACTTAAACAGAAAGGCCTAGACTTCCCTCTTCCCAGCCACTTGGGCCAGCTCATCTGGGGGAATCCCAAAGCAATCACAGGCCAGCAGAGAAACATACTCTCTCCAGTATGTCCTATGTCTTCCTCTAGGTCTCCTCCCGATAGGACGTGCCCATAACACCTCTACAGGGAGGCGTTCAGGAGGCATCCTAACCAGATGCTTGAGCCACCTTAACTAGGTCCTCTCAATGTGGAGGAGCAATGGTTCTACTCTGACAGTTTCACAGATGATTTCACAGATAAACCTCTCACCCTATCTCTAAGGGAGAGCCAAGACACCCTGTGGAGGACACTTATTTTGGGCGCTTGTATCTGCGATGTCGTTCTTTCAGTCACCACCTAGAGCTCGTGACCATACTGTAGATGAGGGTAGGAACATAGACTGACCTTTTGGATCAGCTCTCTCTTTACCATAGCAGATCGGTACTATGCTAACATCCCTTCAGATGTCTCACTAACCCGCCTGTCAATCTCCCTCTCCATCTTCCCTTTATTTGTGAATAAGACTCTGAGATACTTTAACTCTTCCACTTGGAGGAGGACTTAGTCCCCAGAGAAGGCACTCTACCTTTTTGCAACTCAAGGCCATGTTCTCAGATTTGGAGGTGCTGATTTTCATCCCGGCAGCTTCACACTCTACTGCAAACTACTCCAGTGAAAGGTGGACATCATGGTCTGATGAAGCCAACAGAACCAGATCATCTGCAAAAAAGCAAAGACCTGATCCTTAGGCCATCAAAAAAGATGCCCTCAACACCATGGCTGTGCCTAGAAGGTGGCCCTTTGTAACTAATCTTGGGTTGCGATTGTGCCAAACTCTTTCCATTATTGGATGACTAAGAGGTTCTCCTTAAGATGTCCAAACTTGGAATGTTATTAAGCTACGGTCACTCAGGAAGTAGACGTTTTTCCGGTTCGAAGATACGCTCCATCCATTGGGCAAGGCACTTATTCCACCTTCCCTGCTGGTGGTGGCCAAAGGGCTGGTGGGCCGATTGTACTACAGCCTCGCTTCTGTCTGCCCAAGGGCAGCATCCCACCATCAGTGTGTGAATGTATGGGTGATTGACTGAATGTAGTCATTGAATGGCTTGGCACCAAAGTATGTCGAACAGTCTAGTGTTACTATACCAACCCCCCAGAACACTCAGGCCCTCTAACTCCAGTCTACTCAACATCCCTAGAGTTAGAACCAAACATGGAGAAGCAGCTTTCAGTTTCTATGCTCCTCTAATCTGGAACAAACTTCCAGACAACTGCAGAGCTGGGGTTACACAGTTCTTTTAAATCACGGCTAAAAACCCATCTGTTTAGAGCTGCCTTTGAGTAATGTTTTCATGTATCATGTTTTGTGTGTGCTTAATGTGTTTTACTTTAAATGCTTTGTCAGTGTTTTATTGCTATTTTTATTTGATCCCCTAATCATGTAAATCACCTTGAATTACCTTGTTGTTAAAAGTGTGCTATACAAATAAAATTGCCTTGCCTTGCCTAGTGTAAAGTGCTTTGGAGTCCCATGACTTGAAAACGCACTATAGAAATGGGAAATAGTAGCATTTTAGTTTGAAGGGGACTGAAAACAAATGGACACAATGGTTTTCAGATTAGGATGTGTAAATTGTACGTTTTGCACTGCTTTGTGTTGGTCTATCACATGAAATCTCAATGAAATGCAGTCTGTGATTGTAATGTGACAAAATGTACAAAAGGTTGAAGAGCATAAATACTTTTACAAGACATTGGATATGCTCTTGAAGCTTATCTGCCTTTGGAAAACTAGTGCTTATATATAGAAAAAGGGATGGTTGGGGTCTTGGTGGATAATTCGGTAGAGCATGCATACTGGTCTTCTGTCTTTTGGCATCTGTTCCTAGTAAAAGCTAAAAGCACTAATTACTTTGAATCTAAGCAAGATTAGTAAAAGGCAAGACAAAATGTCAGAGACTGAATCATTGCAGTTCAATAAGAACATACAGCGTGTCTCTCTTGCAGTCGATAAAGCCATACCTTTCAAAGGAAAAAAAGGAATCCCTGGTAACAAGGGGGCCAGAGGAAGTATAGCAATGAGGCCACAACCTCATGCATATTGTACATAATTTGTCCAATAGAGGCTATGTTTTCGTAACAGCTGAATTTCTTAGAATTTGCTTCCCGTGTATCCATGACCCTGCCCTTTCTTGATTGTCTTGCAGCTTTTCTGCAGCTCCTTGGGGTTGAGATAAAATTTGACAGGAAGACTCTCTCCCATCCCCATGTGATGGCCTCAGCCAAAGCCTGGATGGTGTTTTATGAGAACAATTGATCGGTGGGCACACACTGATGAGTTGAGGCGAGGCCGAATCTTGAAAGAAGTGTGATATAGAGGTGACCCAGGGGGAATCACAACACACTCCAGCTTGATCTCATGCAAAGCTGCTTGGAAGCTCAACGTTGATGAATATACTCTCTCCCTCTCTGTCTCACCTGCTGTCTCTCTTTCACACTCTGTCTCTTGCTCTGTTTTCTGGGCCTGATGAATGCAGAGTGAATCAATAAATCTATTCCCTTGCTGGATACCTGATAAAATTTACAAGGACAAGCTTAATAAATTACTAATGGGGTGGCCAATTAGCTTGTGTGCTTTCCTGTGCATGAGAGCCTGTGTCGTGGTTTCTGTTTGACTTTAAATTCCTCCATGGTCATTTGTATGCTTATATATGTGCTGGCATGTTTCAGTCCTTTGCCGTCCGAAGATTGGCAGTAATCCGACTACGGCTGTATTTTCCTAGCCAATTTCTCTTAAGCCCCTGGAAGCACCCCAGAGTGTCAGTTTCATTTATGGATGGACGACGTGCACACGATTCCGTCAAACATGCAACAGTAACCAACAACCATCCAACAAGTAGAAAATCCGAGTGAAATCAGAGCCAAGGATTTGATGCCCTGCAACATCATGACTGAAAAAATGTTTAGTTGTATTTTTTTCTTGTACAGGTGTAGCTGGCTGGTGGTGACTTGCTGTGTTGCCAGCCCTCCCAGACCCAGACATTAGCCTACACTTGGATTACATTAAAGCTGAATCAGTGCACTTGCAACAAAGCAACTGTTGAACCTAGCTACACTTCTGTTGCCAAATTGGACCCATGAATGTAGAACTTCTAACTTCTAAAATACAAATTACTTCGTAATATACCTGAAACAGAGATTGATTATTTAGACGTTTGTACCCCTCGGGAATTGACCTAAATAACATGAAAAACCAAAAGAAATGAGAACAAAATGAGAGAAAAGGTTAAAAAATGTCAGATAGCAAAGATCACATCCTACGGAATAATAATCAACCTTCCCAGGAGTGACTGGCTGACTAAATTTACTCAAACAGCTCTTCAGAAATTTACCCAAGAAGGTCACAACTGAACCAAGGACAACAACTAAAGCAGTGCTTAGGTCAGTGTTCATAATTCAAAAAAAAGAAAGAAAGAAAGAAAGAAAGAAAGAAAGAAAGAAAGAAAGAAAGAAAGAAAGAAAGAAAGAAAGAAAGAAAGAAAACGGGCAAAAATGGCTTCCATGGGAGAGGTTCAAGGCATTTACAAGAAATGGAAAAACTGTGCAAAGAGCAGTAATAAATGGTGGTGGCAGTGTGATGGTCTGGGCAGCTTTGCTGCTGCTGGACTTGTTTTTACCTTAATTTGACTAAGCATTCCAGGTTGTATAAGATTAAGGGATGAAACTTTGTCTAAAGGTTCAATTACAGACTAAACAAGGTCAGCGTTCTATCACCTGAAGAACATTTCTAGAATTAAAGGACTGATGTTGCAACAGGACCTAGAAAAACTCATCCATGCGTTTATCTTTAGTTTGATTGATTACTGCAATAGCATCTTCACAAGTCTGCCTAAAAAGAACCAGGAAAGTAGAGCACATCACCCCAGTTCTAAAGTCCTTACACTGGCTCCCTGTAGCTCAGAGAATAGACTTCAAAATACTCCTACTGGTTTATAAATCATTACATAGCTTAGCACCAAAATATGTTGAAGACCTGTTGACATGGTACCAACCCCCAAGACCACTCAGGTCCTCCAACTCTAGCCTACTAAACATCCCTAGACTCAGAACTAAACATGGGGAAGCAGCTTTCAGTTTCTATGCTCCCCTTATCTGGAACAAACTTCCTGACGAGTGTAGAGCTGCTGAAACTCTGAACTGCTTTAAATCGAGACTTAAAACCCATCTGTTTAGAATTGCTTTCGATTAAATGATTGATGTCATATGTATGAAATGTGTTCATGCTCTCTTGCTTTATTGATCTTTCTCTTACTTTATTGTGTATCATGTGTAATGTGTGTTTCTTTTACTTTTAATTTCCATTGTTTTCTTTTTGTTTTTAAAATCACCAAATCATGTAAAGTACCTTGAATTACCCTGCTGTTGAAAGTGGCAAATAAAATTGCCTTGCCTTGCCTAAACCTGCACAAACTACATTTTAGATTAAATCCATTCATGCTGATATGTATGTGATATTGAGAAACCTAACTTTCCTTTTTGCCTGCCTTCCTTTGAACATTTTCATTGGTTTTGTGATTCAGACTCTATTTAAAATAAAAAAGACACCTAAGTAAAGCAAAGCAGTAGGTGTGGTGGAAAACTAACAATGCATTCACCCTGAACACACCATCCTCATGATGACACATGGTGGGAGCAGCTTCATGCTGATGCTTTTCATCAGGAGTGACAGGGAAGCTGGCTGAAGAAGATGATGAGAAATTGAGCTAAATACCGCAGAATCGAAGAAGAAACCCTGTTTGTGGCAGCAGAAGACTTGAGATTGGGGTGGAGGTTCAGCAACCATAAGCATTCATCTACAGCTACCATGGAAGTTAAAATTCAGACCATGAATGCATATGAGATTCTGAAGCAAACCTTTAAAATCACAATTCACAGAAGCCATCCAACAAGTCTGAGCTGTTTTGTGAAGAAGAACAAGAAGCAGAACTTGAGTCTTTGGATGTACAACGCTGGTACCACCACACCCCAAAAGATTTGCAGGTGTAATTCCAGTGAAATATAGTTCTACAAAACATTGACTCAGGGAGGCTACAAATACATGCAAAACTTATCAGACTGTTGGTTGTAAAAAATATTCAAAAACCACATTTTTATAACACTCCACCGTATAATTATGCACTAGTTTGTGTTGGTGTATCACATAAAATACAGACAAAGTACATTCCATTGTTAAATAAAAACTTATTGTCATTTTAAACAAATTATATTAAGCTGACAATTATCCATTGGTTTATTGTTTTTCTCAGGTAAATAATGGTCACATTTGTATGTCTTGGTCACTTTGCACCCAACATTTATTTTTGACAGTACAGCATCTGAAGTGTTTTTGATGCCTTGCTGTGCGCCTGCTCTGGGCCTCTGCACAGCAAAGCAAAATACGCACAGTCGTCCCAAACCAATACCGGATGTGCAGATTTTTTTCTCCTCATTTTAGGGGAGAGAGAAACGGAAACCAGTTTGGCTTCTATCCTCCATTAACCAGCACAACATCAATGAATCTTTTGAGGATTGCTATCTTCAAAAGGCATCCCAGCTTCCCTCCATGCAGACAAGACTGTAATTATTCCACATTTGCATGATAAGTGTGTCTGCCAGTGTTCGCGTTTATATATGTATGGATGAGTGCTTAAACGCACATTAGCTGCAGCCGGGCACGAGTTCTCGTCTTTTATCTTGACACAGAAGATGGGAAGAGGCCTTTTTAATGTGGAGTCTGGATGGCTGTCTCTTTGCGCTTCATCTGAGTGTTCATCATTAGCCACTGTCTGCCCGAGAGCTTTGAAGTGGAGTCGGGGGCTCAGTGACGAAGTGGAATAGTTATGACACCAATGCTCTGTATTTGTGTGTTTGTTTGTTTCTTTTTTGTGTGTGTGTGTGGGGGGGGGGGGGGGGGGTGCGTTCACTTAGTTATTTATTTTCCTCTCTAAAAGCTTCATTTTTTACACTTAGATGTGAACTCTAGCAAATGTTTTCATCTCTTGATCGTTTGACTCTTATGCTCTTCAGCTGTAATGATGCATGTGATAATAGGAGAGGAGTTGTTTTTCCCCTTTAAACTCAGACGTGTTATGTTTTTTATTTTTTTTATTTTTTTCAAGACAGGAATGTTCTAATAGCTCCTCATGCTTCACAGACTCTGCTGATTTAAAAATGCAAATATAGTAATAGGGGGATGCATGAAAACCAGAAATTGGCTTAATGAGTGCAGTAAATGAGCTTGCAATGCTTTTCTTTCTTTCCAGTTCTGAACATGTAGAACAGCTTCGTGCACAAATGTATAGAGAGGCAAACAAACAGGGAAATACTTTTAGATGTCACTTAAGGACCTGTTAGCTCCAGAACAGGCATATGTGCTTTAAAGTGTAATTGTTCTCATGCTGTACAGACATGCATAGCTCATTCAAACACTTTGCTGGCTTGAAGGCCTCCCTAAAGATTTCTTTGTCATATCTAAATGTTTCAGATCACCACCCAAACTTTGATATCAGAATTATATAAGCTAAACAAACATATAATGCAGTTCACAAATGATAATTTTATTGATTAGGGGAAAAGAGCTATCCAAACAGCCTTGACCCTACATGAAAATATTACCTTCCTTTTTATTCAGTTTCATTAGCCATACTAGATATTACTTCCTGAGCTGTACAATCAAGGAAATACTTAAATAGAACCTGTCTGACAACATGAAGGAGGCAAAAGATCTCTACAGGCAACACATCATGCCCCGATTTAAATAAATCTGAGAAAAGATGAGACACAAGCAGGGCCGTTTCAATGAATTTAGGGGCCCCAAGCAAAATGGTCATGGAGGCCCCCCACGCAAAGGCTACAGGAACCACAGTATAGCCATACAGTTTAAGTTCACCCACACTTTATATAAATAAAATAGTGAAAATACTGCTGTTTCATATTCTGTGCAAAACATTTGAACATTTGCAAAGAACACCACCAAAAAAGTGCACAATAACTAAATCCAACATACTTAAACACACACACACATACACACATACATACTAGGGTTGCCAACTCCCATCAAATAAAATAAGGAACCACCCCCCACCCGCCGCCTCATGATGCTTAATCGACTTTAGTTTAATGCACGTGTAAAACAAATACACAGAAATCAATTATTTTTCTACAATAATTAAATAGATTCATCATCTTTCTTTGACATGATTGCAGACTGCACAGATGGTACCTTCCCAAAGGAAAAAGTACTATAGCTTACTATGGTACATATTAGATTTAATATTTACTATATAAGATAATGGATTTCTATACATTTAACAGATGACCACTTTATTTGTAAGATTCAGATATTTTTTTTATTAAAAGCTAGACATTTTAAATGAGAATAAGAAAGAAAAGTATTTATTTGTGCCCCCCTTTCCCTGTTAATGCCCTACCTGGCCCCCTCCCAAAACTTTGCTAGAGCCGCCCCTGCACAGTTACCAGCTACATAAAACGATCCTGGTGTTCATTGTCTCTCAGAAACAGTTCATAACTTCCCTTCAACTCATTCGTGACACCTAAAAGGTAAACCTGTTTCTCCATCACCTGTTCAGCTCTGATGATTCAGTAAGAACATCTCCTGGTTTCATCTTCATGTTTCCCTGTCACCACATATCCGAACTGATATTATGACCAGCAGCTTTTATGGCTGGGGCTCCAGCAAACATCAGCTGATCCTAGAAAGTCATATTAAATCAGTTCTAACAGGTTATTAAACGTGCTGCTGTTGTTTAGCGCAACATCCGCTGGTTTCCTCTTTCTGCGCAAACTAGGCGATGAACAAAGAAGAGCGAGAGAGAGAGACGGGACTTCTGACAGAAATGCTGATCATTGATCAGTTTCATGATTTAAATGAACAACAGGAGAGGGAGGATGAGAAACAGGAGGAGAGAAGAAAAGGCAGCTGCACAGCTTAAAGACACAGAGTAACTCCACCTTTGTGTCTTTTTTTCATTGTAGCTGAAGTATGGGACAAACCGCATTCCTTTTCGCCTCAATACGGAACGCATGATATTTTCTCTGAATACTGGACGATTCCGTTTTTTACAAGACGGTTGGCAACCCTAATACATACATACCTACACTCACATTAACATTTGTCAGTTCTCACAAAGTGAGAGAATAAAACACTATTGTTAATGTTCCAGTCTGATCGGAATGTAGGCTATAGTGTGGTTTCCCTACTACCCCCATTTGGTAAATAGATTATCATGGTGGAATAGTTAGTATAGCAGAGAAGCTCTCCCACTTTCATTAAGACCTATTACAAAGCTATTGCAATGTCATGTCATTAAATATGATAAACAGTGATTATGGAATAGATCTGCGTCTTCCTTATCCCTTTAATAAACATATTACAGTATGTAACCATATTCCGTCTGTTCGAGAAAAAAAAGTTGCACTGACTGTTCAAGTTTGTTACAAGCAGCATTGGCCATCAGGCAGGTAGCTAACATAAACATATTTTTGCTAGCCTACCTGCTGCAAATTTACACCATTTGTACAAGACAAGTAGAGCTATTTTATGCAGTGTAATTTATGACTTACCACTATCTTGTTTTTTCTTATCCTCCTCTTCCTTTTTCTTCTTTCTCTTCTGGCTTCCTCATGGATAATTCCGCTTCATTCTGACTCGCAAGGGTTTGTATTTTGCCGGCAGCAGAGATCACAAACCTGGCTGGCTGGCTGCTGTAAGTGACGACTGAGAGGGGCCCCCTTGAGGGGGATCCCGATAACAGTGTCATTGCACTTTTCTGCATTAACTATCAAAGGGGTGCTCACACAGTTTGTCGTTGTATTTTATTCTTAACCAGTCGTTGTCTTGCAGCAATTGCTTGGTTTGCTTGCCTTCTCGCGACGGCCCTGGACACAAAGGTTGCAAAGCCACCTCGGGGGCTGTTTACACGACAACGTTGCCATTTTTGTTTGAATACACGGGTGAAAACGCACTGCGTTTACACGACAGGGCGCGCGATGGAAAACGATGTAGTACATATGCCCGGCCTTTAGATGGCAGTGTGCCCCGTGTATGCAGTTTTCCAAGGTTTCACCCTCACAACCCAGAAAAGAAACATTTCATGATACCCAACAATGGCGGTCTTCTTGTAGTTCTCCGCTCAAATAAAGGTATTTTGATTATTTGACGCACGTACTGTATGCGACCAAATAACTTCAGAAGCTGCATCAGCAGTAACCGCATACCTGGATCCGCCATTGTTGTTTTTTTTCTGTAGAAAGGCGGAGTGCGCAAGTGCAACATGTCCGCAGGTGGCTGGCAGTGATGTCATCGTTTTCAAAAGTCTCCGGCTTGCGTTTACACGACAACGAATCCCTCCGCGTTTTCAAAACTCTCCACTCTGGAAGCCGTTTCCCAAAAGCTGCGTTTTCGCCCCCCGTTTTCCCGTTGTCGTGTAAACGAGAGGCCGGATCGGAGAGAAAAACCTCCGTTTTGCTGAAAAACGTTGTCGTGAAAACGGCCGTAAGGCTTTGGGGCTTTAATGACCCACAATGAGAGCCATTGTCCACAAATGGAGAAGACATCCATCAGTGGGGAAGTTTTCCAGGAGTCGTCGGCCCACCAAAGTTTCTCCATGATCGCATAAACAACACGTCTAGAAGGTCCCAAAAGAACCCAGAAAAAACATTTTAAACACTGCCGGCCTCGCTTGCCTCAGTTAAGGTGAGTGTTCATAAGTCAACTCCAGGAAAGAGAGACATAAAAATGGCATCTAAAAGAGAGTTCCAAGGTGATAATCCCTGATGACCGCAAAGACCTGCCTCACATTTGCCTGAAACTTGATGGTCCTCAGGACTTTTGCAAAATAAAGCAAATAACTTCTTGGAGGGTTTGCCTTCCATTACACATTGGATTTTTAAAAGAACACCACCAAGCTGACGGTGAGCCACTTTGATTGTATGGGGCTGCTTTATTTCTTCAGAACACCGGGACAACTGCAGTTTATCTCTCCCAGAAAATCCTGATGGACAAAGAAAAAGGAAAAAACACACACCCAAAAAATCAAATCCATTTAAAATCGCTACTACTCATGCTGTCTTTGTCTGACTGGAAAATTAGTTTTATGATCTGAAGCATTTTGTCACATGGTGTAACAAAAATAGCAAAAACGAAATAAATCATAAAGCGAAGATATACTTCTTTACAGCTCATTTAGTCTATGAATTATGTGTCATTCTTTACTCTCTTTACATGATCACACATTAATTTTATTTTTACACCCCCTACACTTTGCTGACATGGTGCATAGACACCATGCCAGTGACTAATTGTACAGAACCCTTCTGTCTTCTCTTGAGGATGTAAATCAAAGATGCATCAGTCGAAGAGTGCGCCTCACAACCTTTCCGGCAAGATTATCATCTTCAGCATGCCACTGAGAGAGAGTTGTGTTTCATCAAAGACTTTGTTGCAAGTCTGGTTTTGTTTCTGAGGTTTTTTTCTTTTTTTTTTTTTTTTTACAGCTGCTGGTTCCCGGTCAGGATTCAACCTTGTTTCCGAAAGGCAATTAATCTTGCAGTTCCGAAAAGCTGAGTTATTAAGTTTGGGAAAGCGGGCAATCAGGTTGATGTTATTCTGTGAAACTCTGCCAGCCTTGCAAAGTCCCTGTAGATTATGGAGTACAATTTAGGGTCATTATCAGTGTTTAAATGTTTGCGTGGATCTTATTAATGAAGATGTCTGCATTCAGTGGCATTTAGTTTGATCAGAACTTACAAACATGAGGTTTAATAACTTTTTTGCCATACATTTTTTAGCAAATATTTTTTTTGTAAATTGAGCAGTTGTCTGTGGATTGTGATTATTTATCTTGTGTATATTTGCGCTTTGGTTCATTTCTGTCATGAAACAATGTTTTGTGTCTTATATCCATACTTCTTACTGTTATCCAGTTTTTTCTCTATGCACCATCTGTCAGTTGGCAATCAGAGCAGCACCCCAGGCAGTCAAAGTTTGCACTTGTTTCAACTGGTTTATCAAACATATCTTATATGTGGTCCAAGCTGTTTAGCGGACACAGCAAACAACGGGAAGAAGATGCTCTGGTCAGATGGTCAATTCCTCTCTATTGGTTTGGGATTGGGATTTTGGTAAACCGTATTGCGTCATTTCCTGTTGAGCTCTGTGGAGCTGTTTGGTGTTCAGACTCTCTTGAATTGAACTAGTTTTCTCTGTGCTGAGGCCTTTCTAAGTTATTTTAACACACAAACACACTAAAACACATATTTTCTGTTGGTGTACTTTACGTTTTGGGAACTCCTTGTGTTTCACATGATTTTTCCTGTTGTGGTAAGGTCTCGCTAGCTTAGTTAGCTTGGCTTCATTGCGGCTATGGCTACTCCTCTTCTCTCTCCTATCTCTCAATCTTGGCCTAAATCTTCTTCTCTCTCTTGCTCTCTGTGTCAAATGTTTAGTTTCTTTCCTGCTTCCTTTAGTGATAATGCTAACTGTAATAAATGTAAAATTTTTGTAGCTTTGGAGGCGAGGGAATTGGAATTAGAGGTCCGGCTCCACGCTGTTGAAAAACCAGCAGATAGCCGAGGCCCATTATCCAGTGTGAAACCAAGATGGACAGAACCCCCTAGCCATCCTTTAACAGAACCCGTGCAGCCGGGACCTAAGGCCGGCTGGGTGACAGTACGTAGGAAGCATAGTTCCAGAACACAGGTCACCGCCCACCAGTCCGCGTTTCTAACTGATTTTCCCCGCTCAACGACACACCTCCTGAGAAGCCGACCCTGGTGATCGGCAGCTCCATAGTCAGAAACGTGGCATTAGAGACACCATTGACCGTAGTCAAATGCTTGCCAGGGGGCAGAACGGGCGACATCAAATACCACCTGAAACTGCTGGCTAAGAATAAGCGTAAATACTGTAAGATTCCTATTCACGCTAGCGGTAATGACACCCTGTTACGCCAGTCGGAGGTCACTAAAATGAGAGTTGCTTCGGTGTGTAAGTTTGCCAAAATAATGTCGGACGCTGTAATCTTTTCTCGTCCCCCGCCTGATTGGACCAGTGATGACATGTTTAGCTGCATGTTGTCATTCCACCAATGGTTGTCTGGGTGGTGTCCTGCAAACGATGTAGGCAACACTGATAACTAGAGAACAATTTGGGGAAAACGTGGTTTGATCCGGAGAGACGACATCCATCCCAGTTTGGATGGACCAGCTTTTCTTTCAAGGAATTTGGCCTAATTTATAAGTCCTCCAAAACACTGAGAACCCAGGGTCCAGACCAGGCAGTAGAGTAGGGAACACCAAACTACTCACAATTAAATAAATAAATAAACCATTGTGAAATAGATATCTGGATAGCAATTAATAACAAATATATAACGTGACAATGAAATTGTGAAAAAACTGAATATATATAAAATTCTAAGTTCCATAAATATTTTTATTTTTAGCTCAATAGTATGAAATATTTTTCATTTTCCTTTAAAAATCTGCTTATTAATATAATACATTATTTTAATGTACATTTTTGGCTAATAATGGGAATTATTTTTTAGCCATTTTTATTTAATTTCATCAGGTTTTATTGCAAAACGTCATTTTTCCAAAGTCAGCTTTTATTTCCTATCGGTGTTTTTCCCAGTGGCTTATTTATATCAGAATGTTACTTTTCAGCAGAATAACTTCATCTGCCAATCAGAGTCAGTGGATGGGACCTGCATGCTCATTGGCTGGTTTTTAAACATCAATCTTCCTGGATACCCATTCTCACCCACTAAAATGACATTCTCTGATAAATGATTCCTCTCAGTTTGATCTGCTAGAGTAACCAGAGATGAACAAAGTTCATGTAACTCCGACTCTTGACTTAGCATGTTGTTGCTAGCTGTACTGGAGGCTGCTCAGTCACAGTAGTGGGTGAGAATGGGTATCCAGGAAGATTGATGTTTAAGAACCAGTCAAGGAGCAGAGAGGCACCATGCAGGTCCCATCCACTGACCCTGATTGGCAGATGAACTTATTCTGCTGAACAGTTACATTCTGATATAAATAAGCCACTGGGAAAAACACAGATAGGAAATAAAAGCTGACTTTGGAAAAATTACGTTTTGCAATAAAAACTGATGAAATTAAATAAAAATGGCTAAAAAACAATTCCCATTATTAGCCAAAACTTTACATCAAAATAATGTATTATATTTATAAACAGATTTTTAAAGGAAAATGAAAAATATTTCATACTACTGAGCTTAGAACTTTATATATATTCAATTTTTTTCACAATTTCATTGTCACGTTATATATTTATTATTGTTCATGTAGATATCTATTTTACAATGTTTTTATTTATTTATTTAATTTTGAGTAGTTTGGTATTCCATAGCAGAGTAGTAGTTTAACCCACATCTCTGCAGCTTCTGTACTGTTACCCACCCATTACCCTAATGAGATAGTGTCTTGCCCATTGCCAAAATCTAATGATTTAAAAGTTAACCTAACAAGAGCAAATCATGAAAATCTCATAAAGATAAATGCAACTTTGACTAAACATAAAAATAAAACTAATAAATGTGGTTTATTGAACATAGGATATCTCTCCTCAAATGCTTTCTTAATAAATGACTTAATTTGTGATAATCAAATTAATTAGTTTTGTCTCCCAGAAACCTGGCTGCAGCAGGAGGATTATGTCAGTATAAACGACTCAGCTCCTTCCAATTATTTAAAATTCCGCCTTCCTAGAAGTATGTGGAGGGTGCGGAGGAGGATTTGCAACCATTTTTCATTCTGATTTACTAATTAATCCCAGACCAATTAATAGCTACAGTTCTTTTGAAAATCTAGCCCTTAGTTTTCCTCATCCAAGTTGCAAATCATTAAGACCACTTATTGTTTTGTGGATTTGTATTGTTCACAGGTCCCTTACTCTCAATTCTTAGATCAGATCTTTCATTTTTTTATCTGATTTAGTGTTAAACACTGCTAAGGTCATTATAGTGGGGGATTTCAATATTCATGTGTACACTGAAAGTGGTAGCCTAAATGCAGCCTTTAATGCTATCTTAGACTCAAATGATTTTACTTAAAAAGTACAAGGACCCACCCACTCGGGTCAACACACTTTGGACCTTGTGCTGACATATGGCATTGAGTGTTAGGAAATAACAGTCCTCCCACATAACTCTGTCCTGTCTGACCATTTTTTGATAACTTTTAAATTTATTTTAACTGACCATCTTAAACCTGAAAGAAAATTTCATTATAGTAGAGCTTTATCTGTAACATGTTTTAAAGAATCTGTTCCATTCTTACTTTCCTCAGTGTCTCAGAGTAACACAGTGGAGGGCAGCAATTCCATCTCTAACCCTTCAGAAATTGATGGTCTGGTTTATGGCATTACTCATTGTGTTTGGCATTAGATAGTGTAGCCCCCTTAAAAAGAAAGTAATTAGCTATAGGAGGCTGACTGCCTGGTTTAATGCAGAGCTGCATATTTTACTGCAGAATACTAGGAAATTGGAGAGAAAATGGTGCCCTACACACCTTGAAGATTCCTATTTAACCTGGAAAAATAGTCTACTGTTGTATAAAAAGACCCTTTGACAAGCTAGAACTGCATATTTTTCATCATTAATAGATATAATATAATAATGTATAATATAATAACAATCCTAGGTTTCTTTTTAGTACAGTTGTCAAACTTACGCAGAGTCATAGCTCTGTTGAGCCAACTATTCCCTCAGCTCTAGTAGTAACCCTCTTATGGGATTCTTCATAAATAAAATTAATTCTATTAAATATAAAATAATTGGCATCCCCCCAAATCTGATTACTTCTCTCTCAGTAAGTGAGGCAGTGTCAGAGAAAACTGTAGAACCTCATTTGTGCTTGGACTGTTTTGACTCAGTCGAGCTTTCGGAATTATCAAAAATATTAACCTCATCTAAACCTTCAACTTGTATGTTGGACCCAATCCCAACCAAATTTTTTAAGGAAGTGTTCTCTTTGGTTCCCCATTTTAGATATGATGAATCTATCCTTAATAAATGGATATGTACCAGAGGAATTAATAGTTGCAGTAATTAAACCTTTACTTAAGAAACTTTCCCTCGATCAAGATGACTTAGTTAATTACAGACCTATATCTAACCTTACTTTCTTATCCCAAATCCTTGAGAAAATAGTTGCTAATCAAGTATGTGAGTATCTAAACAGTAACAACCTGTTTGAAGATTTTCAGTCAGGTTTTAGAGCTCATCAAAGCACTAAAGCACTACTGGTTAAGGCCAACTAATGATATTCTCATGGCCTCAGATAATGGACTTGTGACTGTTCTGGTCTTGTTGGATCTCAGTGCTGCTTTTGACACAGTCGATCACAATATTCTCTTTGAAAGGGTTGAACATGTTACAGGGATCAAAGGAACAGCACTAGGATGGTTTAAATCACATTTGTCCGACAGATTCTAGTTTATTCATGTAAATGAAAAATCTTCTTCACACTCAAGGGTTACATGTGGAGTACCACAGGGTTCTGTGCTTGGACCGATTCTTTTTACTATATATATATATATATATATATATATATATATATATATATATATATATATATATATATATATATGCTTCCATTTGGTAAAATCATTAGACAGCATGGGATAAATTTCCACCGCTATGCCGATGATACGCATCTATATTTAGTTAGGTAGATTTCAGGCATGTCTGGAAGACATAAAAACATGGATGCCTTAAAACTTTTTGCTCTTAAATTCTGACAAGACAGAAGTTGCCGTCTTTGGATCAGAAGCTCTAAAAAAGAAACTGCTTAGTCAATCACTTCACCTGGATGGTATTAAATTGGCCTCCAGTAATAGCATAAAGAACCTTGCTGTTATTTGTTACCAAGACATGCCATTTAAATCCCATATCAAACTGGTTTCTTGGATTTCCTTCTTTCACCTCCAGAATATTGCTAAAATTAGAAACATCCTGTCCAGGAGTGATGCTGAGAAACTAGTCCATGCATTTGCTATCTCAAATGCATGATTGCTAATCAAGGGAATTATTGCAATCAGTGCAATAATTCGCTCTGGAAATACTTAAATATCTTGACTAATAAAACAGCTAAACACAAAGGAATTCAGGGACTCACTATAGGTGGAAAAAATATTATTAACGCTGCCACAATGGCAAACGAATTTAACTCAGATTTTGTGCAATCAGTAGATGATTTGTGTAAAGATTTTTCAACAACTGAGAACTTTAATTGTCCAACTCCTTTTGCCTCTGCAGATTGTTTCTACATCCAAACAGTTGATGAAACAAAAGTGACACAAATTATTGCAAAATATCTATTTCTAAATCAAATGATATTTTAAACATTGATTGTTGCCTTCTTAAAAAATACAGCAGTGTCCTGAGTAGACTATTGACACATCTACTCAATCTCTCAATAAGAACGTATACATTTCCTTCAGACTGGAAAAAGGCAGTAATCGCACTTATATCCAAAGCAGGAAGTCTGGACAGTATGGGCAACTATCGGCCCACATCTATATTGCCTATTTTATCAAACGTACTTGAGAAAGTAGTAGCTGCCCAATTGATGGCCCAGTTGGAAGCCAAACAGTTCCTCCACCCACAGCAGTTTGGTTCAGTCAGTGACTCGATGCAATCTGCTGGGATTCCTTAAATAGGAAACTAACTAAATCTTCAAACTGAATATTGTGTGATTGTATGGAAATTACATTTCTTGTAAAGTCCCTTGAGATGACATCTGTTGTGAATCGGCGCTATATAAATACTTTCAATTGAATTGAATAGACAAAATCATAGCTGAACGTTTTAGCTTACATGCGCAACGCTGTGGCAGAAAACTAAGACTGCACGTGACTTCACAGCTGGACATGGTGGTGGAAGCATTATGCTGTGGGGATCCTTGCTTTCAGCACAGACAGGGGCGCTTGCCACAGTTGATGGGAAGATGTACAGAGCTGGTTTTGATTTTCTCATGTCACCTTCAACCTGTTTTCTTATCTACCATCCTGCAACGTTTAGATGCATCTTTTCCAACACTCCTGAATGAAAGGGCTGAATTCCCTTATCCACATGTCAGCTATCAGAGGCCTGGTAAGGAGAGATTCATTTGATTAATTACCAGGTAGGTAACGTCAGGTAGAAGGGATTGGTATTTACTCAATGTACCATATTAATACGTGAAATATAAACACTAGGCAGATATCCAATAGTGTGACTGAGGTATCAAAACCTAAGCAATGGTAGGAATTATGAGTGAATCTGAAGGTGCCAGAAATCTGATAAATCTGGAAAATATTCAAATACATTTTTTAAACCTTTATTTTAACACCCACTGAATGTCTAATTCTATGTTTGAAAATGTTAAGCATTCTTAATAGATTAATTCAGATATTTTTAGCCAGGTTCTGTGAAGATTAGTCAGTAATACAGTGGATTCTCCCCTATTCACAGTTCAGTATTCACAGATTTACCTATTTGTGGAAGTTTCTGCGGACTCCAAATGATTTGCCTATTTGCTGATTTTTTTGTAGAGCATATCTAAAATATTGAAAAGAAAATGCAGCTTGGGAAGCTGACATAGCTAGCCCTAATGCTACCTGACACATTGGCTGGTATTTGCAAAGTGTCCAATGCAGGAGCAACATTCGTCCATCCTTGTTTTTGATTGACTGCACACCCAAGAGCGGTGATAAGGAAGACTGTAGACGTTAGCTTTTGCTGTGGTGCTGACAGTTTCCAATATGCCTATTAATGCACATTAAGGTATATTTGGTGTTGGAACTGATCAAATAGGCAGTTATAAGTTTCTTTAAAGCAGGGTCTCAAGTATTTGCAGATTTTATCAAGCCATGGTGTCTGTGGTCCCTAAACCCTGCAAATACCAGGGGTCTACTGTAGTGGTCTTACTTCTAAGTTAAAGATGTTGTGTCATTGAGCTTATGGGTACTGAAATAAGTCATTGTAGTGGTGTAAGCCAAGAGCTCAGATCTCTGTTTGTTAGCCAACTTTAGCGATTGGAATCAACTTCAAATTAAAATTCTTCATATCAGTTGGATGCAACTCTTTTAGCCAAATAATACTGTCCCAAAGTTCGATCAGTGGCAACTGGCCTGTGCTCTCTACCACTACTAAGAATGGTAAAACCTTTTCGATTTTACATCAGTTGTGCAGCAGCATCAATTATAGTACATTCTTGTGATTTCTATGTTTCATGGTTGTTTGAAAATAATCCTGATGGACTCAAAATCAGCTGATGAGACTCAGCTTACATTTGACTAGCTTGTTAGCCTCAACAACTCTACAAATGTACTTAATTTTCCAACAAACCCTCTGTCATATATTATTAAAACAGGGTAGGAAGTTATTACTCATATTACTAGTGTTCATTTACTTGACTCTGTACAGATCTTATTAGGCCCATGATCAGATCTCAGGTCAGTTGTTAATGGTTAATAATGGAAACCTCAGAATGAACAGTTGCAAAGGGATGAAAGGTAAGTCTGATCAATAATACTGATCCTTACAGTGAAAATTAGACTCGAACAGCACCTCCATCAGCTCTATAAAGACTGACAGATGAAATAACTGTCCTGATAATAGCAGAGCAAATTAATAAGGCATACCGTAAATGATTACCTCCATCATTAATCCATTCCATGGCTATTTAAAGCTGCACGTATTAACAATTTGGACAGGCGGTTTCACGTGTTAATGGCCAGCCTGAGCACAGCGAGTACAGAAGGTACATTAGAGGGAACAAATGATTTGATTAACTCCATTCACGGGAATGGAAACAAATTACACAGGCAGCACTTTGTCGCTCACCTGAAAGAAATAAAGGGAAAACCAAGAGAGCTCAGGCGAAAAATGAAATGTTTGCACTCAAACGTGTGTAATCCCCCTGGCAGAGGATTTCAGATGAAACTTGGCCTCTCATTAGCCGCAGTCGGACTAGATTGTTCCTGGTCCATGGGTTCTTTTGGGAAATCCGTCTATATATTGCATACTCCACCTTATGGATGTGCTCGAGGCCCAGCCTGTTAGTGTGCTTGATGACCTAGCTGATACACACTTAATAAATAATACAATGTTAATGGAGGTATCACCTGATGAATATTGCATTCCCATTCCTGCTGGCTGCCCACCTGTCTGTCTGTCTGTCTAAAAGACTACCGGGCCTCGTGCCAGCCCATTTTTTTCCCTTCTTTTTGGACTTCAGCACAAATATCAGCTCAGCTTCTTGTCGACAGCTGGCAGTGTTGGAGGCGCTCTGCATTTGAAAACACCCGGGGTGTCAGGCTGCAAATACAAGACAATTACTCCTCGTGTGTTTAGTGCTTGGTCAATTTATTGGTGGGTTTGATTGACCTTGGTTGGATGTTTGGTCTTGGTGTTCTGCAGAATTCGGGAGTTAGTTGAGTTCAGTGTTTGGGTGCTGGTTGGGCTTAGTTTTGGGATGTTGTCCGACTGCTGTGGCTACTGGTGTGGCACTTTGACTTATAGTGGAGGGACATTGGGATGTTGGCCGTGGGACTTGGCCTGGGGTGTCAGCGGAGCATGTCAACTATTGGCTGGCCATAGCCTCTACAGCTTGGCGGCGGGGGGGAGGCCCATCTCGGATGATCTTTGGTCAGGCTTTTCTTGTTGGATGGTGTGCCCTCGGGCCTCTGAGTCCATGGCTGGATCTACCCTGGTGTAGCTGGCTGCCGGCAGGGCCCGTGGGCTTGTTGTTGCAGCCCCCTGGGCTGTTGGGGTTCTACTGGGTACTCAGACATCAATTCTGAATGCCACAGTGCCAGAAAGGACACATAAAAAAGTTGAGGTTCGAATTATTTTAAATAAAACTTAACTGAACTTACCAATAGTCTGCTTAAGGTTCAATGCTAAATGTTTATTCTAAATATTCTGACTGCGAAACTGCTATAAAACATAAATGTTCCTAAACTCACCTCTGTGAGATTCTCTGACATCACAGAGCAAGAACTTTGATTGGATAATCTCCAAAACCCTTTTGGTTTAGGACTGCCCAACTCCTGGATAGAGGGTCATAAAGGTCCTGAGGACACTCCATCCAGGAATTGGACCACTTTCCACATGAGAAAGTCTGTTTCTTGTGCATGAGAGCCCAGAACCAACCACCCAGCTAAGCAAGAACCAGATCCAGCTGCAGGGGTGCCGCCAGAAATTCTGGGCCCTATGGAAAAAAAAAATCCTGGGCCCCCCATATTTTTTACAGATAAAATTTACCCCAATAAACATGCCTTGTACACTTTTAAAACTTCAGCTACGTAGCTTGAGTTGTCCCAGAAAGTTGCTAGATGTCGCCAGATGACGTCATACGCTAATTTGCATAATGATGATGTCATCACATGATGACAAATAAAACAGAAAGGAGGAAATTGATTATATTTAGATTATGATTACAGTGTTAAACAATACATTGTTTAAACAGGGGAAAGATGCTACAGGGAAATGTGAATTTTGTCATTAAGAAGAGACTGTGGACCATGTTATATTATTTTGCCTGAAGTAAACTGTTGAGAAAACTAGTACAACATTTACAAGATATCAAATTGCAACTGGACATCAAAGACCTTTTAAACAAAATGTTAAGTTCTGGAAAAAAAATTGCTGAGATATCTCAAGAAGACGAAATTAATAGAAAGAATATAGATGTTGTTTGTTTGTTTTTTAGTACATTGTAAAAATAAGTAGGGCATATATGCATGCATCAAATGTTTCTTGCCAACCGCCAGAAACAGAAGTTTATTGCTTATGGTATTATTTTCGGTGGCTTTTTTTGTCATAAGTTTTAAATGTCCTACGTTTTTGAACTCACCATACATTTCGAACGTTCCTTGAATGCACCACAGGTGTGAGATGCAGCGAAGTACAGGCACAGTCAATGAGCACAGACAAGCTTCTGCCTTAATTCCCATTGAAAGATCGGTCTATATACATGCAGATTTTTTTTTCTACTTTTGAATTAACATTAGCTACAAAACAACTTCGTTTGTGAGTGGGTAAAATGAACCGAAAAAGGTTTATGATTGTTCAGTCGACATACTCTGATCATGCTGCTGCATACACATACGCAGATCATTCCCTTTCTGAGCGTCGTGGAGGAGCAAGCTGGGTCTCTAAACTGCAGGAAATATCGGCGACAAAGTTTCACAGAAAGTAGCTAAGGGTGGTTAGAAATGTCGCTAGATTTGTCGCTAGGCGCTTTTTTGAAAAAAATAAAAAAGTCGCTAAGGGGATCTGAGATGTCGTTAGACAAAGTTGCTAAGTTGGCAACACTGCTGGCAAGCAGCTCGGAAGGACAGATGGAATGAACCATTGTAAAGGGGAGGGGTGTGACTGAAAAGTAAATAAATTATTTTCTTAAATATTAAATCTATGGTCAAAATAGACAAAATGCACATTAAGGGCAAGAGGGGCCCTGGCACATTTAACATATGTATTAAAATGAGAAAATAGAAAGGAAAAGAAAAGAAAAGGAAAGTAAAAAAAGGGGTCTGCTCTTCTGGGCCCTTCATCAGCTTGGGCCCTTAGAATGGTCCTAACCTTCCACCCCTTTATGGGGCCCATGTCCAGCTGAGTCAGTCATTGGGGTGATGCTTTTTTTTTTGCACTATTGTAATTTGCTTAGAGGAAAGAAAAAAGAAGATAAAAAGAGAGAAGAGAATAGAATAGAGGAAATAAAAGAAAAAGAAAACACCCTGGGTGTCAGGCTGCAAATACAAGACAATTACTCCTGCAGCAGTGAAACTTGTTCCATAACAACGTCCCACCCATCCGACACGATATGGAGGTGGATTTTCCTGCCAGCTGGAGTGCAGAGACTTGGAAGAAAGGAGGGAGGAGGAAGGGAGAGGGGCGGGGGTTAAAAGGGAATTAATGATCACCTTAAGCAGCTCACACCCGGGAAAGGTGATCAGGAGCGTGGCACTGTGAGGGGCACGTGCTGGCTTGTTCTAATGCGTTTGTTTGACTCACAGACAGGGAGGCTTCGTGGGCCCAATACATAACTCTCGGATATATGGGGAAGAGTTGTCTTTAAAGTCTGTGCAGGAAAACAGGTTCTTGCATGTATATACCAGCTGCTGAAAGGCCTCACAGCACCAGCATGGAGAAAGCACAGACAGTTGTGCAATTTGCAGTGCCAAGATAAAGCGTCCCACGATGCACTGATTTATATCAGTCAAAGATTTATGTTTCAACTCCGCAAATGTGTTTGTTTCACTTCATGATGAGTATATCTTGACACCATCTGTGAAATTATTTTTAGAGATAAGAGAATGTTGGCATGATTCGCTAATTTACTGACGGGAATGATATATCTTCTTATCCTGCACAAACTTGAAGTACAACTGTAATTAAATCCAGAAAGGCTCCCACGTATTGGTGTTTTGTTGGGATTTTATGAGACAGACTAACTAAAAAAAAAGTGCATAGCTGAAAAATGGAAGGAAAATGATGCGTAATTTTGTGTACTCAATTTTTTTTTTTTTTTACAAATCTGAGAAGCATAGTGCACATTTGCTTGCATCTACCATTTATTAAAAGCACCTTTTTGTGCAATTACAGCTGCTTCTAGAGACTGAAACTTTTGCCCATTCTTTGGCCTCAGTCAGATTGGCTGGAGAGCATCTGTGAAACGAAAATTTCAAATTTGCCTTAGATTCTTTATACATACATATGCTTTGATCTAAAGCATTCCATTGTAGCTCTGACTGTATGTCTAGGGCAACTGCCTCAAAGGAAGAAGCACCTCTCTCCTATTCTTAAATGTTTTTGCAACCTGAAGGAGGTTTCTTATGGAAATCTTTCCATCAACTGTACACAGCTCCTCCAACCCTAGTGAAGAGAAGCATCCCCACAGATTGATGCTGCCACCACCTCTCTTCATAATGGAGAAGGTGTGTTCAGGATGATGTGTACGTTTATGCACATGCAAAAATATTTTTTGCATTTACTAGAAGCATGCAAAAATATATTTTGCATGTGGGCTAAATAATTCAATTGTAATCTCATCTGATCAGAGCACATTCTTCCCCATGCTCTGTTCCCTATGACCTGTGGAAGACTGTACTGAGACTACTTAAGACTATCTTCTGGCCAGGTTTGGTAAAGGCCTGATTTGTGAAGTGCACAACAAACAGTGTCTTTCCCTGAGCTGTAAATCTGTGCTGCTCCTCAAGAATTACATTGGGTCATTTGGAATCATTTCTGAACAATGCTCACCGTGGTCTGTACTACTTCTTCATCTTCATGATGTTGTTTGTTAGCTAATGTCCCCTAAAAACCCTCTGAGATACTGAGATTCAATTAGAAATCAGTTTTTTATTTAACGCCACCAGAGTGAAGGGTGAGTACAAATGCACTTTTTAGATTTTCATTTATGAAAGTTTTGGAAATATTCATTGTCCTTCTCCTTAAAAATTATATACTAGTTTGTGTTGGTCCATTACATAAAATCTCTATAAAATATATCGAAGTGTGTGCTTGTAACCTGACAAAAATTTGAAAAAGTTTAAAGGGTGGTAATACTTTTACCAGGTATCCGTATTTGTGATTCAGTAGGGTTGTTAAGTTGTTTTGAAGACACTTTAACTCAAGGCAAACCTTTTAACATATATGTTGATCCTATAACAAGAGCCCAAAATGTCAGGCTTGTAGCAGAATTTCAGCTGCCAGGGGTGCACCAAGCTCATTAAGATGCACCGACTGCACACCGCGACTATCTGTGTCAAATCTTATTGCAGTTAATCTAACAGATGTTGAGATGTAATGCAATCATTTCTCCTTCAAAGCTCTTTCTTGTAACTCTACAGAATATCATCTATGTTTACTTAGGTATAAATTCACTTCAGACTGCTCTGGATTCCATTACCAGCCTTGAACTTTATTCTTCATACATATCTTGATAATTAGCATTTGATTTACATTTGATATAGCATTTGATATACTTCTTTATATACTTTTTCCAAGAGTAATAATTTAGAGAATTCATAGATGTGATAATGGCTTTTAATCACCTTAAATTCAACTTGAATCACAGAGACTAGTGAGTAGATGTGTTTTATGGAATCTTTATAAATGTGATGGTTTCCCTATTCTGAACTATTCAATATGTCATTACCTGTATGCTTGTATTATGAATATATTGATAAAGTTTTTATTTCATGTTGCTTTCATTGGCTTTCACTGCATAAATGTTTAAGAGAATGTACCTGCTCTGGAACAACATTCCATAATGTGGCTTCAACAAACTGAATGAAATGGAGCGAGACTCAAAGAAAAATCTCGTTCTCATTGATATCCAATAAGATTAAGATCTGCCCGCAGAAAAACTTTTCAGTTTTATTCATTATTTTAGTTCTTTTACAACAGCGAGTGTTCACCATGTTTGTTCCCAGTGAAGCACAGACTCCTTATCAAGATCCTTATCAGGATAATCAGTAAGGTAAGAATATTCAAACAGTCAAATGTGCTAAAATTAGACTGTTTCTTAGCTGCCTTGCTTTAAAATCTCCTCAAAATATAATGTCATGTGATGAGTATGTTCCTTATTCCATTGGTTATCTCTTTGCTTTATAGTTGTACATTACAACCTTTTACTGTAAAAGAGGTAAAGAGTTGGCAAGGTCCACAAAAAAAAAACAAATGTTCATCTCAAACAAGCACAGTTCCTGGACAAACAGAAACACCCCATTTGTACCATCCAACTTTAATCACTGATCAGATGCAAGTTAACTCATTATAGAGAGCTTTATTAGTTTCAAAAGTTCACTTTGCAGTAAAAATCCCACACTCCGTGTTGTTATCCTAAAATGCAACCCTCAACTAATTGTTTCAGCATGTTAATATCATTTGCAATGGTAAATGTGTAAAAGAGTCCTACTGAAATCAGTCTATATGCCAAATAACCCAACTGATTATGATAAAACAGGAGCAAATGCCCTTAAAATTATTGTTACTGCCACCAATGCAGAGTTTATTCAAGACCAGCAGCCAGCTGGTGTGAGCACATTTTTATACGTACCTGCAGTGCTTTGAAAAATGTTTTCCTCTGAAATCTTTTTTCTGTTTTTGCTTTTTTGTAACACTTACATGGCTCTGATCATCAAACAAATAGAATCAGACAAAGGCAACCTGAGTAAACACAAATAGTAGTTTTAGCCTACAATTTTATTTGTTATGCATCAAATTCCCCTTGTCCACTCATTGATTTATTGTGACTTTTTCAAAACCTGAGAGACCACAGTGGATGATAAAAAGTCACAGATTTGATAGTTTGAGTCCTACAGTGTTAGGTAGGCGGCCACACGGCAATGACGATACACAACACATGAACAAATTTCACTCACGAACATTCCCAAGTCAGACCGGAAATCTCGCAAAACTTCACAAGATCAAACGTGACTTCGGTGGAAATACACATGGCGGATGAGGAGGAAGGCAGGCTAGACGCTACCAAGTCACTGCCCGTCACCTCGCTTTCTGATTGGCTTCACGTCACATTCAACAGGCGGCTTGCTCGTTTGTCCTCGGAAAACACACCACACACTCTTGTGATATATCGGGCCAACAATGCAACATGTTGAATATCCTCAAGTTGTGATCAGAGTAGGGTGACCAGGCGTCCCAATTTACCCGGGACAGTCCGGATTTTGAGCCATTTGTCTTGTGTGCCCAATAATGTTTACAAACCCAGTATGTTGTCCTGATTTCACCCAGCCTTTGTCCCGAACGTCCCGATTGTTAACCACTGTAATGGCTTAAAGCACACACAGCTAATTGTCTTTGCACGTCAAAGGCAATTTACAAACAAACAGAACAAACTACAGAGGAGCAAATATTAGAGATGTCAGGTCAGGAATGAGAAAGATCACAGGCTTTAAGGACAGGAAGGACTGGACAGATGGAAGTCTGGACAGAGCCAATGAACTGAACACATTCTTCAACAGGTTCAGTTCAGGAACTAGCTCAGCATCCTCATCTCCTGTTCCCAGCCAAACAGACATCCTACCCTCCTCTGACCATGTCAGGAAGTCATCAGCTCCAACTCAGACCAGCCGTGTCTGATGAGCTTCCTGACAATTACTCCACTCTCCCCTCAGTTTAAAAGACCCTTCCACTCACCTTCACATCGCTCAGTCATCGGTAATCCAATGCCCAGAGCTCCTACTCGTCAAACCAGAAGTCTTCCTCCTACCAGTCGTTGCCATCCAACCTAACCAGTCTCTTTTCATCAGCTCAGCAGCCTGCTCCACCCTGCGCCTTTAATCCAGGGGGACTCCCATCCGCGTCTGGAGCGCCAAGCTTCACCCGATCGCCTCTCCCTGTCCACCGGCGATCCTGACAGGATGACTGAGCCCTCAACGAGCGCTTCAGCGGAGGTAGAGGCCCTTCGGTCTGAGGTGATACACCTCCGGGCTCTGGTGGATCGTCTCAGTGCTAAAATCGACACTCTGTCTGAGGCCCATATCAGGCTAGCCGGGCTCGTCAACACCCTCCAGCAACGACCGTCTTCCACCACCGAACCTAGGATCTGCCTCCCGGATAAGTGGAATGGGTCTGACGGCAAGCCAGACGGTTTGTTAGCCACCCTGGACATGATTTTTGAGTGCCAGCCCTCAATGTACGCCTCCTCTGCTCCCAGGGTAGCTCTGCTCACCTCCCTCCTTTCCGGGCAGGCACAAGAATGGGCGGCTGCCCTCTACAATCGGAGGTCCGTGCTCTGCAACGATTACGTCCAGTTCGTTGCAGAGCTGCGCAAAACTTTTGTGCCGCCCTGCAGTGAAGTGGACGCGGAGACTCAACTCCTTCATCTCCGTCAACAAGACCAGCCTGTTCACCTCTTCGCTGCAGAGTTCAGGACGCTCGCGGCTAAGCTAGCCTGGGGAGATGCGGTCCTGCGATCGCTCTTTTTGGAGGGTCTCGCCAACTATATCCGGGACGAGATGGTTGGCAGAGAAGCTCCCAAATCCCTTGACGAGGCTGTCAATCTGGCTCTCGAGATCGACCGTCGAGTCATGAGCCGCCCTAGAACACCATCCCGTCTTCCACCACTGCGTCCCGCTTCACTCCGCTCAGTTGAGCCCAGCACTGCTCCCGACCGCTCCTACTCCGGCGACAGAGAGGAGCCGATGCAGCTAGGGCATCTGTCACCGAAGGAGCGGGATCGACGTTTCCGGGAAGGGCTCTGCGCCTACTGTGGGTCGCCCAAACATCGCCGCCTGCAGTGCCCTCACCGACCGGGAAACGACCAGGCCAGGTGAGAGTCGGGGGGGTCTTACCTGGCCCGACAGGACCAGCTCGCTTCCTTCTTCCTGTCCAGCTCATTCATCGCAATCCACAGCATACATTCGGCGCTCTGCTCGACACTGGAGCGGCGGAGAATTTCATCTCCACCCAACTAGCCACGAAGCTCCAGATACCGCTGGAGACCCTTTGCAGTCCAGTCCTGGTGACTTCCGTCGACGGACACCCCCTGCAGCCCTACCCTGTCCGACATCGCACCATCAAGATCCGCCTGTGGGTGGGGGATCACACAGAGCTCATCCAGTTCCTCGTCATCGCTTCCTGCTCCGCGCCACTCATCCTGGGCTATCCTTGGTTCCATACACACGATCCGCACATCTCCTGGTCGGCGCAGCGGATACTCAGCTGGGGTCCCGACTGTTCAAAGAGGTGTCTCCGTCCCCCATCGTCAGCCCCGCTCGAGACCATATCGGCGCCCGCCCTGGAAGATATCCCTCCGCCCTACAAAGACCTGGCGGAGGTCTTCAGTAAAAGCCGAGCTGCCAAGCTACCACCGCATCGATCCTATGATATGGCTATCAACCTGATGTCAGGGGCGGAGCCTCCACGCACCCGTCAGTTTCCTCTCTCACAAGCGGAATCAGCCCAGATGGAGACTTACATTGCCGAATCTCTAGACCAAGGATTCATCCGCCCATCCACTTCTCCAGCATCGGCCGGCTTCTTCTTTGTTAAAAAGAAGGAGGGGACGCTGCGTCCCTGCATCGATTACAGAGGACTAAATCAGGTCACCATAAAGGATCGCCATCCACTCCCCCTGCTGAACACTATTCTGGACTCCCTTTCCCATGCAACCATTTTTACTCGGCTCGACCTCCGGAATGCCTACAATCTGGTTCGCATTCGAGAAGGGGATGAATGGAAGACGGCGTTCAGCACCCCCTCTGGCCACTGGGAGTACTTGGTGATGCCATTCGGTCTCTGCAACAGCCCAGCAGTGTTCCAGCGACTGCTCAATGATGTGCTGAGGGACATGCTCGGACGGTGGGTATTCGTATATCTGGATGACATCCTGGTCTACTCCACCTCTGAGATGGATCACGTCCGACATGTCCGAGCCGTCCTTGAGCGCCTCCTCCAGAATAATCTATTCTGCAAATTGGAGAAGTGCGCTTTCCACCAGTGCTCCACCACCTTCCTAGGCTACGTCATCTCGGCTGAAGGGGTAGCCATGGATCCCCAGAAGGTGGCAGCAGTGAAGGAATGGCCACTGCCCCGGACCCTCAGACAGCTCCAGTCCTTCCTTGGCTTTGCAAATTTCTACAGACGGTTCATCCGGAACTACAGCACGATTGTTGCTCCACTCACCAACCTTACAAAGTCGACCGACCGGCCACGCTTGTTCAGTCTACCCCCCGAGGCCCGACAAGCGTTCAACCAAGTCATCACGCTGTTCACCTCAGCTCTCATCCTCATCCATCCAGACCCAGCCAAGACCTTCACCGTCGAAGTGGATGCCTCAGAGGTTGGGGTCGGGGCAATCTTGTCCCAACGCGGCCCGGACCAGAAGCTACACCCTTGCTGCTTCTTCTCTCAGAAGTTCACTCCCACACAGCAGCGCTATGGGGTTGGTGACCGTGAGCTTCTGGCGGTGAAGTGGGCTCTGGAGGAGTGGCGCCATCTGCTCGTAGGGACGTCCGAGCCATTCCTAATCTGGACAGACCACCAGAACCTCCTCCACATTCGTAATGCCAAGCAGCTAAACCCTCGCCAGGCTCGCTGGGCGCTTCTCTTTGAACACTACAACTTTCACCTCTCCTACCGGCCCGGTTCCAAAAACGGTAAGGCTGACGCCCTCTCCCGTCAGCACTCCCAAGCCACCGTCCCGATTCAGCCAGATGCCATCATACCCCCCCACCGCATCTTGGCGTCTCTCCAGTGGCCGCTGGAGGACTCTATCCGATCGGCACTGGTTCAGGAACCAGCACCGCCGGAGACACCACCAAACCGTCTCTACGTCCCAACCAGTTGCCGCCAGGAGGCTCTGCTTTGGGGTCATTCTTCAGCCATAGCCGGTCATCCAGGCATTGCTAGGACCCTCAAATTCATCCGCCGCGCCCTATGGTGGCCCACTATGGCACAGGACGTCAGCAGCTTCGTCTGCGCTTGCACCACCTGTGCCAGAGCCAAGTCCACCACCCAACCACGATTGGGACCCCTTCGACCTCTACCTGTTCCAACTCGCCCTTGGTCCCATATCGGGGTGGACTTTGTGACGGGACTCCCCACCGCAGATGGCTTGAACACCATCGCCACCTTCGTAGACCGTTTTTCCAAAGCGGTCCACCTCGTTGCACTGCCTGGCCTGCCCACGGCCAAAGGAACAGCCGAGCTGGTCCTGGAACACGTGGTGCGGTTGCACGGCTTCCCCCAGGACATTGTCTCCGACCGTGGGCCCCAGTTCTCCGCTAAGTTCTGGAAAGCCTTTTGCCGTCTTATCGGAGCAACTGCCAGCCTTTCGTCCGGCTTTCATCCGGAGACCAACAGCCAAACAGAGAGGGCCAACCAGCAGGTGGGAAAATACCTCAGATGCTTCGCCTCAACGCAGCCCTCCACCTGGCCGCGTGCGTTGCTGTGGGCTGAGGTATCCCTCAACCTCCAGGTCTCCTCCGCCACAGGCATGTCGCCTTTCGAGGTCTGCAACGGCTACCAACCATCCATCTTCTCTCACCAGGAACCAGAGGTAGAGGTACCAGCGGCCCAACAACTTATACGCCGCGCCAAGGCCATGTGGATCCGTGCTCGGGCCGCCATCAGACGGGCAACCTCCGGTTATGTGGAACAGCACCGCCGTCGCCACCGTTCCGGTCCCACCTTTCACCCAGGGGACCTGGTCTGGCTCTCCACTCGGCATCTCAAGCTGCCGACTGACTGTCGTCGGAAGTTGACCCCCCGCTTCATCGGCCCGTATCCAGTCCTTCGAAGCATCAACCCGGTCACATACCGTCTCCGCCTTCCAGCCTCCCTCAAGGTCCACCCGGTGTTCCACTGCTCCCTCCTCAAACGCCACGTCACCTCGCCTCTGTCTCCTCCGGCAATCTCCCCACCCCCCCCTCGTTTCATCGACGGTGGTCCGGCCTACACAGTGAGGCGGATTCTGGACTCTCGACCCCGCGGCAGGGGGTACCAGTATCTGGTGGATTGGCAGGGCTATGGTCCTGAGGAACGCTCCTGGGTGCCGTCCCGGCACGTCCTGGACCCCTCCCTCGTCTCTGACTTTCACAGCTGTCATCCAGACCGTCCAGGCCCTTCAGGAGCCGGACCTAGAGGGGGGGGCTCTGTCAGGAAGTCATCAGCTCCAACTCAGACCAGCCGTGTCTGATGAGCTTCCTGACAATTACTCCACTCTCCCCTCAGTTTAAAAGACCCTTCCACTCACCTTCACATCGCTCAGTCATCGGTAATCCAATGCCCAGAGCTCCTACTCGTCAAACCAGAAGTCTTCCTCCTACCAGTCGTTGCCATCCAACCTAACCAGTCTCTTTTCATCAGCTCAGCAGCCTGCTCCACCCTGCGCCTTTAATCCAGGGGGACTCCCATCCGCGTCTGGAGCGCCAAGCTTCACCCGATCGCCTCTCCCTGTCCACCGGCGATCCTGACAGACCAACAGCTTTCCTGTCACACCTCAGATGTTTTATCCTTCACATCAGCCATGGACTCTTCTGATTCCACACGTTTAACTTCAACCAAGTCAGGAAATGCTGCTACCCCCTTTGCCTCCCCCTCCCACTTGTCTGTGTCTAAAAGTCAGGTGAAGAGGAAGCTGGAGAAACTGAACCGGTACAAGGCTGCAGGTCCAGATGGTGTCAGCCCCAGATTCCTGAAGGCCTGTGCAGAGCAGCTCTGTGGGATTCTGCAGCACCTCTTCAACCTTAGCCTAACTCAGGAGAAGGTCCCAGTGTTGTGGAAGACATCCTGCCTTGTTCCAGTACCAAAGAGAACTCACCCATCAGTCATCAGTGACTATAGACCTGTTTCCCTGACATCCCACATCATGAAGGTCCTGGAGAGACTCCTGTTGGCCCACCTGAATAAGCAAACAAGAACGTATCAGGACCCGCTGCAGTTTGCTTATTGCAGTGGAGTTGGAGTTGAAGATGCCATTATACACCTGCTTCAACCAACCCACTGTCATCTGGACAAAGCAGGCAGCACTGTAAGGATCATGCTCTTTGATTTCTCCAGTGCATTTAACACAATTCAGCCTGATTTGCTTCGTCAGAAACTCCTGAAGACACAGGTGGAGCCTTCAACAATCGCCTGGATCAGTGACTACCTGACCAACAGACCACAGTTTGAAGAACTGAAGAACTGTGTTTCAAACCAGGTGGTCAGCAGCACAGGAGCACCACAGGGGACCGTACTCTCACCATTCCTTTTCACTTTGTACACCTCAGAGTTCCAGTACAAATCAGAGACTTGTCATCTACAGAAATACTCAGATGACTCTGCAATTGTCGGGTGTATCAGAGATGGAGAAGAAGCTGAATACAGAGAGCTGGTGGACCACTTTGTGACATGGTGTGGAAACAATCGTCTTTGAATGTGAATAAAACAAAGGAGATGATTGTAGATTTCAGAAGAAACAGGGATAAGTCAAACACTGTTTCCATCATGGGAGAAGAAGTGAAGGTGATTGAGGAGTATAAATACCTCAGAGTTCACCTTGACAACAGACTGGACTGGAGACTGAACAGTGAAACCGTCTACAAGAAGGAACAAAGAAGACTGTACTTCTTGAGGAAGCTTAGGTCCTTCAAGATCTTCTACAAGTCTGTTGTGGAGAGCGTTATCTCTTTAGCCGTCATCTGTTGGGGTAGCAGCATCAGAGCCAGGGACGTAAAAAGGCTAAACAACCTGATAAAGAAGGCTGGTTCTGTTCTTGGCACTGCTGTGGAACCTCTGGAGATGAAGATGCAAAGAAGGATTCTTCATAAAATCAAAAAAATATATACAACCCTGAGCATCCTCATGTCACACAACAACAGTGCGTCATCAGTCGGAGGCTTCTTCAGTTTCGCTGCAATACAGACCGCTACAGGAAATACTTCCTGCCCACAGCCATCATCTACAACGACTCCTTAAATAATTAATTATATGAGCTACAACAACACTTAATTTGCCTCTGGGATCAATAAAGTATTTTTGAATTGAATTTGAATCACAAAGTTATCATAGTGATGGCAATAAATGAAAAAGCACTTTCTCAGAAAAGTACCGGGAAATGAATATGCTGTGTCTTGTGCTTTATGTAAGTGTGAATTCTCCGTTGCTCACGGAGGGAACGCAGACGTGCCGAGCCATGTTAAAACTAGCAAATATAAGCGGTGGCACATAAGAGTCACTAATGTTAGGGAAAAACAGTAATGCTGTTATTCTGTTTAGTTTCTAAACAAGTTGTGGTCCTTTAAAGTGTTTTTTTACTGTTCACAAAAAGGCTGCTTTTAATATTGCCCAAACAAATGGGTTTCAAAAATACTGTATTGTTCCGATAAAAATGTTGCATTAAAAAGATTACAAAATAATTTCCCTATTTTGAATATAGATGTTCAAGTATTACTACTTTTGCACTTTCTACAATAAAAAGCTGTTATAAGTCACCAGCGAGAGGATATATCAACCTTAAATCGTTGGTCAAATTTAGGTGTCCCAGTTTTTAATTTTGAAAATCTGGTTACCCTGGATCAGAGTGGTCCCGTCGTCCTTCAGAGCAGACCAGAGCACCAGAGCAGGTGGAAAGAGAGAGTTGATATCAAGTATACACAGCACTGATTTCATAAAAAGAACATTGTCCAGACAGTTAAACATATTGTTCTTTGTTCAGTGGCCAAGGGCTGCATTGATGCTTTAGGAGCAGAACAACATGATGTAAGTGAAAGAGCCATGAAGTCTGCTATCTATCAAGAAAAATCCTAAAGGAAAATGTCCAGCCATCACTTTGACACCTATTCTGCAGGACAGTCATTGAAAACAAACCAGCAAGTCCACCTCTGATTGCCACATAGCAACATTTAAAAGCACAATATTGTTCTTGTACCTTAATTAGGACTGTTATAAATTAATCCTACTAATCCATTTTTTGTGACTAGGCTCTCAAATTAACTTGTACTCATCACTGATTCACACCGGGAATGAGGGCTACTTAGGAACTGCCTGAAAAACCTCTATTTCAGTAGCTGAATAACATTAGAAATCTCCTGAGGTGAAAGGAAGCATTCTTGTCGGGAAGATTTAAACAATGAGAAACAAAAGGAAGACAAAAGCTGAAACATTAATTAGAAAGCAGCTATTTTGTGTGTGCTCCCTATGAGCTGTTTGAAAGCTAAAGAAGAAAAAAAGTTCCTGGATTATTAAAATATATATTTTTTAATGAGGTGTAGTGGTTAAGACGGGCACCCCATGTTCAGTCGCCTCAGCCCTCGAAGCGGTCGTCCCGGGTTTGACTCCCGCACCGCGGACCTTTGCCAGATGTCCCTCTCCCACTTCTCTCCCCCTTCTGTACTATCCACTTCAAATAAAGGCCAATGTGGCCACAAAACCTTTAAAAATATATATCTTTTTTAAAATTTAATTTTCTTGTTATTAACATGGAAACTCTGTGTTTGTCCTCAATGAATGTAGGATTTATCACCGTTCCCCTTTTAATCTTCTGTATTTACTCTAGAGACCATCTTCAGCTATATAAAGCTTTTCATTATATCACTATTTGACAGGGATGTTTGACTTAGACCGTGTTGTTTAATATGTAAATGAACTAAAACTAAAAGTAAGAGCTGAACTGAATGTAAAGAGGAAAAACTTGCTGTGTAGGGTTGTTTACCTCCTTCGGTACGAAGTCTTGTGTTGTGTGAGTGAAATGTAACCCTCGTTTTAAAAGCCTTCTCCTTCACACCACCACTCGTTCTGCTGTACGCGTGTGTCTTTTGATTGTGCCAGCATGTGTCAACGGCACCGTGTCTATGTGTGTGGAAATGGGGGGGAGACTACAGAGGTAAAGGGAAAAAGGAAGGAGTGAGCGTTGAGCCTAATCAGCCAATCGGGAAGCAGATTAGGAGGCTGGGAGAGCTGGGAGAGCTGGAAGAGGGGCTGAGGTAGAGCTGTTACCACAGTGGAAGAAAAAAATAAAAAAGAATGAAAACATCTTTGGCTAGCAACACGGCGACCAATCACAATCCGTTCACAGGCCAAAACAACTTTATACACCAATAACCCTGCCTTGTCTGTCTCTGGCTGTGTGTGTGTGTGTGTGTGTTTGAAAAAAAAAAAAAACTGCCTGCTCCGAGGATTTTTGGCAGGAGCCCAAATGTTTGTGGGTGTGCATACGTCCCACTCTAAAGACGACAGGCAGACTTCCCTTCTAATTTGACACGGTTCACTGTTTTGGCATGCACTCGCTGCCTCCCCAACTTTGTGGATGCGAGGATGTGCTCTTCGGCGTGAGCTGGGTGTGAGTGACAGCTCTGACCTTTTCAATATGCCCGCTAAACCTGAGCTCCTGTCCCAGCGCAGACATGCCTGTGTCAACTCCTGCACTGCTACATGAAGGTCAGACTCTTGCAGTACAGGCACGTCCACACACAGGCACGGCTCTATACAGTGCACAAGAAGTGTTGTCCTCCTGATTGTCTCTTTCCTCTGCCTCCCACTCCCAGTTGAAAAAAAAAAAAAAAAAAATGAACTCATTATACTGATCCACGGTAGGTTTAGTCAATCTTATGGGTTTTCTTCCTTTGTGCTCTTGCTGGAAATAACTGCTGTGTTTTTCTTCTGGGCAAATTAGGATGTCATTTTGACTGATTACAATTTATGAACAATATCTCCTGAAGTAATAAATTAGCTTGTTGTTAGCATTGTTTTTTGTTTAGTTTTTAAATACTGAACAGGAGATGACGTATTTTGCAAGAATATACCCCTTGAACCTTTCCACATTTTGTAAAAAACAAATTTCCCTGTATTTTGATAGGATTTTATCTTTAGTCAGATTGAGTACTGCAACATCGTCCTCACCGGTCTGCCTAAAACGTCAATCAGACAGCTGCAGCTGCTGCTCGCGTCCTCACTAGAACCAGGAAAGTAGAGAACATCACCCTAGTTCTAAAGTCCTTACACTGGATCCCTGTAGGAATTAGAACCAAACATGGAGAAGCAGCTTTCAGCTTCTATGCTCCTCTAATCTGGAACAAACTTCCAGAAACCTGCAAAACTGCTGAAACACTGAGTTCTTTTAAATCACAACAATTTTTTAAAATCTGTTTAGAGCTGCCTTTGAGTAATGCTTCGATCTATAATGTTTTGTGTATGCTTCTTGCTGTTTTTACGTTATATGCTTTGTAATGCTTTGATGTATCTGTGCATGCTTCTTGCTTTATTGCTGTTTTTACTTTATATGCTTTATCTGTGTTTTACTGCTGTTTTTATTTAACCTCTTAATCATGTAAAGCACCATGAATCACCTTGTTGTTGAAAGTGTGCTATGCAAATAAAATTGCCTTGCCTTGCCTTATGTGATAGACAAACACAAAAGAGTAACTGAAACCGGATATTTCCACACCCTCTATACAAAGACACAGCCCTTTTTCCTTCTGTGTTTAATATTAAGCCAGACTAAAGTGTGGGTTAGTTAGGATTATAAAAAAATCTAAATATATTTTCTGAATGCCAGTTTTTTTAATTTATTTTTATAAATTCATGATTTATTTCTCTAAATTGACAGCTTCATATAAATTTCCCCATTGCATTTTAAACTGTATGATTTGGGTAACATATTTTGAGTATCCCTCCTTAAGCCTCTTTCTATTTGTTGGAATTTGGCCCATTCCTGCCAAAAGAGCTGGTGTAACTGAATCAAGTTTGCCCACAAGTTTACTATGATACCTGAATTAGGACTTTGTGATGGCCTCCCCAAAACATTGACTTTGTTATTCTTAAGCGGTTTATAACTAATTTGTTAATATAATTTGACCCATTGTTCATTTGGAAGATCCATTTGTTCCAAAGCTTTAAAATCCTTGTGTCTGGAGATGTTGCTTCAATTTTTCCACACAATGTTCTTCGCTCATGATGCTATAAATTGCACCAGTCCCGTTTGCAGCAAAACACCCCTCACAACATAATGCTGCCACCCACGTACTTTCCCCACTGGCACAGTGTTCTATGGCTTTCAAGCTTACCCTTTTTCCTCCAAATGTAGTAATACTCATTATGGCCAAACAGTTCAATTTCAGTTTCATCAGACCACAGGGAATTCGAAATTAATAGAAAATGAAGGTCTTTTTTTCCCTGAGTGCATTTGCAAACTGTAATCTAGCTTCTTATGTTTTATTTGGAGTAATGGCTTCTTCCTCACTGAGTGGCCTTTGAGCCCATGTTGGTACAGGAGTCATTTTACTGTGGATAATGACACACACATCTTCACAAGATATTTTGCTTTTGCTCTGTATCTGTGTTGATACACACATTTAGCACCAAAGCATATTCAACTATGTGATGCTGAACCTCTCTTCTTCCTGAACATTCCCATGGTGTTAGTAATTGGAGACCAATTGTTTGATATGTTGATTTTCTCATGACGTCACTCAAGAAAGTAGTGTATTTGAGATGTTACTTAACTACGTATCCACAGGAGGGCCTCAAATTAAATCTGACTTAATCTAACAGAAGCTTACAAAGCTGTGAAGTCATCATCTAGCCTTTCCCAGATTGTTTGAAGGCATACTAAGCTTACTTTATGTGAGCTTCTGATTTGAAAGCAAGTAGTAAAAAATTCCCCCATTATTCTGAGATTTAGCAAATGGAAATAACTCTAGTCATCCCAACTGATGGGATGTAGCGTATGGTACCACAGGGTGTCGCTGTGTTGGCGTAGTGTGATGTTCTATAATTCTACGGCAGTTTTCTGGCCATTTTAGCAGAAAACAATTAAGTTGTAGGATTGGTAAGGTACACAAAAAAAAATCCCCAACACAATGGTGAAGTTGGCGTAAGATTATTCAATCTTGTGAAGGTCTTTTTCACCTTTTATTCTGTTGGGTTTGTTTCGCAGAAAATAGCAGGGGGTAGTATTCCAAATCAACAATGCATTGAAAAATCTTGACGACATAAACCTGACTGTAGTACCATTGGTTTGGGGGGAAAGGGGAGTTTATTATAATGAATCTATTTTGTTTATAAAAAATAGTCATCACAACTTCTGTTGTATTTGCAAGTACCTTTCCAGAATTTTCTTAGATGTTTGTTAGGAAGTTTATCCGAATCAGGTTTGCTTTGAACTGTGTATCATGAACACGGTCGTATCAGATGTCTCTCCAGGGATATCCAATGTACTAAACTCAGTACGTTTACATCCATTTGCCTGTATAGCTCTGTGTGTGGGTTAGCTTTGAATGTGTAATCGTCTCCTCTTACAGTGCTTACAGTCCATTTTGTCTGCACACACATTGACCATTAGCTATCCACCATACATAATGTATAGCAGTGACCTTTGCTGCACGCTGCACCCTTAGGCCTATAAGCCATTGTTTGGTGTTGTATTGATTTTTACCCCCTTTCGCAGATGGAGACGGTGATTTGAAGAGGGGAGAGACTGAGTGGTGCTGTGTTTAGTGAAAGAAGAGGAGAAGGCCAGTGCAATGGAGTGTAAAGAATTGAAAAGGTTCTGTGTGGAGAAGGACACAGACGGCAGCACATACCTGTAGCCTCCTTTTCAGCCGAGTTACTGCCATGAAAGACAGGGTCAGGTCCAGTATTTCTGAATAGAGCAGCTCATATAAGTGCCACCTATACACAGCCCATTAGACAGAGTGGTGAGAGCAGGGCTACAAAGTAAACAATTTAAGCAGAGACACTGAAAGATTTTCAGCATTCATCAAGCTCCACTTGGGAGTGAAAAAGGGACGGCACACAAGGGGGGGAAAGGTGCAGACTGTCAGGATTTCCATCTGCGCTCCTTCCCTGTAATCTGTCAGAATGTGTTTTTTTTATATTCCTCCCTCTCCAGCTGACAACTAAAGTGGAGATACACAGAAGAGGAAAATGGGCAGAGAAAAATGTTTTTGGTCTCCTACAGTGATGGTGCCATAGGTCGCCTGACAGATGATGGAGGAGGGGACGAAGGGGCTGAATTGAATTCACCACATCACTTCTGTTGTCACCCAGAAGACACAGGACACGATCTGTAGGAGGACTTGGACAGCAGTCAAGCCTACTGTTTTCACAGCTGCCCAAAGCAGTGAGAATGCCTCACTTATTAATCAGACAACACAGAGTAGACAACTAATCTTACATCATAAGCCAAAGCATCAAATTTTCCTTGGCATTGTGAAACAAATGTACTTGTATAAAAGCAACCTACAGTTCCTCCAAATGTATTTATACTTCTTTGAAAGGATTCCCATTTTGTCACATTATAACCACAAACCTTTCAGCTTTAACTGCAATCACAGTTGTAAGTTAAGTCTTCTGGGGTATTCTTCTTTTGGTCATTTGCAAAATATCTTAGGCCCAGTCAGGTTGGATGGAGAACATCTGTGAACATAAGTCTTCAGGTTGGACATGCCATGCTTTCGTCCAAACCTTGTGGCTCTGGCTATTTGGAAGTTGTTAGAAAGTTAAAATTCCCAGGTTTTCTTTAAGAACTCTACTGTATTTCACATCCACTCTCACTAGCTGTCCTGTCCCTACCATGTTTCACAGTCAAGGTGGGTTGTTCAGGGTGGCGTACAGTAGGGCTGGGTGATGAATCGACTTGATCAATTAAACAAATGTTCTGTTTACGAAGATTTCAATTTTGGAAAATCTGGATTTTTTTGAATCCACAGTGATGTTAGCCCACCCAGGGCCTACCAGCATGTTTGACAGCATGTTTTTAGTTAGGCTTTAAATTCAAGTAGTCATCTCAAAAGGGATGATTGAAATAAACGCATGTTTAAAATATTGTTTTACTTCATTTGTAATTTCTATTAAAGAAAAAAATAGATGGAGCAAAAAACATCTATTAAAATCAGATATCAGATTTGGTAAGAAAAAAAAATCATAGATTTGATTTCTAAGCCATATTGCCAAGCCCTAACGTACAATGTAAGTTTTCCTCCACACATTTGAATTTTATGGAGGCCAAAAAGTTCAATTTTGTTCTCATCTGACATGAAGGCCTTCTTCCACATGTTTGCTGTTTTGTTTATTTCTACACAGTTAACACTTGACCTGGGCTCCTTTTACATGAATTACTGCATCAATACGGCGTGGCATGGAGGTGATCAGCTTGTGGTTCTGCTGTGGTATAATGGAAGCTCAGGTTCCTTTGATAGCAGCCTTCAGTGTCATCTGCATTGCTGGGTCTGGTGTCTCTCATTTTCCTCTAGACAATACTCCATAGATTCTCTATGGGGTTCAGGTCAGTCTAGTTTGCTTGTCAATCAAGCACAGTAACATCAGGGTCATGGAACCAGCTTTTGGTACCTTAAGCAGTGTGGGCAGATGCCAAGTCTAGCTGGAAAATGAAATTAGCATCTCCATAAAGTTTTTCAGCCGAAGGAGGCATGAAGTGCTCTGGTAGAGATCATGTGGTTGAGTTGACTGTGGACTTCAGAAAACCCAGTGGACCTATATCAGCAGATAACATAGAACGCCACATCATCACTGGCTGTAGAAACGTGATGCTGGACTTCAAGCAACTTGGATTCTGTGCCTCTTCATTCTTCCTCAAGACTCTGGAACCTTGATTTCCAAAATGAAATGCAAACTTTTATCTCTTGTTCAGGGGGGGGCTTAACATGGGGAATGTAACATCTGTTGCTCATGTGTAGGATTCGCCTATGAATAGCTGCTCTTGATGCATTGACTCAAGTCTCAGTCCACTCCTGGTGAAGCTCCCCCAAATTCTTGACGGGATTTCAAATGACAATCCTGTCAAGGTTGAGATTGTTTCTGTTGTTTGTGCACCTTTTCTTAATCACACTTTTTTCTTCCTCTCAACTTTCTATGAATATTCTTGGATACAGCACTCTGTGAACAATCAGCTTCTTTAGCAATGACCTTTTGTGGCTTACCGTGTGGAGGGTGTTCATGACAGTCTTCTGGACATCTGTCCGGTCAGTCGTCTTCCTTTTGATTGTGTCCTACTGACCCAGACTGAGAGACCAATTAGAGGCTCAGGAAACCTTTGCAGTTGTGTTTTTAGTTAATTAGCCTATTAGAGTGTAACATCTTGAATTTTCAACATTTAACTTTTGCACAATATTCTAATGTTCTGAGACACAGAATTTTGGGTTATCATTATCTGTAAACCATAGTCATCAAAATGACCAGAAATAAAGACTTAAAATATCTAACTCTAGGTGGAATTAAACTATATAACACAGAACCTTACAAACACAGTGAAATGTTCTTCAGGCAGCAAAGATTATTGCAACTGGGGCCAACTATAGACTTAATGCTGTCCTTACATATGCTACTGAGTGAGTGAGCAAAAATGTAGAAACTGAAAGAAATTTGTGCGGGATTTTTGAGGCAAGGCAATTAAAGTAGACATCTAACAGTGGGACAAAAAGGTAAAAAAAGCACTACTGACAACCAGACCTGCAACTAATCCTTACCTGAAGCCTTTTAGGAACCTGTTGGAAGAACTGAAATTTACCACTTCCGAAAGGATTCCTGTAGACATAGAATAGCACGAGCATGAGGCACAGAAGAGGCGGGGGGACAGACAAAATACAAGAAGCTACTAAAAGGATACGACAGGCGCTTAGAGGCTCTCAATGTTGCCAGTTCAGAAAATATGAATCTATTGAAGGTGCATTTGGGGTGTACCATGTTTTTGTTTGGGCTTTTATTTTAATCAATAGAAATGTCATCAGAATCTGCCATTGTAAAAAAATGCGGTCATATTTAACAAATTAGAATCATATTGAAAAGTTCTTTTATTTCAGTAGCTAAATTCACTATGAGAAACACATTGTATAGATTAATCACACACAGCCTTTATTTCTGTTAATTATGATAATGAAAAACATGACATTTAAGATTACGATATTACATCACTCTAACTAAAAAGCATTTTTTAAACAGAAATTTTGGCTTGACGAAAATACCTGCTAAAGGTGTTTATTTTCAAAAGATTCTTTTATTCTGATTATTTGTGTGATGTCATCCTGTTGTTTTATGATATTTTTTGAGTTTTACAACACTTTGGTCAACTGCTGTTTTTAAAAGTGCTTTATAAATAAACTGGGCTTGACTAGATTAGTACATGTGTATTGGGATTAAGTGTGTGGAACTGAAAGTGTTAAACTGTGTGAGAATGGATACGTTACATTTGCCATGATGTAACCATCTCTTTGATAAAATTGACGATCGGCTTACCATCTGGGAATAAAAATTCTGTGATTTATGAGTTTTCATTCCCAATGAAAGTAGTTGGATAATTATTAGTTGAACGAATTAGCTTCCTTTTTCAGTTTCAATCATCCTGCATCCTCAGGTGAGAAGGAATTCATTAATGCACAAAGAGCATTTTTGTCTATTATTGCACAAGATAAGGTAAAGTTGGTCTTGGGTCATTGCTGTGTTATTTGCAAAGCAGTTGTACAAATGATGCAGCGCTTGGCTCATGTGGGGTCTACAGGACGCATGAGAGCTGCATCACTTAGTGCGATGGAATTTTCAACAGGTCCAAAAGATATGTGGCAGCTGGCTTATGGATTGCTCCGTTGTGAATGCCACGATGTTAAATGCAAGGAAGGTGATACTGGAGCATTATTTACCTAAAGCTGGGATCACACTGTGTGATTTCGGCCGTCGTAGACCTTTTCTTTCGTCATGAAAAGAATCGTGATGACAAACGGTGCGTGTGATCTGCAGCTCTGTGGCCGTGCAGTGTGACGTGTTCCCCGACAGCTTATTTAGTGCTCGTAGGACCAAGTCCAGCCCTCGGCAGTCTTCAGGCAGTGTCAGAAATTCTACGACCCCGGCATGCCATTGACCAATGAAAATGCACCCCGGGAGTGAGAGCGATCTGTCGTGCAGTTAGACCCACTGATATCTTGGGCCGATCAGTGTGACACACAGTCATCTGAGACGGTCGAGAAATACACAGTGTGAACCGGCCTTAAGGCAGAAGATGCTCTTACTCTGCTGAACCATGAGGCAGATACACAATAGTGTGACAGGGAGATTACAAGGAGTCTTCTACCATTAGTAAAGGGAACCTTGTGCTAATCTTTAATCTGAAATGTGAAAAACATTGCAAATATTGTCAATTCTGCATTTATTAAGTAGTAAAAACTTTTACTCACAGCAGGAAGGCACGGAAACAATCCTTTGAATCTTGTTAATTATAATTCTTCAAGAAAAACTGGTATCTAATTCTGACTTCCAAGGCAAGTCCGTTACAACATTAGAGCTCATTACAGCACATACAGTATTTATAATGGGTTTGACAATAAGCCAGTGTTCCCAACTTAGCAAACTGTCACCATACTTAGCATTCCCTCCCTTCTAGACTCTTAAAAAAAACTGAAAAACAAAATCAAAACAAAACTACCCGGCCTCTTTTTCTGGTGATTTCGTAGACTTTCACACTGATGTGAAAGCATGCATTTGTCTCGTTCTCATTGAGCAGAGGGTCATGGGCAGAGGTGAGAAGTAACCAGTTAAATTTACTCCGTTACATTTACTTGAGTAACTTTTTGGAAAAAAAAATTACTGTTATGAGTAGCTTTTACTACCTCATACTTTTAGTTTTCCTTGAGTAATATTATTATGTAAGTATTGTGTAAGTATAATTTCTGTATACTAACTTCACTAAATAAGAAAAAGCCCTTTTTTTAACTGAAAATGAACCAGATACAGACAGAAACCTGTTTTATGTTGAAGGGACACTTACTGTTTTAATGTTATTTTACTGACTCTGTTGCAGAACATAAGAAGAATATTTAATAAAATATAACTGAATATTTCAGCCTGTTTTTGCTATATGGTAACTGTTGTAAAAAAAACACACAAGAATTTGCACATAACTTTATTTATTTTTTGTTCTGTCTGATGAAATCATTTTAACATAACTAATAAGATGTTGTGATCAGTCACTCAGTACTTGAGTAGCTTTTTTACAAAATACTTTTTTACTCTTACTTGAGTAACTTCTTGGATGACTACTCTTTACTATTACTTGAATATAAATATGCTCAAGTAGTGCTATTCTTACTTGAGTACAATTTTTGATCCACCTCTGGTCAAGAGCCCCTATCCCAAAACTATCACAGTCACAGTCATGCATCAGTCCCTCCCAGCTGTAGTCAGAGCAGGAGAAGATTCCCACATTTAGTCAATTATGTAAACTTGGTGATTACTTTAATAAGGGACTTCTGAGAGCACTGATAGCTACTTTCCTTACTCAGGAGTTGGCCACAGTGGTTAAAGCTGCAGTCCGGAGAATATGTATGTATAATGTATCAACGTTTTATAAATCTTTGAAATAATAGAGGGGTTCAATACTATGACAAAAGGCTAGTGCTCCACAACATTTGTTATTCTTGCTAGGTCCCTTACTTCCACCCATAGACCTATATGCTTTTCACACTGACCGCCAATTTATTTTAGCCAATAGAATTCAAGTTTCCACCTTGCTTGCTGTCAATCAACTTACATACGCATCGTGCAAACCTGTGAAGATGGGGCAGCACACACAGGCCGCTCCCATTTACAGTCGCCATATTGGAAGAGAGCGTCCGTCGTGGAAAAGTCGCTCACCTCTGAAATGTCCAAAATGTATAAAATACAATTGGGTGATGCTTGATAGCGCTTGCTACATTCCTCTTTGACTCGCTGTGACAGGACAGGTGATGCGCATGCACAATTGTGTAGGTGGGGCTAGAGAGAGCGGGTGAGGGGAGACGGGATCTTTTGTGAGGGGCCTTGGTACGTTGGAATAAAAAAAATCTCTCTCTCCCTCAAATACTCCGGACAGCAGCTTTAAATAAGCAGGACAATTTTGGTAACTCCATTTTTCACAAAATGACTACTGAACTTGGAGGGACCACATTTACGAAAGAAAGCACATTTACCGAGAGGTGTAAATTACATCATATTACAGTTTGGTTCTTAAAAACGCAAATTTTGAGAGCAATGGCTAGTAAAACCACTTTGATTGATTCAAAGGGGGGAAATCTGACTCTTTAACACAGACACTAATGCAGCACTGATCATTCGGTTACAAGAGGGAGGAAGCGGGGCTGAGGGGGGAAGCATGCCAAGGGTGGAAAATAAGTAGCATCCCGCAGAGCTTTCTAATTCTTTCAGGAGATTGACACCTGAATGTGCTTTCAAGCAGCAAACCGCTGGTTGGCAACACCCCGCCACCCCCGCCTCCAGCTTTCTCCCAGTTCTCTCTCTCTAACACATCTATTTTCAACTCCCAGGGCCCCTGCTCTCTTTGCCATCTGACACCACATAATGTATTCGTCCTAACGAGACATTTTAGCTCAAAAATCTTGCTTTATTATGTTTATTTGTTAAGCAGGACTTGTGCACATGTGCTCGGAAATAAATTGCCGGCCCATTAAAAACAAGGAGAAACTTGCAAAACGAGTTGGGAAAATTACGTTCCAGTTAATGGTAGGTCATTAATTATTCAGTTTGCCCCATAAAGTATTCAGGCCTCTGATTTTTAGCACATTATGTTTATTAGATCACGATGTGATTATGGTAATTACAGGGCAAGCGCTGTGTGCTTCTAATGCACTTTTGATGTCTTTTTAAGGAGGATGGCGCAGACAGAAGTGTCAGGATTTGGAAAGGAGCAGCAGATCACTAGTATTTATTCAGGGAAAAATCTCAACAAGTTGATTTGCATTAAAATTCACTGGAGCTACACTCCACCGTGAGCTACTGTGATGCCTTTCATCCCAGTCTACCTGTCAGCCCATTTGTGTTGTTCTATCCTCTTTCCTCCCTTATTTAATCACTGATGTTGTGTCCTCCTGTTTTCCCCACTTTGTCCGCATTCATCACGTGTCTTCCCTGAGGGAGAGGGGGGGGGGCTTACAGGAGGACAGAAGAGCTTCACAGCAGGGCCCCCATTCCATTTGTCAACATCGGGATTTCAAACGCGATGCCTTAAAAGCCAACTCAGAGACCTCCACTCTTTTAGCGAACAAAAGCTGGAGCAGCAGAAACGTGAAATCCTACCTTTTCTTCTCACGCTGAGCTCACCTTTTCACCAGCGGCTGCTTTTCGGCACGCAGCTACATGGGGTTACTTTCTTTTCAGAGGAGATGGCAGATAAAAAATGAGTGACAAACACTCACAGAGCCTCCTTATACAGCCTTGAGGCAGCACTATTTGTGTGAAAAGGCTTTTTTTTCAATAGTTTACATTCAATTTCCTTTGCTCAAGTTTCTTGCTTTTCAATTCCTTCCTTCCAGAGCGAGCTGTATTAATACCACAGCATTGAATGCTTCCACACACTTGCTTTATTTGTTTCTAAGAAACAAATCCTGCCTGATATATCGTGTGAAGAGATGGCAGATAAAACCAACCAAAGATTTACACCTACAGTAGCAACAACTTTATTAGGTGGACCAAGAGCTGGACCACCGTTTGTGTTCAGAACTACAGCACCATGAAAAATTGCATTGCACCTAAAAGCCTTCGTTGCTGTTGTTCTGTCACACCTAATTGTTTTGCACTGGTAAAATGGTGTTTATGATAGACAAAGATATCTTCAGTGAATACAAAATACAGTTTTCAAATGATTTTTTCAAGGCACAAAGCTATCCAAACCAACCTGGATCTGTGTAAAAATATAATGACATCTCTTTAAAAAAAAAAAGAAAAAAAAAAAAAAGTGAGTAACCCAAATTTTATTTGGTTCAATTTCCCCAGTCATACACAGGCCTGATTACTGCCAGGTCAGTAGACTCAAGAAATCAGTTTCACTGAATGACTGTGACAACGCCAAGATGGTTAAAATATCTCAAAAAGCAGTACAGCATGTCCCAATCCAAGTAAATCCAATAACAGATGAGAACCAAAGTAATTGACATTATTCCATTCAGAATGGGTTGCAAAATCATCTCTAAGACTTTGGGACTCTAGCGGGCCACAGCGAGAGGCATTATTTACAGATGGAGAAAACATGAAACTGTGATGAACCTTTCCAGAAGTGGCTGTCCAACCAAAATTACTCCAGGAGGGCCACTCATTCAGGTCACAAAAGAGCCGAGAACATATAAAGGACTGCAGACCTCACTTGCCTCTTTTAAGTTTAGTGTTGATATGAAAGAGACTGGACAAAAATAACATAGGCGAGTTCAGGCCAAAACTCCTCCTGACCAAAAAGAACGGTTATTGATGAAACCATGAATTCTGCTGCGTAACAGAAAATGGTGAGGAAAAATGTCCCTCCATCAGTATTTGAGCTTAAGCTCAAGAGTACTTTGATTATGTAGCAAGACAATAATTAAAAGCACACCAGCACCTCTGAACTTCCCGAAAGAATGTGCATGAAGTAAAACAGTTCCACTGTTAGGTAGAGAGGTGTAGTGTGGAAAAAGGAGTCATTACGCTGACTTGACTGAACAGCAAAAGAAGCCAGTTTATTTTCTATATATATATATATATATATATATATATATATATATATATATATATATATATATATATATATATATATATATACACCCTTAAAACACCACCGTCTGAATTCAGATTGGCCAATCACCTCAGCCTTCCAAAAAAAAAAGAAAAAGAAAGTTCAAATTTCACATCACCATTAACAATTAATTGTCAATAATGAAATAGCAAACATAAATACAACATACACAATGTATACAATTTACACAATTTTAAAGTCATTTATTGTCTTCATTTCTTTTGACTTTCCTCCCATTGATAACCAAGGATTTCCTATATAAGAGCTGGATTTGAGGCGGCCTTCCTCTTTACCTCTAACAAGATGGTTGCCACAGAGGACACACCTTTGGTAACAAACAAGGATTTTAACTTTGGCACACAGAATGTTCACAATACATCCACAGTCTATAATTAATATAGCGGAATTAAAGAAGAATTTAGTGCTTCTTAACTTTTACCCCCCCCCCCCCCACAAGAAAGGTAGTCAGCAATAATGTTTTTTGTACCTGAAAATTGCTGTATGGTGAACTGGTATGGCTAGATGGTTAGTCACCAGCATTGTATTCAGGCATTCTGATGTTGCTTGGACTGCATCGACGTCTATTGTCTGTGATTGGTTTAAAGAATAAACTCTCTTCCAAGAAGGTAGTATTATAAGGACTCCACAGCCCACTTTACTGCCGGTCCTTCTTTTTCTACTGTGGGGTACTTTTTCTCCTGAACAAACAGCGTCTTACTTAAGAAAAGAAAAGGTTTTTCTTCACCATCTTCTCCCTGAGCCAGTTCTGCTTCAAGGCCAACATTTAAAGTATCCACTTGTACAGCAAATGGCTAGGAAAAGTCAAGATTTTGCAAAACAGGAGCTTGGCAAATCTTTGTCTTTAAAGACTGAAAAAGAAGCTCACAGTCATCATTCCGTATGACTTTGGAGGTGGATTTTTTAGTCACCTCAGTGAGAGGGGCTGCCAAAGTTGAGACAAGGGGAATAAATCTTCTACACCACCCAAGTAAACCCAAAAATGACCTCACTTGCTTATTTGTTTTGGGTCTGGGGATTGCTTGTATAGCTTTCACCTTTTCAACTTTTGGCTTTATTTGTCCGTGGCCAACGAGGTAACCTAGGTATTTTACTTGTTTTTGTCCCAGGCACACTTGTTCACATTCAGAGTAATCACAACCTTCAGGTGCTGTAGGTGATCCTCCCAAGACTCACTGTAAATCAGAACATTATCAAGGTAGGCAGCTGCAAACTTTGAGGACTCATTAAGGATAATATCCATTAACTTTTGAAAAGTAGCTGGTGCCCCGTGAAGACCAAAGGGTAGAACAGTGTAATGAAATAGGCCCAACTCATGCCCTTCTACTTCCGGTCCATGGGTCCCCTACTGCCAAAAAAGATGAATGAGAGTCAATGGGGTGTTAAAAGTTATTTTCTGGTCCCGTTTGAAATGCGGCATGGATTAAACATATGATGGAATGTGAATTTTAAAGACACATTTTGATGCAGAGGAAACGTTAATTTTCGACCGGCGGCAAAAGTTACTTTAAGTTTTGTGTAAAAACATCTACTGGACTACAACTGAAGAAGGAGAAAAATGGCAGTGAGGTTAGCCGGCTTCTCCTTCTTCATCCAGGACAAAGGAAGGTGCATTAAACGTGGAGAAAACCACCATAAATGTGGAAAGTGGCAGCTATGCTGAGGGAGATGGTCGATTGAGTGAGACCCGGCATGTTCCAGAAGGTCTCGTGAGTATTTTATGTGCTGGCTAGTGCTAGCTAGCGTTAGCTCCGTGACGTCATATACATGATTTCTGATTTGTAGGCATTTTAATTGCTGAATTGTTGAAACGCACATCGTTAGTTGTCATTTAAATTGAGGTACATCATATGATTGATTCAGGATGTAAGACCAGAAAATAACTTTTATCGTTCCATTGACTTCCATTAATTTCTTTGGGCCAGGGGACCCATGGGCCAACAGGAAGGGGAGGAGACTTAGGCTCTCCATTCCTGGAATCTGAAATGCTGTGTATTCTTTACAGGATGGATCTAAAGGCACTTGCCAGTAACCTTTACACAAATTTAAGGTTGTGATGTATCTGGCCTTTCCTAGTCTTTCAAGCAGTTCATCAATGCTTGGCATGGGGTAAGAATCACAACAGGAAATGCCGTTTAGCTTTCTCAAGTCTGAAAAAAATCGAAGTGGAGTTGAGTTTTTCTTGGGGACAAGCACCATGGGATTTAACCACTCACTTCTTGATGGTTATATCATTCCAATTTCCAACATCACCTGAACCTCCTTTTTAAATGGTTCAACCATTTGTTCTGGAATCAGAATGAATGGTGCCATCAGAGTTGTCATCAGAGCCAGGGACTTAAAAAAGGCTCAACAACCTGATAAAGAAGGCTGGTTCTGTTCTTGGGACAACTGTGGAACCGCTGGAGATGATGATGCAAAGAAGGATTCTTCATAAAATAAAAAAAATGTTGGACAACCCTAAGCATCTTCTTTATGAGACTTTCATACAACAGAGTGTCTTCAGTCAGAGGCTTCTTCAGTTTCGCTGCAATACAGACCGCTACAGGAAATCCTTCCTGCCCACAGTATACCAACACTTATCTGCTAGATACAAAAAGCAAGGCAATTTTATTTGTACAGCACACTTTCAACAACAAGGTAATTCAAGGTGCTTTACATGATTAGGGGATAAAATAAAAATAGCAATAAAACACAGACAAAGCATATAAAGTAAAAACAGCAATAAAGCAAGAAGCACACACAAAACATATGATACATGAAAGCATTACTCAAAGGCAGCTCTAAACAGATGAGTTTTTAGCCGTGTTTTAAAAGAACTCAGTGTTTCGGCAGCTTTGCAGTTTTCTGGAAGTTTGTTCCAGATTAGAGGAGCATAGAAACCGAAAGCTGCTTCTCCAAGGTTGGTTCTAATTCTAGGGATGTTGAGTAGACTGGAATTAAAGGAGCTGAATGGTCTGGAGGGGTTGGTATAGTAACAGTAGATCTTCAACATACTTTGGTGCTAAGCCATTTACTGATTCATAATCTAGTAAAATTTATTTGAAGTCTATTCTCTGAGCTACAGGGAGCCAGTGTAAGGACTTTGGAACTGGGGTGATGTGCTCTACTTTCCTGGTTCTAGTGAGGAGATGGGTAGCAGCGTTCTGGATCAGCTGCAGCTGTCGAATTAACTTCAGGTTAAAATTAAAAATTTAACTTTTATGATGAAACGTTCTCCATTTAAACTTTTGAGCTCCACAGTATTTTCTTTTTCACAATCGACTTCATGTGCTTTATTAAAGAGACATTTTACAGAAGGATCATTTTCTTGGCTCTCTTTAAAGTTATTGGGAATTTGCCACTTGAGATCAATAGGTGGAGTGATTGGTAAGACCGGTTGAGGAAATTTTGACATACCAATGTTTTTGTTTTTCTCCTGTCTACATTGTTGTTTTGTTTTCCTGATTTTACTTCCACCTCCATACAAATTATCATCTGTGTCTGGCAGTGATTCTAAACCCCTTTTCGTATAATTAGTGATTACAGCACAAGATAATGGCACAGAGTTTTGGTGCACCAAACTGTCTATGATTTGTAAGTCTTCTCCAAGAACAACATCATACGGCAACTGATCTAACATTCAACATTAAGGCTTGGCCTTCAACTTCAATAGTGACATCTCGGTGTGCATGCAACCGCGTCTGTGAGACCCGCAGAGACCGGTTCCAAACAGTTTTATCTGGTTTTAAATCGTTTTTCAGTAAAAGACAGGGAATCATAGCTACATCTTCCCGTTTAGCATCGCACTGTAAACTTTTATAATCATCAGAAGCTTTTAACGGAGGTGTTTTAATCTGTAAGCAGTGTGTGGAACGTCCCACCCCCCACCATGCCTTCACTTACCTGCAGTCCTGTGTGTGATAGCGGTATCAGGTTCAGTCAGAAGGTTCTCAAACTGGAGCAGAGGGTTACAACTCTATACCAAATCCAGGAACATGATTGCGATGTGGACATTATCCCTGGCAGGACTCTCTCTGACACCAATGGTGTTTAGCTGGCTGACACCATTCCCTACCAGCCTGGTGAAGCTGTGGAAGGGGGATCCACTGCTGGGTCTTCAAACGGACTAAGGAATTTGGTGAATTTTGCTGCAGAGGAGGACCCCTGGTTTCAGCAGTGGGCAAAGCCAAAAGCACCGATCAGCTCCACTCTGGTCCTGCCCGGTATCTGGTCCACAGTTGGGTCCGGCCTCGGTGGGGGTGCACGGGGCAATCGACGCTCCTCTCCTTGCACCTGCCTGCTGTTTACAAACTGATACAGTGCCCTGGAAATGGACTTTCCTCCACTGACAGCCCCTGGCCCGCGTCGCTCCGCAGGCTCATCGCTCAATTCCTCTCAGCAGATGATGCAGCAGTCCAACTCCCTCAGCCCTCCACATCGCACCAAACCCCAGATCGCTGCTGGAACTCGCAGAGGAGTGCTCCACTTCACTCGACCCCACAGAATGAGCCCACGGCGCTGAACACGCATCGTTACAGTCCTGGGGATGCTTCTCCCCCTGGCATACAGCAAGCCCGAGATGGTGAATGAACCTCTGGCCAGAGTCAACAGCTTGCAAGCCCACCCCTCACCATGCTCATCATCGGAGACTCCATGGTGAGGAATATAAAATTCATCTACAAACAATAGGTCAAAATTCCACTTCGATATAAAGATTCATTTCGAGTTGTCAGTATGTCCAACATCAAACAAATATTTTCATCCACACAGCTCCCTTTCTTCACCATTCTGATGCTCTGTTTGAACTTCTGCAAGTCTTTTACGCCACATCTAGTTGTCGACAAGTGATTCTCTAATATGCTACTTGTGTTGTCAATTGAACATGTGTACATAAAAAAGTCGCCAGTGAAACAGCATTTTCTTGTTTTTGTCTTTTTATGCGTGCATATGAGTGTGTGCTGTCATTGCTTGGGCCCCCTCCACATATACCCCAACATATGGTTCATCCAGATAGCTTTCTTTGGGTCATGTCTTGGCTTGGCTTTAATATGTGGATTTGCCGCTAATAGATGGAGCTAATTAATCGGGGTTGAGGATTTTGCGCACCCGTGTAAGCTCACCCGTTGGCACACTCGTGCACATGCCTGCTGACATGTTTATGAGCAGGCGACAATGGGTACAACAGAAGCTGCAACCTTGGTAACCGTTTAAAATGGATTCCAGGGGTGGAATCGGCCTGGGCCAATTAGAAGCAAGACAGGCAAGAGAGATGGCACGGGTGTGCACAGCTGCACTGTCTGAGTCCACACACACACATGCAGACACAGACGCAGTTATGTACAGACACTCGGGAAGAGTGTTGCCTCAGGCAGTGTGAATATGACCACCATAATCAAATCCACCCCCCCACCCCCACCCCTCTCCAATAACAATAACTCTGCTCAGGGATGCAAATAATCTGTGCGTCCACGTATCTTATTATTACAATCAATAATGGAGAAGCATCCCAACACACACTAAGTCTCAAGAAAAACACTCCTGTCACTCAAATGAGAAAGTATTGCCTATTACAGTGCTCTGTGTGTGTTTTGGTGTGTGTGTGTGTGTGTTTAAACAGCTGAGTCCCCCTCTGTTTTAAAAAAGCGAGGAGATCAAAACAGAGCAAAGGGGCTCACAGGGCGTAAAAACTAATTTATATTAAAAAAAAGTAATCCTGTCAGTCTAGTTTCTGTATTTTCCGCCCACTGTCAAGGAGCCCCTCTCTTCCACAAAAGCAGAGTGATGTAGAAGCAGGCCAAACGTTCAGAGAAAGCATCAGCGCTCTCTCGCTTTTGATTCAGCTCCCAGTCTGACCCCTGTGCTCCCTGATGAAATGGCCACGGTATTACTGCTGACTTTGTGATAAGACCCGGCTCCTGATGTCACACATTTGCAGCGGACGAGAGTGGGCGGGGCAGGCTGCAGAGCAGTAAGAGAGTGAAAGTGTGTGTGTGTGTGTGTGTGTTTTTTTCTTTTTCTTTGGGGGATCTGAGTATGCCTCTGTGCACTGATAAGTGTTGATAAGGGAGAGCGTGTGGATGATTGCTGATTTGTGGCAGGCTGTCTCTCGTTAATGAAATCCTTTGTGTGTCTCTGATTGGCTCATCAATCAAACAGCAGTTCGCATATTACCCATAACCCCCTCTCTTCTCTCTCCAGGTGGTGGATTGCAATGTGACGCGTGCCCATGTGTACACTTGGTTGCAAAAAACGAAGGACGGAAAGAAGTCACACCTTTGAAAACATGAGGTACAAATGAACACACAGAGATAAATGTGTGCTGGAGGGACGACGTGAAATGTACTCTCTCTCACACACACACACACACGCTTTCAACTTTTTTACACTTTATAAGTTACAACTATAAACTTCTGTTTCATTGGCCTTTTATGTAACACACAAAGTAGCACAAAATAGTGACGTGAAAGAAATATGATAAAAGTGTGACATGCATTTATAATCAGCCTATTTTTAGTTTGACACCCCTAAATAAAATCCAGTCTGGCTGATTGCTTTGAGAATGTAAATAATGAGTGAATAGCATATCGTTTGGAATTTAATCTCAGTAAAAACATGGCTGTTCTGTCAAGTCTTTGCAGGTTTGTTAGAGAACATTAGTAAACAAAGATCACAACGAAAACGGTAGAATAGAATAGAAAGCTTTATTTGTATGACACCTAAAGACCTAAGACCACATATGGCTGAACTAAAATCACACACATTGATACTTAAAAAGACCATTTTTTAAATCATTACAGAAATTCCTTTCCTGGAAAGGGCTGTGATTGCAGTTGGAAAAAATTAATTTTTTAGATTGTTTTTTTTTGCCAGTGGAACTTTCTATCAACCTGCCTGATAGGAGAAGACTGAAAGAATGATGGAGGGCATGAGAAGGATCCTCTGTGATTAGGGTGGCTTTCCTGATCACAGATCGCTCATACAAGATGGACCAGTGGAGTTTGTGGTGAACCAATTATTTGTTGCTTGATCTGTGACAGTTTTATTTTCTGTTTACTGGTGAGAAAGTTGTACCGGGATGTGATATCAAAGGTTAGAATGGATTCTAAAAGTGACTCGTAAACCACCATTAAAATCTTTTTCCTGACATTAAAATTTCTTAACTTCCTGAGGAGATGAAGGCACTGGAGTGCTTCATTGTAAATTGAGTCTGAGTGCATTTGGGGGGACAGACGAGTGTCCATCTGTGTCCCCAAATATTTAAAACACTCCACCTGTTCAACCTGCTCTTCCTGAATAGACAAGGGTTTGAAAAGCAAAGATGTAGTTGCTGCTCTGTCTCTACCCGCACAGCACAACTGCTATGTCTTTGAAATATTTAGTTCAAGTGATTTTTCACAAGTTCTCACCAGGCCATCCACTACAAGTTGGTACTGGGTAGGATCCTCAATACTGTCCATGTGAGCCTCCATACTGTCTATGTGGGATGCCCTTCTGTCCAATGTTCTGAAATGAAAAAGGTATAGCTTGACCAAACACCTCCCAAGATATTGCCGTCTACCTAAACTAAAGGGCCAGGCAAGAATGGCATAATTTAGAGAAGCAACCGGGAGGTCCATGGTAATTTTGGAGGAGCTGCAGAGATCCAGAACTCAGATGGATTAATCTGTTATCAAGAAAACTAGTAGTGGTGTACTCCACAAATCTGGTCTTCATGAAAGAGTAGCAAAAAGAAGGATTCTAGCTAATGAGATTTCCCAAAACACCATTCCCACAGTACAATAATGCTTTTCCGGAGTAAGGAAGATGAACAGACTTGATAAGAAGAGGGTGCAAAAGACTTGAGACAGCGGCAGATGTCCAACATCCAGCAGGACAAAACACTAGACTATACAGCCAGAGTTGCAATGTGATGTGCTAAAATGTCTTCATCAAAGTCCAGATCTAAATTGAATAGATGCGCTCCATCCAATCTCTCTGAATTGTGCACAGACAGTAGAGATACATCCCAAAAGAGTTGTAGTCGTAATTTTGGCAAACAGTAGTTTGTAGTTTTAACATGAAAAAAAGGTTAATGTATATGAATAGCTTAGCCAGGAACTGGTTGCTGCTGAGTGAATGCAAAAAAACATGCACACGGACAAGCCCTCTCTTACACCCGCTGTAGATAAACACCCTACAGCCTCGCTAAAAGCTGGACATCAGTGGTTTCCCCTCACTGTCATCTTGATATCCATCCGCACAATGAAGGACATAATGAGACATTGAATGCATCATCTGCATTAATTCCTGCTTGATTCAAAGTGTCGTGGCTAAAGAGGGCAAAAGGAGGGGTTGTAGAGGGAAGAGGGTGGCAGTAAAGAGGTAGTGCTGCATGGGTAGGAGTGGAAAAGGGGAAAAAAGGAGGCTATGGGAGGAGGAAGCCTTGAGGGACACCTCACTGCGGCTGCCTCAGGGCTCACAAGAAACACACACACACTCGCATATCCACTGAGATTAACAGCAGCAGATACACACGAGTGCACACGAGTGCACACGAACACACGCTCACATGTGCACACTCATGCAGAAAGTTATGGACGAAATGAAGTGAACATCCCAAACAAGTACTAAAAGATTAAATCTGGACACAACTGGGGTGAAACTTGAAAAATTAGAATATCGTACAAAAGTTAATTTATTTCAAAAATTCAATTTACAAGGTGAAACTAATATATGATATAGACTCATTTCATGTAAAGCGAGATATTTTAAGCCTTTGTTGTAATTTTGATGATTATGGGTTACAGCTTATGAAAACCCCAAATTCAAAATCTCTGAAAATTTTAATATTGTAAAAAGTTTTAATATTTTAGGCAAAGTGTCACACTATCAGCTAATTAATCCAAAACACCTACAAAAAGTTGCTGAGCTTTTAAATGATCTCTCAGTCTGGTTCAATAGTAATTACAATAAAGGGGAAGACTGCTGATGTCAGAAACTCATCTTGCCCAACGACTTCCACCTGCGCTCATTAGATTCACTTCCACTTCATTGGCTCTCATCCCAGTTAAAGGGCGTTTCCACTCACCACATCCTCGTTTTGACATCTAGTTTCCAGCCCCAGAACTTCTGAGCTGACCTCCTCAAGTCTACTCATCCCGATCGCTACTTCTACGGTTCCTGGACCGGAGACCTGCTGTGCCTCTGGATCTCTTCCCTGGTCCGTCCGGCCCAACTCATGGCTTCCTACTCATTTCTGCACTTGAGCTGATCCAAAATAAATCAAAACAATGCAGAAAACCATCCATTGACACCCTCCATAAGGAGGGACAGCCTCAAAAGGTAATTGCAAAAGAAGTTGGATGTTCCCAAAGTGTTGTATCAAAGCACATTAATAGATATTCACTAGCAAGGACCACGCTACAGATTCAGAATTTAACAGTTTATTGAACGGGGAGGCTGTGCCCGATGAATGCTGCGAAGAAAAGGGGAGGGTAGAAGGGGCGGGTCGGCAGGACCCGGAAGAGAAAAGGCGGGTCGGCAGGACCCGGAAGAGAAAAGGCGAGTCGGCAGGACCCAGGACCTAGAAGGGGGGGAAGGGAGGGGTGAAAACGAATGAGACAGACGAGGAATGAAGGGCAGGCAGAGTTTATATGTGTATCCTGGCGTGATTGGAGATTTAGAGCAGGTGTGTGGTACCGGGTGAATCGAGTTAAGACTGATTCAGATTTATGAAGCGGGTTTGAGGCGTGGTCTTGCTCCTGAACCTCAGCTAACCCGCTAGCTCCATGTTATGTGGAAGGGAAAACTGTGGAAGAAAAAGGTGCACAAGCAGCAGGGAAGACTGCAGCCTGGAGAGGATTGTCAGTAAAATACCATTGCCAAAAGTGTTGGGGACCTTCACAAGGAGTGGACTAAGGCTGGAGTTAGTGCATCAAGAGCCACCACACACAGACAGATCCTAGAAATGGGCTTCAAATATCCTATTCCCCTTGTCATCCCGCTCCTGAACAACAAAGAATGTCAGAATTGTCTTACCTGGGCTAAAGAATAAGATAACTTTAAATGTTGCAACTCATTTGGAAACCAAGGTCCCAGAGTCTGAAGGAAGAATGGAGAGGCACAGAATCCAAGATGCTTGAAATCCAGTGTGAAGTTTCCACAGTCTGTGTTGATTTGGGGAGCCATGTCATCTGCTGGTGTTGGTCCTCTGTGCTTTATTAAGTCCAGAGTCAATGCAGCCATCTACCAGGACATTTTGGAGCACTTCATGCTTCCTTCTGCAGACCAGCTTTATGGAGATGCTGACTTCATTTCTCAGCAGGACTTGATACCTGCCCACCCTGCCAAAAGTATCAAAACCTGGTTCAATGACCATGGGATTACTGTGCCAGCAAACTGACGGGCCAGCAAGCTGGCCTGACTAAAGCCCCACAGAGAATCTATGGAGCATTGCCAAGAGAAAGATGAGAGACATGACACCGAACAATGCAGAAGAGCTGAAGGCCGCTATTGAAGCATCCTGGTCTTCAATAACACCTCAGCAATGCCACAGGCTGACAGCATCCATACCACGCTGCGTTGAGGCAGTAATTGATGATAAAGGAGCCCAAATCAAGTAGTGAGTACATAGGCATGTAATAAGTCTATATTATAAATTAGTTTCACCCTTTATGTTGAATTACTGAAACAAATGGATTTTTGCATGATATTCTAATTTTTCAAGTTTCACCTGTACATAGTCATGTCATCATGTGCAAATTTAACTTCAACGATATTGAAAGTGCAAGTAATGAATGTATCCAATGTATATTTTGGGCTTAATACCAGCATTCTATTGGGAGCACAGCCATGATTTCTGGACCAAAACACAGACCTAGCAGCTGGTACAAGTGCTGATCACACAACACTCTCAGTCTCAACAGGAAGAGGAAGAGTTTTGAAAAGCCAAACTCAAAACAATCCAGCTGCCTCTCTGAGCTTTCGTCTCTTTTGCCCGTGAGCCCAGCTGGACTCACATCGGGAGAGAAATTGACGCTTTGCGTTTCCATTCTTGCTGGCAAGGGGAGAGGAGAGATCCAAAGACACAACAGCCTTCTGATTGTTGATCAGGTGAACTGTATCCAGTCGATGAAATAAGTCCTGAAACTGACTTTTTTGAAACCCTGCAGAAAGAATCTTTGTATAACAGATTCTACAAGAGAAGGAGAGAGAGCTTCGAGGACATGCTGCTGCACGCTACAGGAGCTGAGGGCTGCTGAGCTGACTGCCGCCTGCGAAAAGGGAGCGGTCCATGGGAGAACGAAGTTCCGAACTAACGGTTGCTCTGCAACTCACGAGGCCCTGGGTTCTGGGTAATGGTGGCTAGCTGCCGCATCCGAAGCCTAACTGTTAGCGCCCCACACAGCTACTGCTAACTGACTAGCTATAACAGCTGGTTTCTCTGCTTTATCGCCCGTCTTTTCAGATAATGGAGCCACCATTTAATGAAGATCTAAAAACTTTCAAGTAAGTTCGTGTCTGGGAAGAGATAAATTAGTTTAGGATAAAAACTTAGGATTGTTTGTCTATTCCACTGTGTTTTGCTGCATTTGTAAGAATTTATTTATTCAATTGTTTGATTTCTGACTGATATAGTCGTTGTAAATCATGCAACATGAGTTACTCCGTCCAACTGGAGTTTTTCCTTTGTTCTTTGGTGTTAAGCTAAAACAGATTGGCTCTAAGCACCACTACATAAAGTAGCTTCACACACTTAATCTGATTAGTGTGGCCTGCTTTCGCAGTCCCTCTAGGCTTCATAAACAATAAAGATAACTACCTACGGTATTCAAAATACAGATAATATAGCTTATATACAAATACATAGCTAAAACACAGAAAACTAATCATATAAGTCCTTTTGAAACCACCTTCTCAGTATGTCAAAATACTAAATTAGATTGATCACTGTGGTCCCTCTGGACACCCTCGGCAGAGTCAGGGTCCCGGGGCGTGTCCCTCTGGACACCCCCTGTGGAAACAGGAATCAGGGGCGTGTCCCTCTGGACACCCCCTATGGAAACAGGAGTCAGGAGCGTGTCCCTCTGGACACCCTTGGCGGAGCCAGGAGCCCGAGGCGTGTTCGTCTGGACACCCTCGGTAGAGGCGAGAGTCAGAGGCGTGTTCTTCGGGACACCCCCTGGGAAAACAGGAGTCAGGGCCGTGTCCTTCTGGACACCCCCTGTGGAAACAGGAATCAGAGGCATGTCCTCCTGAACACCCCCTGTGGACTGGGAGGCCACCAAGGCTGGCTTCCATCGGCTTTTACGGCATGTGTTGCCATAAAAGGGTGGCCTTTTATTGTGGGCAGTATAAGGTACACCTGTGCACTAATCATGATGTCAGATCAGCATCTTGATGTGGCACACCTGTGAGGTGGGATGGATTATCTCAGCAAAGCAGAAGTGCTCACTATCACACATTTAGACTGATTTGTGAACAATGTTTGAGAGAAATGGTAATATTGTGTATCTGGGATGAATTTTAGATCTTAAAGTCCATCTCATGAAAAATGGGAGCAGAAACAAAGGTTGACAATGAGACTGATGAAACCTGCACTGGACACATCTACATTATATATAGACTCTCTAAAGGGCAGTTTAAGGATTTATTAAGCATTTGTTCTGTTTGTGAAAACACTAAAATAGGAATTTAATGGGTTTGTTTGCTTTTAGAATCCCATAAAAATTAACCTAGGGTATTGGCTAACCAAATCTAGAGTATAATTTTCCTATACAAATTACAGGTCCTTTATGAATTTTGAAAAAAACTTTACAAATGTAAAACAAAACAAGAAAGGGGGATTTTTAGTTTTCCCAAATGTGTCGCTAAATTCTCATCTCATTTGGTTCTCGTAAACCCAATGTTCTATTTTATCTGGTGTTGTGTACTGGAGGTATTGGTACCTTTCTACCATCGGCATTAAATTGGATTTGTGCCCTTGATATTGTAGCTACAGCTTTTTAGTTGCGGGCATTATCTTTTAAGCAGAGTTGACAAGCAGATGGAAAAATGTTATGTGAGACAAGTTGGATAGGGAATAATAATAATTGGATAGGAAACGCTTGGAATGAAAACACTGAAACAACATGGAAACTATTAAAAATGCTTCTGCACAGCAACAATTAAATTTGATCAGATTAAAAATAAGGGGAAAGCCCTTATGTGACAAGGTAAAGATGTGTCATTATTACATATTACACATAGTAGTCAAAGAATTCTCTATGCTGCCTATTCAGGATCCGACAATGAAGAAAACTGATATCTTAAAACCAGAGTAAGGCTATAAGAAGGCAGTGGGAGAATTGCAATCTGCCTACAATGAGAACTGGCAGGTGAGGGGAACTGTGGAAGTCAAGACATGATCTGGGGGAGCACAAAACTGTCAGATAAGACTGGATGTCTGCTGGGCAGAAAGGCGAACTGACTGCAGATTGGCTGACACAGATACAATTGCACATGGGGTCCTCTGAACAGTGTTGATGCGTGGTCTTTGTAGAAGAGTTGTCGAAAAGAAAACCTTATCTGCAACCTCATCAGAAAAAAAAGCTGCGATGAGTGGGCTTGGAAACAAATGCTGTTGACAGATGAAGCTGAAAATTAGTTGCAAAAACCAACAGTATGGTTGGAAAAGAAGGCTGTAGAGCTTGATGAGATGACGATCCTGCCAACTGTTGTGTGGAAATCTTTCTGCTTCACAGTTGTTTGACAGGCAGTAGCGGTGGAAGCATTACACACTTAGAGGGAAGAGTAGATTTCATGAAATATCAGTAAATTCAGCAGACAAAAAGGAACATAAGTGAAACTTAAATAGTTGGTTTATATAAGACTTAGAACAATTAAGTATGAGGTTGTTTTTGCTGCTTTTCACTCTCAAAACCAGCAACAGATATATCCTTTTCCAAACAGCTGCAGCTAGTACTCATGGGTCCTATGAATTTGTATAAAATTTACCTATTTAAAACCACTTTTAAGCTTAATAAAAAAACAGTGCTTATATATTCTGAATTATAATGTTTGTCATAATGTTTGATCTAGCTTTAACACACAAAGTGTTTTGTATGATATTGTCTATCTAACAATTTAATCCTAATATACATTTTACTCAACATTAAATATATGTCAGTGTCTCAACTGCTAACTGAACTGCTTATATTTTAAATATGGTTGTTTATGAGCTTTTGAAGTATTTTGTAATATATATAGAGGGCCTGATTTATGATTTATGCGCTTGTTTAAACATGTGCAAACCTGACATGCACCAGGGGATTTACAAAGCAGGCCCATATAGGACTGCGCCTGTTAAACCTGCAGCAAGATGCGCGCAATCCATTTAGCGCTTTCGACCTTGACGAATATGCAATGTGGGCGTTTGTGTTATAAGGCGCAAAATATTGGGAGGAGAACATCCAAATAAGTAGGCATTCCACGCACAGTGTGATTTATCAAACATGAAACTGTTTCAATCAATCAATCAAACTTTATTTATAAAGTGCTTTTCATACGAGTTGCAACTCAAAGTGCTTTACAGATTAAAATGATCCCACATAAACCATATTCCTATGCCTCACCCACAGATTTAAAAGCCTGGTCACAGTTATACCTCCCTCTCCCCAACCCAACTCCCATGCACACAAACACTTAAGAACACCAATGAAAAGGAAATAAAAAGGACATTGCGCCAAGTGCAGATGAGTCAGGTAAGAAAACGCCATCAAGGGAGCCATCTGTGCTGGTGGCAGCAGATCAACTGCAACAGCAGAGGCACACAGGGCGCCCAGAGGAGGCAAAGCCGAGACCTCCACCTCTACCGAAGTGCTACCTGGAGAGCACCCAGGCTACCACAGCTGACCACCGCTCCCGAGGCAGAGGGCTCCCATCAAGGAAACACTGACAGGAAGATCAAAATAACAGATTAAAGTATTGAAATAACAGGGGATGTCCTGACTTTAGGGATGATAAGGAGACGGCTGCCAGAGGAGCACAGAGACCGCGAAGGTTCATAAGATCATTAAGACACTTAAAAACCATTAAAAGAACCTTAAAATCGGTCCAAAAAAACATGGGTCACCAGTGCACTGAATTCAAGACATCTGTAATGTGCTCCTGCCTCTTGGTCTTCGTCAGGACACGTGCTGCTGAATTTTGTAGAAGTTGTAAACCTGAGATTTTTTTTGGGAAGACCGGAAAGCAGGGCATTACAGTAATCAATTCTACGGGTGATAGAAGCATGCATCAGTGTCTTCGTGTTGGCCCGAGAGAGAATGTGGCGGACTCTGGCAATGTTCTTTAGATGATAAAAACCTATTTTGGTGATATTTTTAATGTGAGGGATAAAAGTCAGCTCAGAATCAAAAATTACACCCAGGTTCTTCACTTGTAAAGAAGGATTAAAAGGCAGTGATTGTAGTTTTGGTAAATGTTTCTCTCTCTGAGCCTCAGGACAGATGACTAAAACTTCAGTTTTGTCCTGGTTGAGCTGGAGAAAGTTTTCTGCCATCCAAGATTTGATGTCTGAAATGCAGTTAGAAAGTGCATCCATTGGCCATGTGTCATGAGGAGACATGGAGATGTACAACTTTGTATCGTCAGCATAACTGGGAAAGTTAACTCCATGTCTCCTGATGACGCTGCCAAGAGGGAGCATATAAAGGTTAAAAAGCACTGGGCTTAAAATTGAACCCTGGGGCACACCACATGTAATCTTGTGGACCATAGAGGAGCAGGTATCTAAACTTCCCATGAAAGTCCTGTCTGTGAGATATAGTGGCTTTCAAAAGTATTCGGTCCCCTTGAACTTTTCCACATTTTGTCACATTACAGCCAAAAGCATGAATCAATTTTATTGGAATTCCACGTGAAAGACCAATACAAAGTGGTGTACACGTGAGAAGTGGAACGAAAATCATACATGATTCCAAACATTTTTTACAAATAAATAACTGAAAAGTGGGGTGTGCGTAATTATTCAGCCCCCTAAATCAATACTTTGTAGAACCACCTTTTGCTGCACTTACAGCTGCCAGTCTTTTAGGGTATGTCTCTACCAGCTTTGCACATCTAGAGACTGAAATTCTTGCCCATTCTTCTTTGCAAAACAGCTCCAGCTCAGTCAGATTAGATGGACAGCGATTGTGAACAGCAGTTTTCAGATCTTGCCACATATTCTCGATTGGATTTAGATCTGGACTTTGACTGGGCCATTCTAACACATGGATATGTTTTGTTTTAAACCATTTCATTGTTGCCCTGGCTTTATGTTTAGGGTCGTTGTCCTGCTGGAAGGTGAACCTCCGCCCCAGTCTCAAGTCTTTTGCAGACTCCAAGAGGTTTTCTTCCAAGATTGCCCTGTATTTGGCTCCATCCATCTTCCCATCAACTCTGACCAGCTTCCCTGTCCCTTCTGAAGAGAAGCACTCCCAGAGCATGATGCTGCCACCACCATACTTGACAGTGGGGATGGTGTGTTCAGAGTGATGTGCAGTGTTAGTTTTTCGCCACACATAGCGTTTTGCATTTTGGCCAAAAAGTTCCATTTTGGTCTCATCTGACCAGAGCATCTTCTTCCACATGTTTGCTGTGTCCCCCACATGGCTTGTGGCAAACTGCAAACGGGACTTCTTATGGTTTTCTTTTAACAATGGCTTTCTTCTTGCCACTCTTCCATAAAGGCCAACTTTGTGCAGTGCACGACTAATAGTTGTCCTATGGACAGATTCCCCCACCTGAGCTGTAGATCTCTGCAGCTCGTTCAGAGTCACCATGGGCCTCTTGGCTGCATTTCTGATCTGCGCTCTCCTTCTTCGGCCTGTGAGTTTAGGTGGACGGCCTTGTCTTGGTAGGTTTACAGTTGTGCCATACTCCTTCCATTTCTGAATGATCACTTGAACAGCGCTCCGTGGGATGTTCAAGGCTTGGGAAATCTTTTTGTAGCCTAAGCCTGCTTTAAATTTCTCAATAACTTTATCCCTGACCTGTCTGGTGTGTTCTTTGGACTTCATGGTGTTGTTGCTCCCAACATTCTCTTAGACAACCTCTGAGGCCGTCACAGGGCAGCTGTATTTGTACTGACATTAGCTTACACACAGGTGCACTCTATTTAGTCATTAGCACTCATCAGGCAATGTCTATGGGCAACTGACTGCACTCAGACCAAAGGGGGCTGAATAATTACGCACACCCCACTTTTCAGTCATTTATTTGTAAAAAATGTTTGGAATCATGTATGATTTTTGTTCCACTTCTCACGTGTACACCACTTTATTTTGGTCTTTCACGTGGAATTCCAATAAAATTGATTCATGTTTGTGGCTGTAATGTGACAAAATGTGGAAAAGTTCAAGGGGGCCGAATACTTTTGCAAGCTACTGTAGGATGTGAATCATTTGTGAACAGCACCAGAGAGGCCAAGCTGTTCTAAACGGGTTAAAGGAGTCATAACCTAGTATTATCTTGGATACCCACGCTCTATTATAGTCTTTCAGGCCCTTCTAAAAAAGAAAAGTTGAAAAAAAATAAACACAGAGCTCCTCTGACCCTTATTTCTGAAGGCATTATTGTCTCGCGAGATCTGATGCGATACTTTGGCTGTCGTGGACGAGCATTGTAATAATGCAAATGAGGGACGCGTTGATTGGTGGCAGGAAGGAGAGGGGTTGACACCGCAGGTAACGCTTTCAGCATATCTAACCCATATCTACTACTCCCGCTAGCATACAATAGCCACATTAGCAGTTAGCTGCTGTTTGTTACACACAGCAGAGCAATAAAAACACAGCCTTACCATTTCAAATGCAGGCAAGTCTCGGATTGTTGGAATTGCCCCTTTTTCCAAACGGAGCTTTGTTGCCAACTTTGCCTGATATTGTCCCAAATTCGTACTGGATTCCAGCGTAAAAGAAAATAGAAAAAATATTCCCATGATGATTCTGGCAGTCAACAACAGAGCAACTCACGTGTAAACTGCGTTTCTGGCAGAAATGGTTTTATCTGATTTAGCTGATTAAAATAAAAGGCTGACACGAATATGTCTTTTTCATGCATCATTGCGTGAAGAAACTTTCTGCATCTTTCATGGTGGAGTTCGTACTTCGAACCGGTGATGTGTCGGTCGTGAACGAACCGGCTCTAAGAGCTACCCCTTTGAAGTGAACGATGAGAGACGGCTCGTAATTGGGAAACGTTTTTTTTTTTTTTTTCATTCCCACCCCCCTGCTTGTTTTGGTACATTTGGTAGACATTGTTTTGCATTAATTTTTGTAATAAATACACTTTAAGCAACAGAAAATCTGAGGAGCATAAAGAGCCAGATCTTTATGGTGAGTTAAGCCAAAAGAACTGGCTCTCCAAAAAGAGCTGGAACTCCCATCACTAGAATTCAGTAATGGTGGCGCTCGACTGAATATGAGGGAGAGAGGAGCGAGAGGGAGAAGGGAGAGAGGGAGGGCGGGCTTCCTGCAGCATAGGTAGGTCTGCGATGTCCATATATGGTATGTCCTGCGCCGACTTGACGTCAAGTCGGCCAGAAATTAAAACCACGTATTTGAGTGCGCGTGCACGTGGGCTGGTTGATGAACCCAGGGGTAAACAAACGCTTCACTTTTAAATATCGGCTTCCCGGGCAGTGTATAATCGTTAGGCAATTATAACATAAATTCTTTCTCATGGAAAAGTGCAAATTACAGGTCATGACTCCTTTAAAAGAATGGTGTGGTCTATTGTATCAAAGGCAGCGCTTAGATCCAGTAGAACCAACACTGTCACCCTTTTTGCCTCGTAGTTTGATCTAAAATCATTTAAAATCTTCAGAAGGGCCGTCTCTGTGCTGTGGTTTACACTGAAACCAGACTGAAATTTCTCCAGGACATTGTGTTCTTTAAAAAAATCATTAAGTTGAATTAAAACAAGCTTTTCTAAAATTTTGCTTAAAAACGGTTAGTTAGATACCGGTCTAAAGTTGTTAAAATCATTAGGATCTAAATTGGTCTTCTTCAACATGGGCCTCACTAGTGCCCGTTTAAAGACGGCAGGAAAGACCCCCGTCTGAAGAGAGCAATTAATCGAGGTTAAAATCTCATCAAATGACTCAAAAAATGAAGTAGGAATTGGGTCCAAAAGACATGTGGTGGGAAGGACAAAACTGTCCAGCATTTCCTCTGGTAAAGACACGCGCTCAGATTTTTCGTAAACCATGTTACTTTGAGAAGAGGAAATATTACATCTGATGGTTTCCACCTTCCCTCTGAAGTGGTCTGCAAACTCCTCCCAAAGAGTGTTTGAGGGGGTTTTATGAAATGCATCAGAAACACAGTTAAAGATTTTGTCATTTGTGGAAAATAAAATTTTGGGATTATTCTTATGTGTTTCGGTAAACTTGTAAATGTGTTTTGTTAAACTTGTAAAAGTGTTTCAGTAAACTTTTAAATGTGTTTTGGTAAACTTGTAAATGTGTTTTGGTAAACTTGTAAATGTGTTTCGGTAAGATTGTAAATGTGTTTCGGTAAGATTGTAAATGTGTTTCGGTAAATTTTTAAAAGTGTTTCGGTAAATTTGTAAAAGTGTTTTGGTAAATTTGTAAAAGTATTTCGGTAAACTTGTAAATGTGTTTTGGTAAACTTGTAAATGTGTTTCGGTAAGATTGTAAATGTGTTTCGGTAAATTTTTAAAAGTGTTTCGGTAAATTTGTAAAAGTGTTTCGGTAAATTTGTAAAAGTATTTCGGTAAACTTGTAAATGTGTTTTGGTAAACTTGTAAATGTGTTTCGGTAAACTTGTAAATGTGTTTCGGTAAATTTGTAAAAGTGTTTCGGTAAACTTGTAAATGTGTTTCGGTAAACTTGTAAAAGTGTTTCGGTAAACTTCTAAATGTGTTTCGGTAAACTTGTAAATGTGTTTCGGAAAACTTGTAAATGTGTTACGGTAAATTTGTAAAAGTGTTTTGGTAAAAATGTAAAAGTGTTTCAGGTTATTGTAATTTTGTTTTGCACTTCCCGGCCACCGTACTTCCACCACCCTGAGGAACCGGACTGAACTTGGTCATAGGAGGTCCGACAGTATTGAGAAAGAAGCTTGGTTTGTGGAGCTCAGCAGATCACAGCAGGCTGCATATAACACTATTTTTGTGGAGAAGATACTTTGTCCTGATCATTTTCAATATATTTTTAATTATTGCAACAAAAATAATACATTCAAATAATATTCCTTCCTGCCACTCCCTCTTACCACTCAGATAGTGCATCACTTTTCTAAATTACTTTTTCATAAATGTAGTTTTACTTCCTGTTGACAAAAAAGGATAAACATGCCCTTTGCATTAAACAGCAATATTTCAATATTGAAAACATAAGTTATGTGCAGTAAATAGTTGATGGGTGGAATTACAGGGTTGAAAAGGTACCAAAAAAAAGAAATTAGTATTAACAGGCAAGGCCACTCCAGGACCTTTAAATGCTTCTTACGAAGCCACTCCTTCGTTACCTTCACTCCACTCCACTCCTCCATCTTCAATCCCTTGCTGATGTAAGAAGGTTTTCACCCAAAATCTCACGATACATGACCCCATTCATTCTTTCCTTTACACGAAACAGTCGTCCTGGTCCCTTTGCAGAAAAACAGGTCCAAAGCATGATGCTCCCATCCAATGCTTGACAGTAGATATGGTGTTCTTTGGATGCAGCTCTGCATTCTTTCTCCTCCAAACATGACAAGTAGAGTTTTTACCAAAAAGTTCTATTGTGGTTTCATCTGACCATATGACATTTTCCCAATCCTCTTCTGGATCATCCAAATGCTCTCTAGCAATTGTTACTTCTGTCCCAGCTCTCTGCAGGTCATTCACTAGGTCCCCCCGTGTGATTCTGGGATTTTTGCTCACTGTCCTTGTGATCATTTTGACCTCACAGGGTGAGATCTTGCGTGGAGCTCCAGATCAAGGGAGATTATCAGTGGTCTTGTCTGCCTTCCGTTTTCTAATAATTGCTCCCACAGTTGATTTCTTCCCATCAAGCTGCTTACCTATTGCAGATTCAGTCTTACAGAGCCTCTTAAAGAAAAAGTTTCAGGTCTGTGAGAGCCAGAAATCTGGCTTGGTTGTAGTTGACCAAATACGTATTTTCCACCATAATTTGAAAATAAATTCTTTTAATATGCGACCATGCATTTTTTCTGTACTTAAAAAAAATATTTGGTCTCTCAGGTAATGAAAATTATAGGCCTTTCTCAGCTTTTTAAGTGGGACAGCTTGCACAATTGGTAGCTGTCAAAACACTTTTTTGCCCCACTGTAAATTCTGTGTAACTTTTTCAAATCCACTGCTGCAGAAAGAAATATGAGGCCCCCATTCTCTAATAGTAAACTAACTAATAAAAACATATGGCTCTCAGTGTTACTATTTCTGCTTCCCAATTAGTTTCTTTTACACATCTCATTACATGCATAATCCTTTACTTTTATGTACTCACACACACCACCATATTTTATAAAACTGTGATGATTCGTGTTGTAGCAGGACCAGAATGCAGAATGTGGAAGGTTCTTAGCAAGCACATTTAATAATGACAACAACCCTACTACTTCTCTTAATCTCTTAAAGTATCTCCTATCTTATCTAAGTTTTATCTTTAAATTAAATAAATTAAATTACCCAACCCTTACCTAATTATTTTTTAACAACATTTTACTGTTATTACTGGAACACCCATCGTCTTACTCTAAACTGTGTAAACTTGAGCAGATGATGGTGCATCTTAAGAGGTTATCCTCGCGGCCTCTGCGCTCCTGTGGCAGCCGTCTCCTTGTGATTCCAAAAGTCAGGACACACACTCATGGTGAGGCATCGTTTCATTATTATGGCCCTCATCTCTGGAACAGGCTGCCAGAGGACCTCAGGGCCGCAGAGAACGTTCATGTTTTTAAGAGCAGGCTCAAGAGTCACCTTTTTAGCCTAGCTTTTAATTGATTATTACTTATTATAGTGTGTTTCATTGCTTTGTATGTTTTATTCGCTTATATTTTAACTGAGTTTTATTAGCTATCTTTGCTACTATATGGTTAACTGTTTTTACTATTATATTTATTACTACTTATTTTACTTATATTAGCTCTGGTTATTTTACATTTTTACTTATCAACCCTTCTTCCAGTGTTTCCTCTGTGGGAGCCCTCTGCCTCGGGGACGGTGTTCGGCTGCGGTGGCCTGGGTGCTCACCAGGTAGTGCTCAGGTGGAGGCGGGGGTCTCTACCCTCCCTTCTCTGGGTGCCCTGTGTCGGTGCCCTTGCTGCTGCAGTGGACGTGCTGCTGTCGGGGCAGACGGTTCTCCTGATGGCGTTTTCCTTACGTGCCTGACTCATCTGAGCTCAGCCCAGTGTCTACCAATGATCTTACGCGTTTTGGGAAGATGTCTGTGTGTGTTTGTGGGTGGATGTGTGCCAGTGTGTGTCAGTATGGGTTTGGGAAGGGGGAATAACTGTCTTTTCGTTTTTATAATTGTGGGGAAGGGATGGGAATCTGGGTTATGTGGGGTCATTTTAATCTGTAAAGCACTTTGAGCTGCATTTTTTGTATGAAAGGTGCTTTATAAATAAAGTTGGATTGATTGAAAATACAAGAGTTTATTGCAAAAAGAATTCAACTTTCAGTTAAAATGCTTTCATCAACAAACTCACTAAGCTAGTAACACACAACTAAACCACTAAGAAAAAGAATAATAATAATTAAACTAACACCCAAAAGTAAACAGTAAAAGTGATAAATATGCAAAGAAGTAGAAACAATAACCAATAAATTGATAGTGATGTCACAGTTCAGTATGAATATGTTTGCTTAAAGACCATGGTTTGTATTGAAGAGGTTTGGGAATGAAACTAAATTAGTTTTAAACTAATTGTGGTTAGTTTAAAACTAATTAGCACCTTCTGGTTTGTTTTCAAACCACCAATTCACAATGCAAAGCAGAGGTGAAGAAAAACTTTATTTGGAAGAAGTACTGTTTCATTAAACCATTTGCTGAATTAGAAATCAATAACCTTTGGAGAATTGATTCTAGTTTATGGATTGGTCACCGCAGTGACTGATCTAATTTAGTAGTTTGGCATACTAAGAACGCGGTTTCTGAAAAGACCTAAAAGATTCGTTTTGGTGTTTAAACTATCTGTTTTAAAGCTGATTTCTATTTTGAATACCATTAACGGCAGTCTTTATTGTTCATGAAGCCGAGAAGTCAAAGGCAGGCCCACATGGTTTGCTAGAGCATGTAGCCTACAGCTTACTCACGTGGAGCTGCTTAAAGCCACTCTGGTTCATACAATAAACACCAAACAAAGAAAAGATAAACTCCTGTCGGATTGAGTCACTCGGGTTTCAGGACATAAAATGACTTTCCATCAGAAACTTCAAAAATCACTGTTTAAACCTCCAGGCCGACCGGCCTGTTTGTACCCAAACAATAAATGAAGTCTTACACAAGGTAACTAATCACAGTGAAAACAAACAACCCTTAAATATTGTTTATCCTTAACTAATCTCGCCTCTGCCCAGACAGACCTTAGTGGACGGTTAAAGTTCTCTGGGTTGCTCCGTTGATGATCGGGAAAACTAAAACAACGTTAGCCGGCAGGCTAACAATAGCTGCGGTCGGTTAGCAGTGGGAGGCCTTATAGCTGTTGGAGCGCAGGTAGTAGCCTTTAGCTGGGATGTCGTCCCCTCCAGCTTGGCTAAACAGCGATCAGCTCCAACCTTCCTTCACTGACAGTACCTTTTTCCGCAGCTTTCCAGCACAGCATTCATCCCACATAGGCTTTGTTGTGGTGGGTGGAAATGGCTTCCGTCTTGACACGGCTCTGTGGCGTGCAGTAGCTTGTTAGCGGCTTCCTTCCTCATGACAGCATCTGTAATTCAGGAATGTAATTTTAGCGTCTGTAATTTCGGTTAAGCTTTGAGGGCAGAACAGTGGGGATTGTTTCATTAGTGGTTTGCGATTCATCTGATCGATCAGTAGTCTTTGTCTTCCTTGCAGAGAGTTTCTCCCAGAAACTCGTGTCCTTTCCCCTCGCCAGCGAAGGAAGGATTTCCTGGGGTCTCTCCTAGCATAAGCCTGGCCCAAAGCCTAAGCGGAAGAGAACGTGATCCGGCAGGGAGAGTCCTTATAAAAGCTCTGGTTTTCTTCTTCTCCTGTTGGAGCTAAAATGTGGATTAGCGCCACCCAATGGCTGTGTGTGTCCCAACAAGGGGCATCTGCACTCAGCCATGTTTCTGTTAAAAATAAACACTGAAGATTATGGTCTAAAATTAGATCGTTAATAATAAAAGTTTTGTTCTGCAGATAGCAAACATTTAAAAGTGCCATATTAATAGTGATTGGAGATGGAGTGACTGTTTGATTTACTGAATGATTTACAGCGTCTGCACCTGCTGTTTATTTGTTTATTTATTTGGATCCCCATTGGTTTTCACTGGAGTGGTTACTCATTTTCCTGGTGTCCAATTAATAAAATATAATAACTATATACAATACCACAAGGACAGTTACATATATGACCTTTTACAAACAAAATTCATACATTTCAGATTACATACAACAGCCAGATGTAATTCCCGTGTAAATTTCCAACCTTCAATAAAATACCTAAAACATTCAGGTAGATCCAAAGCTAAAATTTGATTTTAATACGTTTTTAAACAATATATGCTCTTTAGTTCTCTAATATTTTTAGATAATGTATTCCATTCCTAAGATGCTCTGTACACAGCAGATTTTTGCATGAAGTTTGTCTTAGCACATTTTACCATCAATTTAGCATCACAAGCATTACTAGTACAATGGCTGTGTAACTGATCAGAATAAATTAACTCTTTGCAAAATGATTCTGGTTGACCTGTTGGAATATTTTTTAAATGAATATGAGTAGGTTGTACTGCAACCTGACATTTAAAAGAGGCCATGATGAAGTGAGGTGCATTTCAACAACATTAGTAGAATATGGACATCTAAGGACTAAATGAACAGCCTTGTTTTGGACAAGCTGCATCCTTAATAAGTCTGACTCTGGGATATGGTGCCTGCATGGAGCAGATAGCGGCACATGTACACCACACACATTAAGTGTATTAATAACAAACGAAAAATGTAATTCACATACATTCTAGCCTAAAAGTAATGAACTCTCTAACAGCCATAGACTTGATAAGTATGTCTTTTTTTTACCCTTTTTTTTCTTTTTTCCCAAATGCGTGTCATGAATCCGCTGCGCCTAGTCCTTTCTCTGTCTGTGGCGGAGTGCATGTGCTTGAAATGATGGCATACAGAGCAGGGGATGCAAAGTTCTCATTTGAACACTGCTCTTTGCACCTGTTATGATTTGCGCACACAATCTTAGTAGATCACCCTCAAATCACACCCTTAGTGCAATTTTGTGCGGCACACGCAATTTTGCACTCTTCATTTGGAATATTGAGCAATCAGACCCATAGTGCACATGTGGCTTATGTCATATAATCACCTAATTTAGGTTTACTTGAACTGGAGTTTGAGGGCAAATTGTTCTCTGATGATGAACTGATGTGGTTCTGACTGAAAGCAAAACATTTCTCTCTTCAGTCTTCAGTGTGGTTCACAAATTATTGTATAAAGGACAGGCTTTTCTGCAAGAACGTCATTAAGGGAATCGTCTTTCATTCATGCTAAATGTGTGGAATGTGGAAGCATTTGTAAATAGTGATAAAACTAATGTTAGCCACCTTCCTCGCTGCTTAGTTGTGACTGTTTTAATGTTTAAGGCAGTTCCAGATAATTGCAAAATTTAACATCTTAAATTGACGAAAGTCCAATAACTAGTACACTGCCTATTTTGACAACACGTTTTATTGTAGAGCGTTAAACCCTTAGTGTTAAACCCTTACCTCTGGAAAACCTTGACAATAGATCATTCTTTCTCACTCAAACTGATATTATTCACTGATATCGAAGCCTGACATTGCCATCTGAATCTTCATGTATTAAAAAAATTCTCTATATTGATTTTTGTTTGCAAAAAAGAATAAAACCAGGTACCACCATGGGTTTTTACTGCCCTATTCCTCCCAGGTTGACATCAGAAACACTGTGGACTTTGTACAAAGAAACATTCCAAAGGACCTAATGGGCAAAAACAGTAGTCAGTAAAGTTATTAACAATTTGCTGATTTAAAATGGTGTTTCAAGTTCAAAAAACGAGGTACACAATAAAGAATCAATGGTGAGGATTAGGTGGGATTTTTGTAAGTTTGGGGAAAAGAAACTACAAATCCTCAATTTTTGTTTTAATACATTGAGTTAAGGTTTCATTAATTACAATCTTATTAAAAAATCCGATAACTGCCTGGGGAGTCCTTATATTGTTATTTTGATGCTTGTCAAATTCCACATTGTTAACAATGATCACATATTTGTGTTTGGAACTACAGCTGATCACATGCAGTCCAGACTTTTTCAGAACCTGTGGAACAGTCTTTTAGTCTTGAAGCTCAGAAGCAAATATTAACATCATCGCACGTTAGTAGCTCATGGTTTGCCAGTCATTGCATTCTCACAGCTTGCATATTGTTTGTATCTTGTCTGTAACTCTGTCACACTTACATTTCCCTACCAAATATCCCAAAATGCTAACAAACAACTTCTGTGGTTTAATGTTGTTGGCCGGCTGGACCAGAAGGGGTTGTAAGCCAACTCAGCCAATAAAACAATGCAACAGCTCAACGACTTCCTTTTCTTCTTCAAAATAGTGTGAGTCTCAAACTTTGGTCCAACAGGGTGTCAAGCTTAAAGTAGTGCCTTGATTGATTTTTAATCACTATATGATTACAAATGGAAGTTCAGCCTCGAGCTTGAGCTACAAAGTTGACCCTTGAAAACTGTGTTGAAATTCAGAAATTTTCTAGAAGTCCCAGCTTGTCTGAGAACCGCCAAAATCCTAAGAACTTGTTAGAGGAGGACACCCAGAAGTGCACTTGATTGTGAAGCACGAGGAAATTGTAAAACTTAATGAGGGATCATTGAATTGAATTTTGGTGTTCTGAAGCCTGCTGGAGGAACAGTTTCCTGGAATATTCCTTTCCTGTAAGAATGGGAACACACTCTAAATTATACTTGATGTGTTTCTGTGAAATAAAATAAATTAAGATAACGAGATCAAATCCTTTTTGCTTCATTTTTTCTCTCCAATCAGTCAACCTAAAGAAGCAGACGGGCGTCCTCTTTCTTCCTGTCATTCTCCTGTCCTCCCCTCTACATCTCCACTGTTTCATCTCAGCAGCCTGTCGGCTCTGGGACACAGCTATGACTCATCTGTCTGTCACATTCAGGATGCCAGACAAACAGACAGTCAGAGAGTCCGGCCTTATCTCGGAGGAGCGAATTACAATTTGTAGCTGGAGGCTTCGTCCAAATATCCGGCAATCTGTGCTGTCTGAACCCATCCTCCCTCAGCAGTTGGCACTTCACTGCATGGCTTATACTTTATCATATATTTTATAGGCTGATTGGCAGTCAGAAGTAATTTCTCTCTGACTTAAATATACATGTATTGCAAATTTATGATTAGTTTCTACTTGTTCAACAACTTTAATTGAGGTTATTTTGAGTGAAGAGTTTGTGTTTTTCATCATGTGGAAACGAGGCCTCCCAGAATAAGCAACTAAATCTGAGACATTGAGCCACATATTTTATTGGTAGCATGACTGACTTAAACAAGTGTTATCATAACCATCATTATTTCCTTTGTCTTAGTCATGGTCCACTGTTTGCTCAACTGGTCATTTGATTTATACCCAATCATGAATATCGTACAGGCCTGGTAGCTCAGATTCTTTAGTTCTTAGACGGATTCCCTTTTGGATGTAAATGTAGATATTTGATGGGCACTTACTGTATGCTCTCCACCAGAACTGTTAGCAGGTGCCACCATGGGGAATGTCAGTATAAATGTTTTATCCTTGAAGGCTGCATCCTTAGGTTTATTAAATAAGTGTTTTGTTTTTCAAGAAAAGGGAGAATATCTAAAGGTTCAGCTTGCCCTCAAATCGCATATATTGAGTCAGCTTTACATGTTAGCTAAATGTTAGTTTGAGTTAGCTACACATTACCTCAAAGAAGTTGATGCCTTTCCTAAATGGCAAAGCTCCATTCCAGCAGTATGTTTCAGCCACAGAAAGAGGTTTTTTTTAGTCTTGGAATGAAAGTCGGGCCCTGGTCCTGACATTGGCTGTTGAAGTATTGCACATAAGTCAGCTCCTATACTCACAGGGATACAAATCAAGTGCAACTTCCTTTAAACGTAGAGCATATCTGGAAAAAACGCTTCTCCCGTGATCTATTGCTAGAGTAGTGCTGTGACGAATGAAGTCCGACAGAGGTCGGCCCGAAGGCCTTGAGGTGAAACCATGTTGAGAAAACAAGAAGTTTGTGGATCTGCATGTCAGTGCTTAAGACTCACTGTGCTGACTCTGCGTGTGTGTGTGTTTTAAGATGGCCTACAGCGAGCACTGTGAGCTTTTCCAGCCAACTCTGGCTGGAGCACAGAGGCTCTGTGTGACCTGCCAAAACACACAGCAGCCACACCAGCCGTAAACTCTGTATGGCTGGGTATGGAGGGATTAGTGCAGGAGAACGGAGGGATTGTTGGCGAAAATGAGGTATGAAAACACAAGAGGAAGAGCAAATTGAGGGAAAGTTAAAAAAATGGGGTAAGGGCATAGGAAAGCACCTTCAGCTACCTCTTTTGAGTTTGTGCACAGCAAGAGAGACTGTTACGCTGACACTGGGTACACACTCTGTACTTCAAAACTCATTTATGCTTGTAAAACCACCCACCCATAAGAAGTGAGTCACTTGATGTCTGTGTAACTATTTGTCCACTGATTTAGGGAATCTTTGCTAATGGTGTGGGAACAATCATCTAATCTTGAATGTGAACAAAACAAAGGAGATAATTGATTTCAGAAGAAACAAGAATAGGTCCAACACAGTTGGCCTCATGAGAGATGAAATGGAGGTGGTTGAGAAATAAAAAAAACCTTGGTGTCTACCTTGAAAAAGGACTGGATCGGATCACCCACCAGTGAAGCCATCTAAGAACGGAAAGACCAGACTGTACTTCCTGAGGAAGCTTAGGTCCTTCAAGGTTTCTTGAAGGACCTACACCTGTTTTAGAGAGTGTAATCTCTACAGCCATCATTTGTTGGGGTAGCAGCATCAGAGCCAGGGACTTAAAAAGGCGCAACAAGCTGATAAAGAAGGCGGGTTCTGTTCTGGGGATGACTGTGGAACCACTGGAGATAATAGTGCAAAGAGGGATTATGCATAAAATCAGTATGTAAGTATGGACAATCCCCAGCATCCATGTGAGCTAAAGCTAACTAATCAATGCAACTGTAACTCAAAAAACGAAGCAACTATTAACAGTAATACCAAATAGTCTCAAACTATGGAATGCCGAAGGTTACTCATTAGTAATGTTGGCTGCTTAAAACTAAATGTGAAACTGATAGCACAACCTGCAATCATCTTAGCATTTTGGGGACAATCATGGAGAACTGAAGAGCCAAAACCAGAATGTCAGTCAATTCTTATACATAAAAAGAAAAGAAAATGAGGTGGTGACACCAATGTAAATGTAATGTACTCCATCTCTAACACTATGGATTCCACATCCTTGATCTCAACATGTACTATTCAAAATGGAACCTACATGCTTTAAATGGACGTTGGGTCTACGTCTACCTAGACGACATCCTAATATACTCCACCTCCGAGGTGGATCACGTCCGCCATGTCCGAGCGGTCCTGGAACGTCTTCTTCAGAACCACCTTTTTTGCAAATTGGAAAAGTGTGCCTTCCACCATCACTCTACCACCTTCCTGTGGTACATCATCTCAGCTGAGGGTGTGGCCATGGACCCCCAGAAGGTGTCTGCAATGAAGACCTGGCCACTACCCACCACCCTCAACCAACTCCAGTCCTTCCTCGGGTTCGCCAATTTCTACCGGCTGTTCATCCGGAACTACAGTTCGGTAGTGGCTCCCCTGACTGGCCTCACCAGACCAGTCGCTCAACCACGCCTGCTACCTGCATCAGCCAGGCAGGCATTCAACCGGCTGACTCATCTTTTCACTTCTGCTCCGATCCTCCTCCACCCCGAGCCTACAAAGTCCTTCACGATGTAGGTGGACGCCTCCAACATCGGTGCTGGAGCCGTGCTTTCACAACAGGGCCCAGATGGAAAGCTGCACCTCTTTTCCAAGGCAGTCCACCTGGTTGCTCTTCCCAGACTACCCACGGCCAAACGGACCGCCGAGCTCCTCCTTGGTCATGTGGCTTCCCCCTGGATATCGTCTCTGACCGAGGGCCCTAGTTTACTGCCAAATTTTGGAGGCCCTTCTGCCGTCTCATTGGTGCAACTGCAAGTCTCTCCTCCGGCTACCACCCTGAGACCAACAGCCAGACGGAGAGGGCTAACCAAATGGTTGGCGGAATCTCCGCTGCTTCGCTTCTTCCCAATCCTCCTCCTGGCCTCGTACCTTGATCTGGGCCGAGCTGTCCCTCAACATGCAGATGTCCTCCACTACGGGGTTGTCCCCCTTTGAGGTCTGCTATGGCTACCAACCACCACTGTTCTCTCATCAGGAACCAGAGGTGGAGGTCCCCGCAGCCCACACACTGATCCGCCAGGCCAGAGCAGGATGGCATCCATCAGACCAATGCTGGCTATGTGGCTCAACACCGTCGGCGCCACCGGCCCGGACCATCATTTCAACCTGGGGACCTGGTGAGGCTCTCCACTCGACACCTCCGGCTGCCCTCCGGATCTCAAAAACTGGCCCCACGCTTCATCGGTCCCTACCCGGTTGTCCGACGCATCAATCCGGTGACTTACCACCTTCGTCTGCCGGCGACCCTGAGGATTCACCCAGTGTTCCACTGTTCCCTCCTCAAGCGCCAGTTCACCTCACCTCTCTCCCCTCCGGAGGATCGCCCTCCACGTCCCCGGTTCATCGACGGTGGTGCGGCGCATCCTGGATTCCCGTCCCCGGGGCAGGGGATTCCAGTACCTTGTGGACTGGCAGGGGTACGGTCCAGAGCAGCGTTCCTGGGTTCCTTCCCGACACATCCTGGACCCCGCCCTTATCTCAGACTTCCACCGCCTCCATCCGCATCTCCCAGGCCCTTCAGGGGCCGGGCCTAGAGAGGGGGGGCTTTGTCAAGAAGCCATCAGGCTCACCTCATAACAGCCGTGCCTGATGGTCTCCTCTCCAACCATTGGCTAGATACTTTCCCTCAGGGATTCAAAAGCCACCGCTCCCATTTCATCCTCGCTCAGTCATCGTTTTCTCTTTCATGACAAGAAGCTCTAGATCCGCGTTTCTACGCACAAACTCACCTCTCCAGTCCGGACCAGGATCCCAGCCTCGTCCCGACCGCCGCCAGTCCATCTGCGTCCCCGCCATCTGTGTGTGGAACACGGCAAAACTCCAGCTCTGACGGCCGCCCGTCCAGAGGCTCCTGACAGCCTGACAGCTAAGCTGCTTACATAAGACAGAGGAGGTGATAGTGGAAACAAAAACGGGGTGGAAAAAAAACTAAAACAAAGTGTTTGAACCTGTTTACAACACCCCACTGACAGTTTTGTGAGCTGCAGTGCTTTTATTATAGATTAAATTAGTGCCACTCATTTTCGAAATAAAACTATCGTTTCTGCATTCATTTCAGAGCTACACTTTCTACTCATGTATATGGTGGCTTGGCTTGGGGCTTTCTGTGTGTGAGTTTGTGTAGAGTTCTAGATGCTCTCCTTTTGCATTTCTGGCTTTCTCAAAGGACTTCAGTTTCTTCTCATAGTCCAAAGTCATGCATGCTGAGTAATTAGCCCTTAGGTGAGTTCATGTGCATGGTTGTCTGTCTTGAGCCTTTTTTCGGCACATAACTTCAATGAAGCGTAATACGCAGCTGATAGCTTAAAGTCATAGTCAATGAATCTGTTTCCACTGGGCGCAAAGCGGTGCGAATCTGACATGTCCCAGAAGTGTTGTGTCGCAGTCCTCTCCACAATCTACGCGACCTGTCTATTTTTAATGCGCTATTTTTCTAGAACACGTCAAGACTGAGTGTGATAGAACACATCAGACATGGGAGCAGTGTAAAGCATTTGGCAAATTTCAACATGAAAGGGAAGTGCAGATTTCCGATTTGCTTAACTATTCTATTCCGTTAATTTGATAAAGCACATTTAAAAACTAAATTCAAATTCAATTCAATTCAAAAATACTTTATTGATCCCAGAGGGAAATTAAGTGTTGGTATTGCTCATATAATTAATTCTTTAAGGAGTTGTTGTAGATATTGATGGCTGTGGGTGGGAAGGATTTCCTGTAGTGGTCTGTATTGCAGCGAAACTGAAGAAGCCTCTGACTGAATACGCTCTGTTGTTGTATGACAGTCTCATGAAGAGGATGCTCAGGGTTGTCCATAATCTTTTTGATTTTATGAAGAATCCTTCTTTGCATTATCATCTCCAGATGGTCCACAGTGTCCCCAGTACAGAACCAGCCTTCTTTATCAGGTTGTTGAGCCTTTTTAAGTCCCTGGCTCTGATGCTGCTACCCCAACAGATGATGGCTGAAGAGATTACACTCCACAACAGACTTGTAGAAGATCCGCAGCATCTTGCTGCAAACCTTGAGGGACCTAAGCTTTCTCAAGAAGTACAGTCTGCTCTGTCCCTTCTTGTAGACGACTGTCTCTGATCTTGACCTTAAGTTGCTTCTGTATACTCCTCAGTAATTCCCTGTCTCCCTCCCTGAAGGCTCTTTTTTTCTTGTTTAGCAGTTCCTTCATGTCACTGGTGATCCAAGGTTTGTTATTAGGGAAGCATCTTACTGTTCTGGTGGGGATGATGTTGTCCACACAGAAGTTGATATAGTCAGTCACACACTCAGTCATGGCATTGATGTCCTCTCCATGTGCTTGGCAAAGAGTCATCCAGTCTGTGGTTGCAAAACAACCCTGCAGGGCTTCTTCAGCTTCGTGTGACCATTTTCTCACAATTTTCTTTGTAACAGGTTGCCTCTGAACAAGTGGTTTATATTCTGAACAGAGAAAAACAAGATTGTGATCTGATTGTCCCAGAGGAGGTCTTGGTTTGGACATGTATGCATTCTTTACATTTGCATAAAACAAATCCAAGGTCCTGTTTTCTCTTGTAGAGCAGCTGACAAACTGTTGAAATGTTGGAAGTGTAGTAGAGAGCGAGGCATGATTAAAATATACCAGGTATTGCCACAAATGCATTGGGGTGCTGTGTCTGTAGCTTAGCAACAACGGAACTGATGACATCACATGCTTTGTTGGCAACGGCTGAAGGTGGAATGTAAAAAACTGCCAAAATTACACTGGTGAACTCTCTTGGTAGATAATATGGAAGGAAACTCACTGCCAAGAGTTCGACATCTGGGCTGCAGAGACGACTCTTCACAGTAACATGTCCATGACATGACAGCTGACCAAAGTGCTGACCAAAAGTGCTGTACAGGAGTGGCACAAAAAACACAAATGTACACAAAGATACAACAATAAAAGCAGGAACAGGAGCATAACAGATATAACAGCAATAGTGATAAACTAAATTTGGCTAAAATAATTAGGCACTAAAAGCAAGGGAATAATAGTATGTCTTTAAGCAAGACTTAAAAACTGAAACGGAGGAGGAACTATGGAAAAGGGAGGCTATCTACATTGCCATAGAACATGTGTTTTAATAATATTGGTAATGGTTGTCACAGAAACATGAAAATACTTGTAAATGGTTTTGTAGCCTTTACCTTTAACATGGATATCTATGATTTTCTTTGAGTTTCTTAGACAGCTCTAACATTTTTTTTTCACTGGTCCTTGGTCATGGGGGTAATTGTAGTCTGTTCCCTGAAGATGAAAAGCTTCAACTCACCTGAAATTAATCTCTATAGTTTAAGGCTTACACATCTCTTTAACAAATCCAACAATAATATTTTATCATATCGTCATTATTTTAGAATCGCATAATTTCTTTTCACAATTTTCCTTGTTTACTCTGTTACATTGTAAAAATACTTTCAATTAAATCCATATTTAGTGCTAATGAAGCATCACTGCAATAAGCTGTAAGGCTGTCAACAAATGTGTCCATGTCTGTAGACTAAATACTTTTGTTTATCTATCATGTTAAAAATGGTAATGCTAAAGCTAAGCTCAAAATTGTTCACACCCTTTGTGGATTTACATGTAAAAAAAATTTTGCCATTCAATCAAAACATTTGTTTCTGATAGGAAATGGGACAGGTGTTTCTCAGAAATTGTCAGTCTTGATTAATTAATCTAGCTCTGTATATTGTATTCTAAATGGCATGTTGATACCCTTGTTAAAAATCTGTGGAAAAATCTACATTGGCATTATAACAATTAAATAATTCCTGAAATTGCTAACCAGCTTTTTATCTGTTTTCACTGATATTTGGGGGATTTTTCTTTGGTGATGAGCTTCAAGTCTTTGACGTTGGAAGGCCTCTTTGTCAACAGGTTCAGAATCTGGTAAAAAGATTGTCCAACAAACGCGCTGACCTCCAACTCTCTCCCAGGTTCAGAATCTGATTCAAAACAGGACTTTGGCTTGGCCAATATAAAAGAGTAATATTATTTTGATTTGAAAGAAACATGTTTTGAACATGTTACTTTAAAACTAAATCTGCCAAAGGTGTGAAAATTTTAAGGCTCAGCTGTAAGTATTACATTGTGGAGGAGCTAGGTTCGATCTCCTAATTACAAAAACCAAACATCCTGTTTTCTGGGTGTGACTGAAGCCCCCTGGTGGTTCACCACAACATAAGCCATAAATTATATCCAGATTTGGGATGTAGTGGTTGCTTTAGTTATCGGAGGTGACGGAGTGCACCCTGGACAGATTGCATGTCTAACACAGAGACCACCAAGCACGGATGTACCTACGAGTAATTTGAAGTGAACAATTAACCTAAACATGCTGGTGTTTGAACTGTGGGAGGAGGTTGAGGTACCTGGAAAAAAAATTTTATTATTACGATTTCCACTACTGATATGTTATATTTCTGACTATCTTAAAGCTGCTGTCCAGGTTATTGGAGGCAGAGTAAGATTTTTTGAATCCAATGTACCAAGGCCTTTCCCAAAACATCCCTTCCCCCCCTACAGCTCCCTCTAGCCCCACCTAAACAATTGTGCACACTCATCACGTGAGGTGTCACAACAGGTCAAAGAGGAAAGCAGCAGCCGCGGAATTGCTAACTTTTTAGCAGAATTTCACTCTAACTTCTCTACGACTGACATAGGACTGACAAGGATCAGATCTCTTCTGATATCACGACTTTGAACAGGAAGACACGGAGCGGCCTAAGTAATCGGCCCAATCTTCACAGGTTTGTACGATGCGCATGAACATTGATTGACAGCCAAAATGGCGGAAACTCTAAATCTATTGGCTAAAGAAATTGATGGTCAGCTTGAATTGCATAGGGGTCTATGGGAGGAAGGCGGGACTTATAGGAAGAATGACACATGTTGTGGCGCACCAATCTTATATCATACGATTGATTTGCACAATCATTTTAAAGATTTATAAAACTTTGGTACATAAATATATTTTCTGGACAGCAGCATTAAGATACAGGAGGCTCACTTATTGTTTAAACAGCTATCTTCTAATCTGATTAATAATGAGTTTTCCCTACTTTTTGTGTGATTTTCTTAAAGACAGTGCAGAATAACACAATCAAACACTAATACAAACACTACTTGCAACCTTTAAAAAGATTCAAACATGCATTCATAACCATACATAGCTAGTTATAGTTAATAATTGTATCCCCGTTTGCCATCAATAGTTAAACATTCTAGTATTTAAATAGGCAGAGGGCAGCTCAGCTCACAGCCTTTTCTAAAGGCACATTGTCAACTAATGGTGTTTTTCTTTGATTTGACAGCTAATACTTGAGAGTGTCAGGAAACATGCGGAGGGAGCACCATGTGATTAAAGCCCACAAGGGAGGCCAAGTCACAATTTCACTCAACAGAAGAATGCTTGTCTTTTTAGCTTCATGCAATTATATAAAGCATGTGGATTTTACAGTTGCGATCGTTCCATATGGAAAAAAAATATTTACTCTATCTCACAAGCATTGTACAGTACACCCTTTTCACATACTGACATATGCACAGAAGTCATTTAACAATGCCTGCACTCTTGTCTAAGCCCTCTATCCATTTCCGTGTAATCACAAAGTTTAATACTTGTTAAACTTCATCAGAACGATTCAAATTTTAAAAAAAATGTGTGACAGTGGAGCCAAGCCTGTTCCAGAAATGTGATAAAGAGAGTCAGCCTGGGGCAGTAACTGTGACCTTAGCCAGACTCATAATTTTTTTCCCAGCTGACAACACACACAGGAGGGTTCTGTGTGCCTGTGTGGCCTCTGTGTGTGCACACGGTCACCTCACACCCTCAGCCACATCCATAACGTTTTATGTCCAGCAGTCTGCACCTCTCCTCATTGGTATAATTTACTGCTGCTTTATGCAGCGTGTCCTGTAGATCGTCCAAAGTTTAACACCTCTGTTAGATTTTAATGTCTCTTTGACTGCTTCATGCTACTGGTTGGGTTCGGGAACCTTTTATTATCCTTCATGTATCACTTCAAATGAATTGAACGGTACTTTTCCTATTTAGCTCTTTGTTGCATATCCTTTATGAATAGATCTATATAAAAAAAAACAAAAATTGGTATAAAAATGAAATTTGGGGTAAAATCAGTACATACATGTTTTTATTAACTGAATTAAACAGAGCGAATGGAATCAGTAAATCTCCAATAGCTTTTGATTTATTGTGATACAGCTGGAATAGAAATTGAAAGAATGTCTGTGAACATGGCGTTGTTTTCAAGTTTTCCACTGCTGTTTTCCCATAGTGTGTGTGTCTATGTGTGTTTTATTGCTGAAGCTGGCCAAACATTACATGACACCAACGAATAATGATAGTGCTTCAATTCTTAGCAGACCATTTCATCACTGGGTAGTTTTTTCCTAAATAAGCAATAAAGTCAATACTAGGAGAGCACCATAAACTTTTTAAATTATTCCAAGTATGTGCTCATTCAGTCGGGATGATCCAAAACAGTAATGGTTGGGTATGGAGTATTTATTTTTAGTGCTTTTTGCCTATTGCTATGCTGTTCAACGTCGTGTGAAAGCTTAATTGAAGGGATGTCCAGATCCAAACCCAGTCACCAAAGATTGTGCTGTTGGTGTCCTATCTGTCGTTTCATTTTTGCAGCATCCACACTTCAAGTCTGTGAGTCATGCTGCACGGTGTATTTTCTTGTGAATGGTTTGCAAAACAGTGTTATCAGTTGTGCAATTTTGTTCTGATTCTGGCTGCACAGATTCCCAAAAAGAGCTGTTTGAGTAGAGGAAGAACTTGTAAGATAGCAGCTGAAACACAATTTTTTTTTATTTTTTACAATGTTAAAGGCTTTTCCACATACAATTAGCTGGAACTGCACTGAACCATGTTTATGTGCCACACTAGTTAGTTATATCAATAAAGAGTTAACATGCTAGTATTAGCTTAGCACTTCACTTGAATATGTATCATTAGTGGGTCTGAGATGTACATTTGCGGAAGACTTAGGCCTTGTCCACATGTAGCTGTGTTTCTCACAAAACGAAGATATTTTTCTACGATTTGGCGGGTCATCCACATGAAAATGCAGATTTAGGGCACCAAAAACGATTCTTTCTAAAAACTGAAACTGAAGATTGCCATTTTCTCCATTTTAAGTGTTTGTTTGTGGACAGAAATAGGCAGCTTTTGGCTCCTAATGGTTCAAAAGTAGTTTACTATTTACTTTTTGTTCTTTTGTAATTTGGTTTTATCTGTATTTTATTTGACTATTTATGCAATTCATTTAAATGTGTTTTTAATAGGTTTAGTTTGTTTTTATAATGTGAAGCACTTTGGCCAACATTGGTTGGAAGAAACATGCTATATAAATAAAGATTGATTGATTGATAGCCGGAGTTTTTGGATTCTACGACGTCACAGCGACAAAAATGCTTCGACATCACATGTGCGACCTGTGCTTACACTCAAAAACAGAATTTATGTCCTCAGAGCTGTGCTTGCATTATTGATTGTGCTCTATGAAACAATTTAGAAAGTAGAAATTTACTCTAAGTGGATAGGATTTGGGAGAACTACTGCCCCCTACAGGTTTGTTATGCTTATGAATTTGCTTAACAATGCACTTATTCGGTTAGGTGTGGACAGTTTTTTTTTATAAACGAGGTGGTGAGGATATTTGCTTAAAAGAAACCCAGCTACGTGTGTACATGGCCTTAATTTGTGTCCGGTCATCTATATCACACCTAACACTAGGTTGTCCTGCCAGAGATATTCATTGGTCAGTTTTCCTAATACCAGGTCAAATGTCAGGTCTTTGAGGGGCAAGTCCAATTCAAGTCTCAGGTTTATGACAGACAAGTTCGTGTCCAGTATCAAGTCTTTCGCTGTCAATTAAAAATGTTAATCTAATTAATCACAGGGTAGCCCTGAATTAATCACGATTATTCAATATCCCTAAATATGATTGAAAAAGTACCATTTTCGATGTAAGAAAAGGACGAAAGCCGTTGCTCTTTTAAAAAAATACAGGAGAGATGCATGCAACTTTTGCTTTAAATTCCATTGTCCCATTTACATGTGGCTATTTTAGCCTATTCATCTCGTAATCAGCAAACTAACTGGTTAACATTTTATGAATGTAAAGCTGACTGTTTTTATCTGAACAATAGAGGGATGGGATTTGTTTGTCAACACCACGGATGCGTGTGAAAGTGGTGTGACACCGGGCCTTTACAAAGCTCCATTTCCCATTGTAATTTGCAGTTATCTTGCAGTTGCAGTGTTGGTTAGCGATGTTAACTTGTTTGTTAGCCAAGGTTTACCTGATATGAAGTGATCGCTGTAGATTTTTGGGTTTTTAATAATCTGCTCGTTCCAATCACTTCTTCTGATCGCTTGCAACCAAAACGTCTTTTGTTTGCTGTGAAACGGGTGAGTCTATGGTATTCTATAGAACTTGCACATTTTGTTGTTTTTATCAAAGCGATTTGTGCAACCAACAGCAAAAACAGGACATGATCGCGTCTCTTTCTGCAGACAACAAGCGCAGCAGAGCAGGTAGTGACGTAGACCGTTAATCCCTCTAGAAGAGACGTTCACATCGAGCCCTCAATGCAGTTTGGGTCTGCCATGCTATTTACATGATGAAGACTGAAAGCAGTGTGGGTTGAATTGTTGGATAAACTGGGCAGGTCATTCTGTCCATGCGTCAATCGATAAAAAAAAAGTTAATTGCGTTAACACGTTAATTTTGACAGCCCTAGTTTTATATTATTTTGAAGATGGATAAAGTATAATATTTTACCACAATACAAATATTAATAGGTATTTCTGTAAAATAAAAATACATGTTGTTATGGAATTTTTGAATGAATCAAATAAAGGGATTTATTAGTATTTATAAAGAAGTAGTTAAAGTCTGGCAAGCGCTACATTCATATTATTTACTCCTTCATTATATATTGCACTATACAGTGGACCCCCAGTATCTGCTGTACCACAATCAGCACCAAACAGTAAAAATCCGCAAATAATTGACACCACCTCCAAAAAAACGCGTAGAACTGCATATTTAAATTGCTCAAACACCAAATATTACTTAATATGCACAGTGGAAACCATCTTGGCACTACGGCAGAAGCTGATATATGCGGTCTTATTTATCACCACTCTTGGTGGTTTAGCCAATCAGTGCCAATGAAAATGAGTGTGGCTCTTTGATTGGCAGTTTTTGCAATCGCCAGCCAGTAGCTTGTCCTGTAGCATTGTACCTTGATGTTTCATAGCGGTTTCAAATTGTCGCATGAATTGCGATTAATCAATTACTGCCATATTTAACGTGCTATGTTTTTTTAATTGCGTTAATCTAATTTTTTATCTTTAATTTGACTGTTTCTGCATTGGAGTTGCCCTTAAATAAAATCTGTTTTTATGCTTTGGGCTTTTTTGGGCTTTTTGCGCTTCACTTGTTGAGTTGCAGACAGTGTTGCCAACTTAGCGCCTGTGTTGCTATATTTAGTGAGTTTTAGACCTTTTCTAGCGATTCTTCTTCAAAAAAGGGTGGTGCCGTGGACTGCCCTTGATCTCAGAGCACTCACAGCAGGCAGAAAGTCCTTGCCCTGCAGCTCCGCCCGTCCAGGTCCAGCTGGACATTTACCCCACTGAGTCCAGAATGCTAACGAATCGCACACGCTCAAAGCCGAAGTTGCAGTCAGCACTGGGACTATTCTCAATAACAGAGAAATATAAATGGCTGGGACTGCATCTGTTCAAGTCTGTTAAAAACAGTAAATTACTTTATAAAGCCACTTTTTAGTTATATATTTGTTCTGCCACAATGATAAAATGAATTTACGTGAATATATGTCAAAATGGGAGTTTTTCTCAGCTTATTAGGTACGATTAAAAAGAGATTAATCTGATTAATTAATTACAAATCATAATTAATTAATCTCCAAAAATTTTTTATTTCTTGACAGCACTAGTATTTTAGCTTCCCTAACTGCATTTTCTTTGTAACATTTTACATTTGCTTTACAAAGAAAGTGAACAAATAGTTAAATTCCCCTCCAATAACTTGGAGTTCCATTCAACAAAAGATTTGCAAATAGGTGAATTCGGCAAAATTACTGAACAGGCGGGGATTCACAGGGTTAAGAGGATATTATACTTTTCACTTTGAGTCATTGAACTTTCCATATTATTGGGAAATGATGTACAAGATGTAATATTAAAACTTTTGTTGTGAAATGTAAATATTAAACATCTTACAATTTACAGTCTAGATTACAGGCTCAGTGTGGGTAAATGCCAGTCCCAGACTTCAGAATGAACACAAAAGGAGATGCTTTTATTTAGAATAATCCAGGAGTGTCTAATGTTACGATACAGCCATACTTAACCAGCTATAAAATACAATGTTAAAGGGTAACTGAAGTTTATTTTGTTCTGAAACGATCCACAATCATTTATCACAGCACTCAGCAGGAGAAACCATGATGTAGCCATTTTATAAAGCTCAAACTAACAAACTGATTGTTATGAGCCAATTACCGCCACAGTCCGCAAACACCTCTGGCTCATAAATCATTCTCATTCTTTCGCAGTAAAATATGTGCTGCAGTGCATCACCTGACTGAGCTCTGTCTGTGGCTTATGAACGACTTGCTTTAACTCCTGAAAATATTAGATAAAGATTGGTAACAACACTTGAGTCTCAGAGACCGAGTCCATATCAAGTTTCTGTAACTTAAGTGCAACTCAAGTCCGAGCATTTAATTTAAGTCATTGTCTCGTCCTGCAAAAACTCCTGTTTGGATAAAATATATGTTGGTGTGAAAAGAAAGAATACATCACCTGGATTAGAACTGATGAGTGAGTTAACTGAGTCTAATTCACACCAATGTAGACCATGTAATACCAATGCAATGTAGAATGTTATTTTATTTCCCTTCAAAGCTAGGGTGTTTTCAAACATTTACATGGTAGAGATTTTGTTCATGTTAATAAAGTGAAATTCTTCACATCCTGCAGAGCCACCTTCATTATTAAAACTGAACCATATTTTCTTCTGTATGTGCTCAAAGAAGTGCTGCTGAAACTTTGTAGAGAAAACAGACCCTTTACAAAAAATTTTAATATCATCGAAAAGTTTATTTATTTCCATAATTCCATTCAAGATGTTAAATTTCCATAGATTATAAATTCAGGGCCTACAACTTAAAGAGCAACTAAACTCCAAAACAACTTTTTTTTGCCTATAAACTGTATAAATGGGTATTTACCAATGCAATCTTTCAGTTTCTGGGGATTTTTTAACATTTTCGTGTAAACTTGTTTAATTCTGCACTTTTTGGTCTAAAAATGTCTTAGTGCTGCCCCCTTAGGGTTGAACGGTGGCTACTGCATATGAATTTTGTGATTGGTGGAGAGCGGTACATCTTTACTTCACAGGCTTCGACTGTGTCACAGCAGCCTTGGCCTCACAGACACGCCCCGTGGTTTTGGGTATAAAACTATCAGACATTCCGGCCCGGTGGCGAGTTTGGAGTTGCTTTGCGGTTTTCAGGTTACCATTATTATCACATTAGCACTTAGTTAGCATAGCTAACATCCTGTTTTGAACATTAGCCTATGTTAGGATTGCCATTCAGAGACCCATCCTGTCTCTCTCTCCCTCAGCAGCAGCGCCAGCCTCGGGCAGCGCTGACTCAGCGCCCTGAGCCAGCGGCTCGAATTGATACGGCTCGGGGCACTGAGTCAGCGCCGCCCAAGCCCGGTGCTCCTGAGGCAGAGGGAGACAGGAGGATTCCAGTCTGTGAGTGGTAATACTAACATTGGCTAACGTTCAAAACAGATTAATGTTGATCAGATTGATCAGTCGCAAAACTGCCAACGCTGCTTTGGTCACTGTCCATGTTTCAGTGTCAGATTAAGCGAGCTGTCACTGTCCTCCTGAACACACCCCCACGTTCCCCCCTCCACTCATCCTCCATAGTTGGCCATACCCCTCCGTGCTTCCTGGCACTGCCCACTTTGTAGAATTTTTCAAATGTTGTCTGAGGGCGGAGTTAGGATTTTTCAGGGGGTTCAGTCACACTTTAAACGATTTCATGTATTTAGTTGTTTATTTGTACATAATTCAGCCTTCCAGCTCATAAAACCCACTAAAACAGGAATTCAGAAAATTATAATACTGTGAAGAAATCACCATTTACTTGTAAGTTTTTGCAGAAAAAATAAAGAAATTAGGATCACATCAAATCAATCAAAATATGGTACTTTCAAAACGACATGTCAATGTTCAATACTTGGTAATCACTTTGCCTTAAAGCTACATTGTGTAAGAACTTCTCCCATCTAGCGGTGAAACAACCAACTGAATATTACGTTCTAGCCCCACCTCCCACCCCTCCATTCCGAGCGCGTTTTATCTCCTACGGTGGCCGTTTCATGCCAAGGTTACCATGGCTTCCAGTACTACGACTTTGTCCAGTGTTCCATCCAGTGAAGAGTTTACTGTTGAAAACTACATTGCATTTAGTTAGATAGTCAGACATCTGGCGCATCGCGAGTAGACAATCTCCCTCTGGCATTCGTCACGGTGCAACTGCCAAAGCGCGAAAGGCGGAGCTAGAATTTCCAGGAATGTCCCTCGTAGGCAAATGTATTTCAAAGATGGAGGCTCAACATGGATTCAGCCATTCGAGAGACTCGCGGGCAGTGGCCAGGTCCTGCTGGAAGATGAAACCTGCATCTCCATACAGATCCTCAGCGGAAGGTATCATGAAGTCCACCAAAACATTTTATTAGACCGATGCGGTGACCATGGATTTAAGAAAGGTTTACCAACACCTGCCCTGGACATTGCACCCCAAATCATGACTAACTGTGGATATTTCACACTGGACCTCAAGCAGCTTGGGTTCTGTTCCTCACCTGTCTTCCACCAAACCCTTGAACCTTGATTCCCGAATGAAAGGCACACTTTCATCTGAAAAGAGGACCTTGGACCACTGGCCAACAGTCCAGCCCTTATCTCCTTGGCCCAGTTGAAACACTTCCTTCATTGGCTCAGGCTCAGAATTGGTTTGACCCGAGGAACCCGACAGTTGTAGCCCATCTCTCGGACGCGCCTGAATGTGGTGGTTTTTGAAGCTGACTCCCGCCTCAATCCACTCTTTCTGGATCTCTCCCAGATTCATGAATCTTCTCTGTTTGATAATCCGCTGAAGCCCATGGTCAGCTCTTCTGCTGGTGCATCTTCTCCTGCCACATTTTGCTTTACCACTAGACTTTCCATTGATATGTTTAGACACAGCACTCTGTGAACAGCCAGCCTTCTTACCTATGAACTTTTGTGGCTTACCCATCCTATGGAGGGTATCCATGATGGTCTTCTGGCCAGTTGTCAGGTCTACAGTCTTCCCCATATTGAACCAAAGTGAAGCAATTTAATGACACCTGGGAAAACCTGTGCAGGTGCTTTGAGTTTAGTAGATGAGTCGTGTGTGACACTCAGTTTAAAACATTCATGCCCAGTAAAATTTGGTCTGATTTCTTCACAGCATTCCAATTTTTTGAATTCCTATTTTCGTGGGTTTTATGAGCTGGAAGCCCAAATTATGTACAAATAAACAACTAAATACTTGAAATCGTTTAAGTTGTGGGCCCTGAATCTATATGGAAGTTTAACGTTTTGAATGGAATTGTGGAAATAAATAAACTTTTCCATGATATTCAAATTTTTTTGGAAAGGGTCTGTACGTCTTGTTAAAATAGCAAAATATGTATTTTTTAAAAACCACTAATATTTTGTATTTTATTTCCATTACCACTTTGTAGTTTTTTCATTTGTAGTTCAGCAAAAAGTATTTTTCTCCTAAGCTTAATGCTAGTGCTTGAAATTGTGCACATAGAGGTTTAAGGAGAAACTTTGACAAAAACAATACAAGCAGTGCCAGGCTTACTTCCAATCAGGCTGCTTGGTAGCTGTGCAGGGGCACCGAGTTGACACGTTCCCGTATTTCTTCTCTTTTCATCTTCCCCTTAGTTACAACTGAATACATGCAAAAGCATGTCAGAATAATAACATGCAGCATGTATGTCATCCTGTGTTGTGCCATACACAAAGGCTCTAACAAGAGGTTTATTTACCGCTCGTAGCCGAAAGCTACATGTGCCAATTTTGTTCTCCTTAGTGAGGCAGCAGGTGCCTGCTGCTCATGTCAGCCAGACTTGACATAACTTCACTCTGTTCTGCCTATCAGTCTTTCTCCCCGTGCCTCTGCATGCCACCCCAAGGCAGAGCAAGGCGGCGAGGGACCCCAGTAAAAGCTATGATCAAAAGTAGCACTCGGATGCCTACAGGTTCCCCTGACATGAGAGGGAGACGGTGTGGTGGGAAGCTAGACGGCTGAGTGGGGTTCGGAGGAGTCGAGGGAGGGGGCGAGAACAGAAGGGGAGAGGGAGACACACCCTTTTTTTGCTTTTCAAGCCTGAGCAGAGATGGGTACCTCAAGACCGAGAGAGATATGAAAGCGGGTGCAGGAGAGGATGAAAGGTTTAAAGCATGAAAGCGTAGCAGGCGCGGTGTGAAAAGATGCGGAAAAGAGAAGTAAAGGAGTGGAGAAAAAAAATGGGTGACGAGGAAAGTTGGGCTGAGCAGATGGGGATGTGTGGGTTTGGAGGGTGGGAGGGGGGGCATTGAAAAACAGTCATAGGTGAATGACTGAAGACGGGCTCAGCTGCCTGCATTTCTATCCAGTACGAGTCAAAGGCAGACACGGAGATGTGTATTTGTGTGGCAGAAAACCCTTAAGTGGAAAATCTTTGTAATGAGGAAATGTTTTCCTTGGTATATTAATATTTTCCTATTTTGGTGAAAATATGTTGCTCAGCTCATCTCACTGCCAGCATTTAACTTTTTAAGACCTTAAAAAAACAACAACAAAGGAAAACTAAGAAGCAAAAGGCTACAGAAAGGATAACGAATAGACCGCTGACACAGCTGAAAGAATCCATAACTGCTGAACACTTTACATTTTGTCATGTTACAAACCCATACTTCTGTGTGTTTTATTAGGCTTTCATGTAATAGATCAAAACAAAGTAGTGTACAATTGTGAAGTAGGCCTAGGAGCAAAAGCATACAAGATGTTGCTTTTTTTTTATTAATCTTTTATTCAATTCCATTTAATTCAATCACACAGACATATTTTCATTTGTATCCATCCTCCCTCAGTCAATACTTTGTAGAACTGCCTATTACCTATGTCTCTACCACCTTTGCACATCTAGAGACATAACGTTTTGCTCATCCTTTGCAAAATAGATCATTTAGCTTGGATGGAGAGAGTCTATGAGCAGCAAGTTTCAAGTACTGCCACAAATTATTATCTGGATCTAGGACTGGACTTTGACTGAGCCATTCTAACACATAGATGTGCTTTGATCAGAACTTCTCTGATAGTAAAAAATGCAAATATTCTGACCATAATTTGATGGGTAGAGGACCCATTTCTCTCCTTCTACCCTGAGCCTGGGACAGTTGTCCTGTTTCTCCCCCTTTGTCAGCTGTGGTTGGTGTCCTGCTGGAAGGTAAATCTCGACCCCTGTCTTCCGGTATTGCCCTATATTTAGCTCTGACCAGGTTTCCTGCAGTATGATCCTGCCACTAGCATATTTAACTATGAAATGTTTGAGTTTCATAGTTATAGTTTCATAGGGGCAACTCCGAGAGTATGGGGCACCAGGCCCCTTGATACGGGCTGTTAGGTCCCTGAACGAGCGGTGCCAGAATTTGGTTCGCATTGCCGACAGTAAGTCGGGCATGTTTCCGGTGAGAGTTGGACTTCGCCAAGGTTGCCCTTTGTCACCGATCCTGTTCATAACTTTTATGGACGGGATTTCTAGGCGCAGCCAAGGTGTTAAGGGGATCCGTTTTGGTGGCCTCAGGATCGGGTCTCTGCTTTTTGCAGATGACGTGGTCCTGTTGGCTTCATCGGAACTTGATCTACAGCTTTTGCTGGAGCAGTTTGTAGCTGAGTGTGAAGCGGCTGGGATGAGAATCAGCACCTCCAAATCCGAGGCCATGGTCTTGAGCCGGAAAAGGGTGGGGTGCCTTCTCCGGGTCGGGCATAAGGACCTTCCCCAAGTGGAGGAGTTTAAGTATCTGGGGGTCTTGTTCACGAATGAGGAAAAAATGGAGCAGAAAAAAAAAAAAAAAAAAATGGAGCAGGAGATCGATAGACGGATTGGTAGGGCATCTGGAGTGATGCTGGCGCAGTACCGGTCGATCTACGTTCCTACCCTCATCTATGGTCACAAACTCTGGGTGGTGACCAAAAGAACAAGATCACGGATACAAGCGGCTGAAATGAGTTTCCTCCGTAGAGTGTCTGGGCTCTCCCTTAGAGATAGGGTGAGAAGCTCGGTCATCCGGAGGGGGCTCAGAGTAGAGCCGCTGCTCCTCCACATCGAGAGGAGTCAGTTGAGGTGGCTCGGGCATCTGGTCAGGATGCCTCCTGGACGCCTCCCTGGTGAGGTGTTTCGGGCACGTCCCACCGGAGGAGGCCCAGGGGAAGACCCAGGACACGCTGGAGGGACTATGTTTCTCGGCTGGCCTGGGAACGCCTTGGGATTCCTCCCGAGGAGCTGGAACAAGTGGCTGGGGAGAGGGAAGCCTGGCTCTCTTTGCTCAAGCTGCTGCCCCCGCGACCTGACCCCGATTAAGCGAAAGAAAATGGATGGATGGATGAATGTTTGAGTTTAGTGTATTTATTTTTGTTAACCACACATTGTGTTTTGGAAGTTACTGTAGCTTTTAAGTTCGGTTTTGGTCTCAGCCAACTTGACCAGGTGAGAGGCAATATCTTGTCATACTTGTCCCATTTTCAGATGATGGATCAAAGAATGCTTTGTTAGAGGCTGTTTTATATATAATAAACCGAACCTTGCTTTAAATATGCCCACAACTTTATCCCTGAACCGTCTGCTATGTCCCTCAGTCGTCATGATATGGTTTGTTCGCTGAATGTTCTCTAACAAACTGTTGAGGCCTTCGGAGAACAGCTGAATATATACTGAGATTAAATTACTGTAGCTAAATTACTGCTTCTAGATGGCTTCTAAACACGAAAGGTTTCAATGGATTTCATTTAGACGTGTGAAATTGAAGGAGGTTAAGAACATATGCACAACACAAATTAAAATAAAACTTTGGTGTTTTCCTTCCAGTTTATATGTACGCCCTAATGCCTAAAACTTCTGTAAAGTACATTGAAGTATGCGTCTTTAACATGATAACATGTAAAAAAAGTTAAAAATGAATTAATCGTTTGCATGTTGGTGACTGTAGGTGCTGCTTTCTGTTCAGATACTGTGTCCTGTGGTTCAGTTTGGGCCTCATAAACCAGATTTTACCCCTTCTCTCAGGGGCAATGTTAGGTAAATGATTTACCTCCTTGCTGCTGTTTTGTTCCTGCTGTCTTCATGTGTGTGAGATTTTATGTTTTCTGCCCCTCTGTGTCAAAGCCTGGTGTTCCAACGTGACAGGATTTCTCGCTCCCACAGCATGTATAATACATATCCCAAATTATATTTTACATGTGCACCCGCCGCCTCTTCCCTTTGCTTCAGGCTTGTGGTAATACACTAACGCTCAAACTCTGGCACTCCGATGCTTCACTTGGTCACATATATGACCAATTTCAAGCCAGATTTACGACTTCCAGAGTCAGGTTATTTCACCAAATCCCAAGACGGGACCCGATTCATGGCTGGTGTGGACGATACCTGCTCTGTATTGAAATCAGGGAAGCACGACGCTGCAGGCGTGTGAGAGGAAGTTATTAGGAGACCCCCACCTTCCTGTGTTTTAAGCAGCCTACCTATTTAGCCCTTCCTACAGTGAAAAAGAAAACAACGCTCTGGGCAACTTTTATTACACTCTCCTTCAATTACACCACCGTCATAAAACAACACACATTTAATCATAGCCACGGCTAACATGATGAATCAGTCCATTGCAAAGAAACGCCAGGCCCTAACAATGAGCACATACATTTCAGAGTGGACAGATATTAGATATGTGTCAATAAAAAAGATATAGGTTATGCCTGTGCCAACACAGCTCATGAATTACATCAGAGGAAAAGGATGACGTGCGCCATTACTTATCCAACTCCACAGGGTGCCGATCTCCCCATGGGAGGGAGAGGGGTTGGCGAGATGCTTCCTAGTTGGCGGATTCACCTTCTCAAAAGAATCAAAGATCATCCAAGCTGGGATTCACATTGACTGGTTTTCCCACTGGGGAAAAAAACAGATATGACACCACTGTGACTCTGACACCATTGTAAGTTGACATATAGCCTTAAGACAGCAGGCATGTGAACTTAATTTAATGCTCTTTTGTATTAAAGAATCAATGCAGTATTCATTGAAACTGTGTTCATGAATACAAGGCTCCAACAATCCACATGGGTTTTATTCTGCTTTATTTTTCTTTTAGCTTTCTTAAAGGTTTGGTGATGTCTATGATTTTTTAAATGTGATATGAAAAATTTTAATAGATGAAGGCATCTAAAGATTTGTGTGAAAAACGTACTTAACAAGCTGACATGATTTGTGTGAATAGAGGGAGTTTGTTATACTGTAGTAACAGTTCCATAAAATATTCACAAATCTGGAGTAGAACAAAAACGTCATGAAAAACATGAAGTTTGGTTTTCATTTTATTCCGTGAGAAGTTTCTGGGCCATATGTGTTGCTTAAACTCTTTACTTGAGCTATTATGTGATGCCAAACTAGACCTTATTTTTGCCCTTTAACACATTGGAAATGTGCTTTTGTTCCAAAATTGAACTATTATGCAGCAGGGAAAACATTAAAATGGGACAAAATTGTACATACAAGGCAAGGCAAGGCAATTTTATTTGTATAGCACACTTTCAACAACAAGGTAATTCAAGGTGCTTTACATGACTAAGGAGTAAAATAAAATAGAAGTAAAACACAGACAAAGCATACAAAGTAAAAAACTGCAATAAAGCATGAAGCACACACAAAACATATGATACATGAAAACATTACTCAAAGGCAGCTCTAAACAGATACGTTTTTAGTTGTGATTTAAAAGAACTCAGTGTTTCAGCAGCTTTGCAGTCGTCTGGAAGTTTGTTCCAGATTAGAGGAGCATAGGAACTGAAAGCTGCTTCTCCATGTTTGGTTCTAATTCTGGGGATGTTGAGTAGACTGGAATTAGAGAACCTGAGTGGTCTGGGGGGTTGGTATAGTAACAGTAGGTCATACAAGCTTGTGGCCTAATTCTGACTAGATATCTTACCACTGTTATCATCAATATGTGTGGATTTTAAATAAATTGTTTGGTTTTCTGGAGCAGACGTGCAGACAGCTTAATCATTGCCAGTAGTTTTTTTAATGGGGTTATGGTTGGGGTTTATTTCAAAAGCCTAACTCTAGCCTGTTGTTTTTCAGTACTGAAGTGTGTTTGGGATCATTGTCTGTTTGATCACATGTCAAAATTTCAGCTATCTGACCCAAGCTACCAAAAGAAATGGGTTAGGAAATTCAAGGAGTTGCTGGAAACATCCAAGGAATACTGCTGTAATACTAGTGGTTCTCACTTCAAAATCAATCATTTCAACCTTAGCTGAAATTTGGTCACAATGACAAAAAAAAAAAATTCTCCACCAACTAGCAACATTTTGAGGGATATGTATTTTTTTCTTTTGGGCTGGTGCATTGCACACAGTGGATGGAGTAATGAAGATGGAAAACACCCTTCAAAGTTGTCAATTTTACATCAAATCCAAAGGATAAATTTAGATGAAACTGTTGTACAACTCATTAGGATCCATGTGAGTGACTGACTGTGTCCGAGTGAGTTTTCTTTCCTTGCAGGGGATATTTGTTGGAGAGCACAGTTCACCTGCTACTGTCTCCACACCTGGCGGTAATCAAGCTTTTTTGTGTGCTGGTGCTTTTAAGGTGAAGTCAGACAACCATTTGGTGCCTGATGATCAACCTTACCCTGACAAAATCTTCAAAATTTCCTTTCCAGGTTTTTGTGAGTTTTGGACCATCTGTTCTTCCACGACTTACCTTTTTGCTCTCTGTGCCATTCAGGTTGGACTCCGGTGGTTTCCATGCCACATAGACTCCAAGCTCCCCAAGCCTCACCTCCCTCTGGATCTCTCTAATGGACCCTTCCTCCACAGTTGAAATCTGAGATTCAGCTGTAACAGCGGAAAAGTGGTACGTAATAGAAGCATTTAGAGTCACACCAGAAAAGTATAAAAATAAACACTGAATTAAGTATAATATATACATTAAAGACAAAGATACAAAAACAAAGTACTTTAAAGTTATGAAAAAATAAAATAAATAAAATAAAGTAGCATACTCAGATTAGAATCTGTATATATATATATATATATATATATATATATATATATATATATATATATATATATATATATGTATGTATGTATGTATGTATTAATAAAAGTTTTCCCTGTCATTGGGTCTGATCTGATTCAAATAGTCAGGTGTCTTCCCCCAGGCTTTAAAAACAGCAGTTATTAAACCAGTGCTAAGGAAGAATAACCTGGACAACATGTTAATGCAGAACTACAGGCCAATCTCTAATCTTCCATTCATCAGTAAGATTATTGAAAAAGCTATTTTTCAGCAAAGACAAAGCTTCCTAATAATGACCAACCGTTTTGTTTTTCAGTCTGGTTTCCGTGCTCACCACAGCATTGAGACTGCCCTCGTCAACGTTTTCAATGAAATCCGCATAAATACAGACTGTGGTAGAACCACAGTGTTGGTTCTCTTGGACCTCAGTGCAGCATTTGACACTGCTGATCATGATATACTACTGGAACAACTGGAGAGCTGGGTCAGACTCTCTGATACAGTACTTAGCTGGTTTGAGTCTTACCTAAAGAACAGGGACTTCTTTGTTTCAATAGGAAACTTTTCATCAGAACGAACAGAAATCACATGTGGGGTGCCCCAAGGCTCCATCCTGGGGCCCCTCTTATTTAATTTCTTCATGCTCTCACTAGCCCAAATTATAATAACCAATATGATTAGCTAGCATAACTATGCAGATGATCCTGTCTGGCAGTTTGGAGCCTGCCATTATAAGTTTGAATCAGTTCTTGTTTTTAAAATTTACCATTGCAATTAATTATTTTTATTGTGTAACTATTCCAGTCTGAAAAAAGGATAATTCCAATGCATCTTAAATGGCTCAAAATTAATATAAATACTCATGCCACTGATGACTATCTGCAAACTTTTACCGAAAAGTAGAAAAGCTTGTGTTAAGGAAGATATGGAAGAAACAAACTTTATCTACGAATTTGTTAGTACTGATAGAAGAGATTCACTTACATGTGATAAAGGGTTGAATGATTGCAAGATTTTTCATAGACACATGTGAAGTTGATGAATATTGTAACTGGTATGGTTCTGGTTAACTATTCTCAAGACAAAATATTTTCTGCTGCACCTGGCCTACTGGGGATTGTAAATTAATTAGATCCAAATTAGATCGGGCAAACATAGAGTTCTGTCAGTTTGTAGATGGCTGATAGTCAGTTGGAACACCCACCAGTGTTCAAGGTTTAATACTTCAGTTTACGGGAAGTTATTCAATGTGGAGATAATCCTCCATCTTTTTTATTCCTCTCCATTTTGTGTAATGCACCAAGAGAAGCAAAACAGACCCTCAGTATAATTCTGAAATTAGCCCCCAGGGCAGAGGGTCCAGGTCCCTTCTGCCCTTGGAATACAAAATGTTCACAGGCCACAAGGGATATGTATGTCTGCCCCAGGGTCTCCTCCCAATGGGATGTGCCTGGAAAATCTCCGAAGGCTCCCAGAAGCCCCCCCCCCAAACAATGGAGTTCCTCAATCAGAAAGGTGAGAGCCACCCTATGGAGAAAGTTCATTTTGGCTGCTTGTATCTGGGATCCAATGCTTTCAGTTATGCTCCATATCTCATGACCACACGTGGGGTCGGATGATAGACAGACTGGTAAATCAAGAGGTTTACTTTTTGGCTCAGCTCTTTCTTCACCATGACAGACTGGGATGGCACTTGTAAGTTTATAGAAGAAGCTCCAATCACTCAAACAACCACCTATTCCATGCTACCCTCAGTTGTAAACAAGATGCACCAACAATTACATTCCTCCGCTTGAGGAAAGGACTAACCCCCAACCTGGAGGGACCCATTGACATTGTTCTGTGAGACATAAGGAGTCTGATTCAGTGGGGCTGACTCTCATCTCGGCTGCAACCGCTCCAGTGCATGCTGAATTTGTAGATGCCACCAGAACCACATCATCTGCCAAAAAGCAAAGATGAGAACCTGAGATCTGTCAAAAAAGACACCGTCCTCCTTGATAGTACGCCTTGAGATACTGTCCTTGAACACCAGAGACAAACAGAGCCCTGTACTCCCACAGCACCCCGCACAGAGGGCAGAAGAACTAGTACCCAATATTAGCTCATTTTAAACAGAAATACATAGCTTCTAAGACTAAAAGGGGCATTTTATTGTCTAAACTCCAAATCATAACAGTGTATATGGCAGAGAGGAAAGGCTCATAAAAATCTTTTCACTCTCATCATTTGTAACAGTTTTGGAGAGCAGTGATAATCAATGTCATCCCAATTACATGCATGTCAAATCAGACGACATTAGCTTCATGAATGATTGTAAAATTAACACTGTTACTCACAGAATGTGTTGCAATATATTTCTTGGTTCATTCATGAAGGAAAATTCATGTCCAGTTCGTGTTGCATAATGATAAATGCCCATTTAGGGAACATTGTCTAATTTCGTAATGCTGCTCTAATATAGATATATGTTGACCCATGCAAGCTCGTTCTTCAATATGCAAACATTACTTACACTTTGCCTCTATTATTGTCACACATGGAAGTCAGCGCATCACAGCGTCTGTTTGATTCATTGTCCAATTAGTAAAATGAAGCTGAAGAAATTGAGGAAATAAGGCAGGAAGGTCTCTGGCTATGCAGTGGAGGTAAGTAGCATGCTTTAGAATATGTTCATGTTAGTTTCAGCTAAACTAGATAAATTAAAAAACAGATGCATTATGCACATAATTCATGACTGTTGTGCCGCAATACTTGTTTCTTTCCACAACTGAATAAATGGCCACTGAATGTGCTGTTTGATTCATGTCCACAGGCACTGATTCATTAATATATTCAGCAGTTTATGTCTCTGAGCGAAGGAAGTTTAATCTGTTACTTAAGGTGAAAGCTAAAGGCTATTCATTGTAAATACTGCCGATGAGACTGGAATAAAGAGTTCCTTTACCTTATAGCAGGCTGCAGTTGTATTGAGCAAGGGGCATCTCCGCTTGTCTTGTAGCAGCCAGTTAATTCAAGCGTTGTGAAACATATGTTAAAAAGGTTTTCTGTTTCTGGAAGAAATAACTGTTACTAATCATAAACTCAAAGTCAAGATCAACAAGAAGTAAGTTAATGATACAACACCATCATTTAATAAAATAGACTTTTCTGAATAAATCAGTATGATTTACAATTAGTACGTAAGGTTTACTTCAAAGGACAAAATACTGCTTATATAATCACCAACTAGAAACTAAGAACAAAACATCAAACGTAAGCAACTATCAGTATTATCTATATATATATATATATATGTGTGTATATATATATATATGTATATATATATATATATATGTATATATATATATTTATGTATATGTATATATATATATATCTATATGCATAGATATATATATATATGTATATGTATATGTATATATATATATATATGTATATATATATATATATATGTATGTGAGTTGCCCCTGTTTGTCTCTGATTATGTAACTGTCCATTATCTATACTGCTTATCCTTGCAGGGTCACGGGGGTGGGGGGGGTGCTTGAAAGGCGGGGCATACCATGGACTGGTCGCTGGTCTATCACAGGGCATTATGTAACTAGTAGTTAGAAAATAGTCCATAGTAACTCTTGTCACAAGGTAGGGTGGAAGCTGGAAAATGTAGCAGAATCGCCTCAGAAAATGAATAGCGCAAGCAAGCAAGCAAAATGTATTTATTTATATAGCAACTTTCAAAAACAATCCTGAGTCTACTATGATGGGAATGCTTGAAGAAACAAAATCATCAATTATCTTAAAACATAGAGAGAGAGAAAGATATTTCTAGAGTCTTGGAGCAACAGCCTGGAAACAACAATCTCCATGTGTTCTAAAACAAGTAATTATGAGGAGGTTATGGTCCACTGAGCTCAACTTCCGGGAAACAGCATAGGGACACAACAATTCTCTGATATAGGAGACATCCTGACCATGCGGGGTTCTAAAACTCAACACTAGAATTTAAAATCTGACACGAAAATGCTGCAGACGAGACAGCATCTTTTTGTCTATTACAATAGTCTAAACGAGAAGAGACAAAAGCATTGATAACTAGCTCCAGATCCTCTCTGAAAACTATCCTCCTTATTTTGGAGATTTCCCTTAACTGATAAAAACAGTTTATCAACAGCAGTTTAGAATGATGCTCCGAGGACATTGCCTAATATTGAGTTTTCATATGCTCAAATATGGTGGCAAATCACACAGGTTGTCAAAGGGTGTCCTAGTTTAATGAAAAGTCAGATGGCGAATCTAAATGAGCTCTTTATAAGGGATAAGCCATTTCTATCTGGACATTCCTGGTTATATACTGTATAGTTTTAGCTCTGTTTCGTTTAAGGACATAGGGCCTCATTTATAAAGCTTGCGTACGTACAAAATGGGGTCTGAAAATTGCATGTGACTTTCTAGGCAAACTTTGTGATTTATAAAAAACGTGACGTAAAAATGTGCACAACTTTAAGCACACTAAAAGACTTGCTGATCCACATTTTGGATACGTATAGGACACTGGCAGCGCAGACAGTGAGATGGTAAAATAGTGAATTTAAGCCAAATTTTCAGACTTGTAGAACCTTGCACACACACAAACAAACACACAACCAAGAGTCAGCAACATCTAGATGGGGGGAGTTTTTTAAAGATTTCCTGGCCCCTGATGACGCCTGGCTGATCAGCCAATTTAGATCCCCTAAAACAGTCCCATTAAATCTATGTGCTAAACTCTGCCCGGTGTTAGATTTACCGACCTACTGGGAATGTGCATCCCAGCCCCCCCTGCAGCACATTCTGGATGTGGCAGGCCATCTTCCTCTTTGCCTCCACCGCTGCAGCGACACTGAGCCACTCGTAGAGCTTCCGTTTATTTGTGACCCCCACCTAATATTCTGCGCAGATAATAATTTTTTTAAGTAGGCCTATAACACAGATATTCTGTCAGGCTTTAAATACCTAGGAGTACTGAAACGTATTACGTTCTGCTGTAATTTACTTTTTATTTGGTTTATTAGCTTTTTTTCCAATCGTATTGTTGCTACAAGAAGTAATCATATAATTCAAACTTTATATTTATTGTTCTTTTTTTGTTTTATTGCTTGTGCTGTGCTTTAACTTTTTATTTGAATCTCCGTACTCTTGTTGCCTTGTTAAAAATTTTCTTATTTCTAGCTGTACTTTTGTTTGTGAAGCACTTTGGTCTCATTTGGCTGAGCAAAGTTCTATATAGGTAAACCTTGATTGACTGATTGAAATAAAACCTTTTTCTGTGTCTCTACGTTAACCATGAGCACATCGATTTTAGTCTTATTGGAATTGCGCCTTCTCCCCCTCTCGGTTGCCATGGTTACCTGTAAAACGCCCCATATCAGCCAGCTTAAGTCTTTCCAGAATATTCATTAGGCCATTTGCATTGACCGTTTATGGCAGAAAGTGGGTGAATAGGAGGAGGGATATGATCTAAAATCACCTGAGCAGATTTCGAAGGAAAGTGTGATTTATAAAGTGGAAATCGCATGCAGCTGTGCATACTCAGTTTTACAGATCGGAAAATTTCTTTGCGAAAGTACATATATATTTGCAGAGCCTAAGTATGGTTTTAGTAACTTAAAGTTTTATAAATGAAAACTTAAAGTTTTATAAATGAGACCCCCTCTCTTATATTTTCTCTATGCTAACCTGGTAATGTTGCTGACTAATGTTCTGTCAGGGACCAAACAGAATTGGAGACCATTAAAGCGTTGGCCAACATAAGCAATTAAAGAACAAGCTCTCATAAGTCAATGTTACATCTGCGCTAGCACGTGTAGTTCTATAAAATTGTACAAAACCCTTAATTAGCAGTTTTTTTTGCACACCTTGAACACCTGTTGAAGCATTCTCATAAATAGACCAGCTGGAGTTTAGATATCTTTTTACATGTTTACAACTAGGCTTTTGTCTGAGATATATGTTAAACATTCCTTCAACGTAATCTGTTATTATATTTTTGATGGGAAATTTGCAGGTGCATTATCCAGTATTGATTTGTCACCTTCTCAGAACATGTGGGTAAGAAGCAGACAGTCTTGCAGATTGACATACCCACGCTTCTGTTCACCAAAACATGCATCTATTTTCCTTTACTGTGCCACATTCCAGCATTCTCAGTAATGGAGAGTAATCAGCACACAGTGAAAGCAATTGTGAAAATGAGATAAAAGACTTTAGATCAAAGTAGCAAGATCTATTTTTGGGGCTGCGTTGGCCTCGCAACACAGAATGGTTTTGGAGACAAGAAATATTTAGCCACAGGAACAAGAGAAGAGAAAAACAGAAACACAGATAAGAAGGTGCCCAGAGACAGTGATTTTGATTGAGAGAGGAGGGAGAGTGGGTAGCGGGGTTGGAGTGGGGAGGTGGGGGGGGGGGGGTTCAGCTGGGAATTAGAAGGCTAGGGGGTGGAGGAACTGCAATGGAAGTGCAGGTAGCCGGTAAGTGGGTGAGAGAGCTAGAGGGAGCCTGGATGAGGGAGTTTGTATTGCATTCGTGTTGCATCAGTTCGGAGTAACGAGATTTGAAGATGCAAGCTCAGACACACTAATGGGTTTTGCGCTGACGTCCCCCTCTGCACACACTCGCAGAAGGCAGTTCTGCTCAGCAACATGGCTTACTAGCCACTCACATTTAGCCCCTGTCGATACCTTTGTGGTTGTATCTGTGTTTCGGAGTGACTCTGTGGGAAAAAAACACAGGCGACAAGCCTACGCGCACACACGTAAGAGGAAGAAATACCCAGTAATCCCCTCAGCAAAGAGGCAAATGAAGACAATGACCTTGAGCCTTGGTGAATCGAACCATCAGCAGGAGATAATACGGCACAATATCTCTGCCTGTGCAAATCTAATTTAGTTATTTTCTTTGTGAAAAGCCAGGCATTAGCACAGAAACGTAGGAGACTCGCAAGAGTACAAACACATGCTCCGCTTGTGGTGGCTAAAAGGTATGGCGAGTTAACTCAGTAGAAATTGTACTCGGCACCAACAAAAAGTTGGAAAGGAACAAACTTCCACGAGATGTGTTGTATGGACCATGCGTCAATTTGCAAGCGTTAAGTAGAAGTATACCTTCTTCAACAACCGATGAGTTTAAGAAATATTTTAATAATCGGAGGTAATGTGACTATGTACGTAATATGTAATATTTTGGTTTAATCAGGGGTTGTAAACTCCCACATTTCACTGACTCTAATAGGGATTAGGACCACTGTGGAAACGGGATGGAATTTAAACTCTTCAAAGCAAATTTACAATTAAATGAACTTAAAGTACAGATTGGATTTTATAATCATATAACATCAAATTCTTTAAGGTAGGAAACTTAAACAAATCACAATCAGTCTTTCCATTGTTTTTCAACGCAGATAAACTTATTTTATCAACACACTTTTCTGTTCCTAGTGCACTAAAACAGGAATGACTCCCACATATGCATGATGACCTATTGTCTGTTGTAGCACCATCTGAGAGGATTATGTTTTGTTTTTGACAATTGTCAGCGACTACATCATCACATTTTGACAGCTACACTGTAAAGAGACCCAGACTTCCCTCTCCCCAGCCACTTGAGCCAGCTCCTCAGGGGGAATCCCAACGCATTCAGGCCAGCCAAGAAACATTGTCCTTCCAACATGTCCTGGGTCTTCCCCTGGGTCTCCTCCCCGTGGGGCATGCCCGGAACACCTCACCAGGGAGGCATCCTAACCAGAAGACATCCTAGCCAGATGCCGAGCCACCTCAACTGGTTCGATCTCGATGACCCCCAATCTCCACTGCATGCGCTCCACTCCGCTCCACTCCGGTCCGCCACGCACTCCGCAGCTTTTCGCAATTTACACTGCATGCGCTCTAGATCCACTCCGGTCCGCTCCAGTCCGCAGGCCAGAGGTGCTGAAAGAAGCATGCCCAGGAATTGCGAGATCTCCCGATAAAAGCCAGTAATAACTGTGAAAGTCAGAACAAAATTCTTCATTCCGTGGAAGACGAACAGAGAAGAACAGTTATTCTCTGTTATTCTCTGTTATTCTGTATCAAGATATTTTGGACAACATATGTATAAATATACGCAGGTTTTTATTAATATAGCTATGCATACAAAAAATTATAGTCCATCTTTATTGATGTATTTTGCAAAACATCCGGAAATGTGGTTGTTCTATATCCTGTTGGTGCTTAGTGATTTGTGTAGATTGACTGCGGACTTGCTCCGTTTTTTTTTTTACGTGTCCTGTCTGGCAGTGAGGCGCTCAGAATTGCCCAACAGATTTACTTTCACAAGTGGAGCATTGCAACTTTTGCTATTGTACTCCGCTTGATATATATGTGTAAGAAATCTTTATTTGAAGTTGCTGTGGGGTTTTTCTGGTATAATGGACACAGAGACAGAAAATAAAGGGGAAGGAAGAAAGAAGATGAAAAGAGGTAGGAAGAAAATAAAGAGGGAGAGGGTAAGTTGAAGATATAGGAGAGGAAGGGGAACAAAGATAACAAGAAAACATCCCTGTCCACCTCCACACCCGCAGGATGACATGGAGAGGGGAAAAAAACAATGACAAAACAAATCCAACAATGTGAACTGAGAATTTTACAACCACAACCCACAAATAGATATATAAATACAACAACAGCGTCACTGAAAAGCTTAAACTATCTCTAAGGGACAGCTCGGAGGAAACTAATATCCACTTGTAACCGTGATCTCGTTCTTTCGGTCACTACCTAGAGCTCGTGACCATAGATGACGGTAGGAATGTAGATCCAACGGAAAATTGAGAGCTTCGTCTTTACGTTCAGCTCTCACTTCAGTACGACAGACCGGTACAGCACCTGCATCACTGCAGATGCCGCACCAATCTGCCTATCAATCTCCTGCTCGATTTTTCCCTCATTCGTGAACAAGACCCCCAGATATTTAAACTTCTCCATTTGGGGCAGGATCTTGTCACCAATCCGGAGAAGGCAGTCTACCCTTTTCTGGCTCAAGACCATTTCAAACGTTGACCATGCCAAAGCTAAATCTTAGACTGCCAGAACAGATTATTGAGCAGATATTGCTGGGCATTGTCTTGTTCTCAACCTTTTTTTGAAAAAAAGCTTGCTTCATCCTCATTACTTTTATGATAAGCTAAATGAAGACAATGCAGACACATCACAACTGACATCAGGCCTGTTAAAAACTTCTGGCATAAAGGCCTAGGATGTTTGTTTACGAGAGGAAATCTGATCTGCATGAGGCCAGCTTAAACCGACAGTGCTGTGTTGCTGTTGTGTTGCACCATCCTGACTCTTTTTTTAGTCAAGGCTGTAAGACTAAAGAGCAGAACATTTCCTCTCCTTCTGGCGTTGAGTATTATTTAAATGTGAAAACAGCATCAAGAAAAGAAGAGACCATTAAAGCCTCTTCAAAAGATGCAATAAATTACAGAGAGGCTGTTTTTAACAACAGATTGAGTAAGTTGGTCAATTTGAGAGGGTTCTTTTTCCATTCTTTCTTCTTCTTGTCTTCCTTGAAGCTAGAAAACAACAGCCTAGTTTATCTGTTGTCTTCTTTTGTCATTCTATACTACTGCGAGTGGTTAAATCTCAGTTCAGCCCAGGGTTTAAGTCTCCGCGGTGAGTGTTTCCCTCAAAGGACCTGCACCGCCTTTGTTTTATCCAGCCTTCTTTTTTTAAGCTTACAAGTTCTTTCAGGTCGAACTGGAACCTTATGTGTAAAAGAAGAGAGGCAGGGAATCAATAATCAAAGCTTACGGCCTAGGTGCCTAAAGGCGAGTGGTTTCTCTCTGCTCGGTCTCCGGTGAGGATCATTCATAGTGTATAAAAGGCATCACTAATGCTTGGCTGGATGAGCAATACGAAAAGCCAAGTTCCTTTTCATTGGGCGACCTTCTTTTCTTCATCATCGTTGTTTGAGTTTTTTGTAATCCCAAACCACCAGAAAGGGGATATTTAAGCAAGATGATGAAGCCCTGTGGTTTCAGGTAATTTTATTTATTTATAAAGGTGAGTCTCCACCCCCAATGAAACAGGCAACACTTTAGATCTCTTTAAAGTATGACCTAAAAGAGAATGTTATGCTTCTCTCAAATGACAAGTCTGGAAGTGTTCAGTGTAGAAAAATGTCAGAGAGTGAGTGCACACCAAAGTAAATGCACACAATGCAAAAAGGCTTTGCATATACCATTCATTACAGGGTGACTAGTTCTAATGGTACATATTGATTGTTGGAAGCTGACGTAATTTCAGACTGTAATCTGCTTAGTGTTATGGCACTTACGGCCTGTAAATTGAACCTAAGTGAACCTAATATGGGTAAAGGTTCCCCTGTTTGTTTGTGTAGCACGTCATGCTCTTATGGTTTTTAAATAGGAATCAATTAGTACACAGTAGATAAATGCCCTTAAAAGCAAAACACATGTCCCTGACATGTTTTTATCAAGAAATAAAAATACTCTTTCCCCTGATACTAGCTTAAAGTTTACAGTAGCTGAAACCTTTTGGGATCAGCTGCACATGATGGAATTTCAAATAAATCTAGCTTTTTTAATTTTGTGTTTGCTCGTGGAAAACGTTACAATTCAGAGGAATCTACAAAATAGGGATGGCTCAGAGGTAAGGAGTAGTTGGTTTGGTTCCAGGCCTAATTAATGCTTAGGCAACTTGTGCATAGAAATCATTATGTGGTGAGCTTACTGCTGTATTAGGACTCCCAGCTAGATAGAAACACACACCCCTCCAAATTGTGCCCAGTACTGGCTTTGCTCACTGTTGGAAGACTGAAAAAAATGTGCGGGGCTTGAACTGTTTGAACTGTGCCACGATATTGGTGATGGTCGCTCGCCGTAGGTAGGAGTTTGTCCTGTAACCAGTGGGTTTTCGCTTGAACTCCTGCTCCGTCCCTCTCGGCCGTTGTGTCCTGGGGCAAGACACTTCAGCTGCCTTGTCTTCTGGTGTTGGTCAGAGGGCCCTGTGGCACCCATGGATTAAACTGATGGTGGAGGAGCAGAAGCTGTACATGTGATAGTCCTGGTGGTAGCATTGTGTTTGGCATTTAGCATTGTGTTAAAAGCCATGCTTGAAGACTTTTAGAACACAAATAAAGTTATTAGAGGACATTTTCAAGGAATATACCTAAAAGTATGTAATACCACCAGTGCCTAATTTGTTAATTGAAGAATGCTGGAACGCAAATAGTGATGTGAGACCAGAGTTCACTGAGGCCAACACTGATACCGGAACGCACAAACAACCATAGCATCACCAGACCGAGGTCTGTGCCCTGGCAAACTTGTGCGTAGCAGGAGGAAATCATAAAGCAGTTCGAGAGAAGGTAATGAAACAGGGATATAACACAGTTATCTAAAACTGATCTGCAAAGTCAAATGAGGCAGTTTAAGTAACATAAAAGCTCTTGCTAGCGGTCTGCTATTTTGTGAAAATCCATACATTGTGCTGCGGACGCAAAGCAGCGAAGAGTAGCCATTGCATTGTGCAGTATGAAACATAAGTCCACGGGGGAGTCATGATGAACAGAGTTTTTGACAAATAACTGATCTCGACCACATTGTCAAAGTTTATGCAATTTTCTTTGTACGTCGGTAGTTTGTTCCCTCTCTATTTTAAGCTGTTCTCCTGCTTCACAGCAGTATGCGCTCCTTGTGGATCAGTGGGTAAGATGCACCGGTATGTGTCCAGCGCATCTATGTGCTCCAAAGCTTCCGTAACTCTTCAACATGCTGTCAGCTGAGCTCCCATACAGAGAGATGCATTGGATAGGCAACGGTCTCCAGGTCCAAGATGATGCTCAGATTCTGTCAGGGAATCTTTTTTTCATTGATTCAGTTCCCTTGACTTTGTGTATAAAATTGAAAATGTGTGCGGGTCTGCACTAAGTGGTCAGGGTTGTGAATTGTAATCTGTCAAAATGGCCGACAGCCTTCAGATCTTTCCGTCATAGTAAAAAAAAAAAAAAAGTCAATGTAAAAAAACCGACTCTTGATTGAATGTAAATTATATTACAATGAATTATTTCCCTTTTATTTCTCTGGAATGTTGCACAGCTGAGATTGCAAAATATCGTCCACAGTCCCTGGTTTTAACTGTGTTCTCCGTTCCAGAATCGCAAATCAAGCCATAGAAAAGTTTCTCTCTGGCAGCACTGGATGCTGGGATAGTGAGAACATTCCACTATCAGCACAAGGTTGGGAAATATTCACGCATGCTCTTTCCACCAAGAAAATATTTCGAAAGATCCTCTAAAAGACTTTAAAAAATGCAAATTATACATATATTTTCTCATCTGCAACCCGGCAGAACTCATGACTCAGAGTTCAAACTTATTTTCCTGCTGTGAAGATTAAAAAGTGTTGTAAAGAATCGTTTAATTTGTTGCTATTCAGTTCCTTGGCAACTCTTAACTCCTTTAAACAAACTAAACAACCAATTAAATCAGTCACATTAGTTCTAATTGAAAAATGATTTACTTTAAACAGCAGTGTTTAAGTCTGTTTACAATGCAACTTAATTTAAAGATGTTCAACAGCGTTTGAGGATTTTGCTTTTAAATATGCTCCAAATGAATCTCATATTTTACCATCTCCCATACCGCGGCCTCATGCTCCTCCCTGCTCTGCACATTGCTCTGTGTCCGTTCACATTCTGCACTTGATGTGGACATGCATGGTATTCACACTTGTTAACAGTTTTTCAATTCGTCACGAATTTCTTATCCTCCTAATGCCGGGTACTCTCTGTGGCCAAGGATCACTGTGGGCGACAGTCTGTGTTGTAATTTTGACAAATTAGCGCAAAAGTTCCTGGATCCTAGCAAACAGTTAACGGAACGCACCCTTTAAAAATAAATCAGTTCCCGGGTCCAGGATCCGGCTCAAATTAAGCCCTGATACGACATTTAGGAAATCATGCTAATGCCTTTTTTTCAGATATAAAATTGTTTTTGAAGGTTTTACTGAAAAATATCAACACCCTATAATTGAGTTCTTCGTTCCTTTTGACCCACCCTTTATGAAAGAAATGCATGTTTTACACTCATATTACACAAATCCGTACATCTTGGTGTTACATTCGGAGTCAGCATGCAGAAGCCAGACAGATTACAATAACAGCCATACCAAATCATCTCAGCGTATCCCTCAACAAACCATCTGAATGTCAACTTCATTCTTAAGCACACCCCTACCTCCTCCGCAGTTTGACCCCAAAAAAAGTTAAGGATTGCAGTTTTGGAGCTAGTCACATCTTGAATTATGCTTGAGGTACAAAACAACATTATCAGACCACTCAGAATCTTTCTCTGTCGGTTTAAAGCAAAATAAGTTTGAAATATACTGTTGATGTCGCCAGATGTCTCTCTGTATTCTCTTTTGGATCACTTACCTTCCCCTTCGTGATCTCAAAGCACATTAAGCCACAGACGTGCGAGTGAGTAGTGACCTTTCAGAACTTTTAGGTCAGAGGTCGGTCATAATCTTTGTATCACCATTCCTGTCATAACCCGTCTGACATTTTACTGACCTGGAGTGCAAATGCCAAGCCGTAATCCATCAGGGTGAATACTGCCAGGCAGCAGACCTCCTGCATCTTCTCTGATGCATTATTCCCTTTAATCCTATAGGTTCCCCTCATTCCAACAGTTTTCTGAGGATTACGTTTACATAAACAAGACAAACCTGCAAACTGGGTTTAAACTAAAGTAGTAGTTTTGTGATTCTCCACACGCCTGATTAAGTTCTGAATCTGTGCAGCAAGTGAACGGTGCAATGCATTTTTGTTTGTGAGACAGAAAAGGGTGCTGGAGTTTACTATCATTTTGCCCAATGGGATTTAGAAATTTCTACTTAAGCCAGGGATCATGAGATTACTGAGAGTATTTGTCATTATTCATCTCCCTCTTTGTTTTTTCCTCATAATCTCTTCAACTTGTCAAATTGATTTAATTTATAAGGGCTTATATCTTTGGCTGCCTTGCAAACGCCAGCCAAGCGAGTCAAGTAGCACGCACCTAGATATTCCAGCTTCTCAAACAGCAACATCAAATAGGTGATCCTGCGAATAAAGAACTGCGAATAGAAAAATGCTAGATTTATTTTCACTCTTCGCTTTTATTTGTTCTTTGAATCATTATTGAAAGGACTGAATTAGGTAAACCACTGGGTTGCGGTTGGATCCTATTGAAAAAAATATTTTTAGAAAATTGTGTTTTTACCATCTGTATTTTTTTTATCAATGTCCCATGTCATTAAAGGTAAAGTAGACTTGCACTCAACTTTACCAATGCCCGTACGCAACTGATGATCTGTCTAACAAAAGTAACATTGACGTACGCAGTAGCAGACAATGTTTAATTATTACAATAGAATTGTAGCATGTTACTGGTTATAGTTAAAGTAGAAGCATAAATTGTAAATAATATTCATTCTAAATACATAAAAATAAGACTTAGACATTGTCTATGGTGCATCTTCAATTTTAAAGGCTAGAACTTTTACAGTGTTGTATTTAATAGCAAATTTTGAAGCTTGACAAAATACCTAATTCTCAACCCTAACATGGTTGTTTGGAGTCTGGATAGATCAAACCTGTCTGATGCAATGCACTTTGATTTTATTTGTTAATAACAGATTGATCTGACTTAAGAAAGATGTACGATCAGAGACATGCTCTAAATGTTTTGTCCATATATCGTTGTGTTTAAATACAAATACACTTTCAGACTTTTGTTTGTAAAGGAAAGTAAAAACTGAAAACCATGTATCGTTTTCCTTCCACTTCACAACTTCCTTTTACTTTATGTGGATCTATTAGATTAAAACCCAATAAAGTTTGTGCTTGTAATATGGCTAAATGTGGAATTGTTGCATGGATACTTTTAGAAGGCACTATCTCTCCCTTATGTTTTTGTGGTGTATATTATGTCCTTTGCTAAATGCTTCCTGAACTGTTGTCTCTGTTTGGTTGTAAACAAATGGGTAAAATAATCCATCAATTTAACATTTAAATTATTTACACCACCCCGGTCATCTTATCTACATCTTCCTATAACATGCATTAGATATTGATACGACATCCCATCCCCGTTCAAGCCTCTTACTTTGATGTGTTGCATGAATTTAGGTCATGAGGTTTTATGGCAGCACTTTAAAGCTTGGTAAATTCTATTTCAGCCAATAAAACAAGTTAAGTGAACCCAGCTTTTTCTGGCTCCATCCTCCCCTACATCCCCAGTTCCCATTCTTTCATCCATCAGCCAACACCCACTGCTTGTCATGTACATGTCACGGCTCTTTGGGTAGGATTCTGATGAATTCCGATACCTGAAGCACTGTGAGAAATGTCAGATCTCTTCCAGAGCCCCGTGGCAGAGTGGAATTGTACAACGACGGGGGATCTCTGCCATTGGACCCGTGCACCACCCTGATCTTCCGGTGCCTTGGGCGTGTACGTCATCAGCGGCGCCTCTGCAAGTGTCCCCGTCATCTTGGCTGGAGCGGCCATGTAGCAGCACCACCTATAGCTGTCAAAGTCCTCCTGCCAGCAGTAAAGCGTCCAACTGTATATATTTAAGGTGTGGAGTGAGCACTCAGGCATGGTGACATATATAGGTCTTGTTTGTTTGATGGTGAGTAAGTGTATGGACTTGTGTTTGTGAGGGTAACTCATGCTGAGAGGTAGGCATTGGGGTGCCGTGCTTTTGTGTCAATCATGGACACACTCATAGGTTAGTTCCCCTCAATTACACCTTCTAAAGAGGAAAGTGGAGATTGGAAACAGCATGGTGAGATGGGAAGGAAAGCAACAAAAAAAAAAAAAAAACTCAGTTGCTAATAATTTGGCTTTGCTTTAAAATTCAAGACCAAATATGCTTTGAATATTTTCATTGTGAGATTGTCAGATATTACTGCCCTTATAAATTCACACCCCTTGAACCTTTACATATTTTGTCTAGCTACAGCTACAGATGTCAAGTGATTTTGGTTCTAGACACAAAGTAGTGTATAAATTTAAAACAAAACTTTTTTTTTTAGATTTTATTCTAAATATATAGATATTCCATGCATCCTTTTTCCGACTTTAGCGCCATATGCTACAGTTACGTGCTACTGTACTTTGTGGTCTATCACATGAAATCCTTGTAATTCCTAAATGTTATGTTCAAAGTTATGAATGCTTTTGGAAGGCACTGTGCACAAGTGAGTCCAAATATCAGCTCTTTTGGTGTGTTTTTATGCAGTTTAAACAAAGATATGAGCCCGTGTGTCCTACATTTATTACACTGATCCATAATACGACATTATTGCATCATCTGTCCAGCCAGCAATTCTCGGGGCCCTAAGGCAGTAGTAACTGAAGTGACAGACAGCCTCTATGTGTGTGTTTCCATACGTGTGTGTGTGCAAGCTCTTATGTATGAGCTGGAAGCACGGTACAGGTTGTGTTTGAATTGATGGCCAATCGTTGCACTTTTGCATGTCCATATGTTTAAACCCGCAGCTACATCCACCATCTGTCTCAGTAGGCTGCTAATTTAGCCCTGCCGTCATAACCGACTGTCTGTTTATTCCCCCAGTGTCGACAATCGCCTGTTTTGTTGCTGGAGATTGCTGCGGCGGCATTCCACACTTGTTACTAGGCCACTTAAAGCTCCTGTAAGCAGTGCAGGTGCTTGGATATGAGCGCCCTCAGGGTGGCATGTTTGTCATGGTGGAAAGGTTCGAGCCACGGGTTCAGCTTTCGTGTGCTGCATCTCAAGCATGGCCCGCGGAAGCTTGTCAGGATATTTTCAGGATAATCACTCAAAGCCGAGCTGTTTACCTTCTGCTTAGAGCGGGGAAGCAGAGTAAACCTGCAGAGTGGTTCTCTCACAGAGGTCAAGGGGGTGAGAGCGTGCATGAGTGCACATTTGTACTTGTGCCAGTTTGCATGAGACAAAGGAGTGTATGATGATGACACATGTGCATGTAGGGACAAAAAGACGCTTTCACAGCTATGTGCGGGCCCTACAGGGAAATCAAACGTGAAGATTTTATGCAAACATACAAAGGCAGGTGACAGGCTAAAGGAAATGTCAACAAACAGTAACTATGTACGATGCTGGTCCACCAGAAGCCTCCAGATCAGTGTCACAGCTCCTTGGCAGTTAATCTGAAACAGTGGTTCCCAAAGGTAGGGTGACCACTGGGGGTCGCAAAACGAATGTTTTGGAACTATCCATCTAAAGGATTTGGCAATAGTGGTAGTTAGTTTTGACTATCATGTGAGTCCATAACCTCCCATCCTCCCAGGATCTCAATCAAAGTTGAGATCCTGTGCGTGTAGACCATATCCATGCGCACACAATGTAATTTACTCCAAAAACAATAGACTCAAAATTTAAATGAGCTTTGATTTGCTTTGACTCCTCCCTCTAAGGAAGACTTGGGCATTTGATGGCTTCTAGACTGCATACTGCCCTTTAGATGTAAACATGCAAGTCTTATTTTCTTGCATAAATCCAAATATACTTTTATTTTGAAAGAAAACACTAATTTTATTTAAAATGTGAATAAATCTCTTTTTTTGTATGTAGATGGGCTCCTTTCGTTTGTCCATTGTGAGTGTCTCATTTTTGTTTCTACTCCAGGCCTCTAACTGTTTGGTTTCCTCCATGTACAAAGAATCAAGATTCCCGTAAATGAGTAGCCTGGCTTTCCCCAGCCTGATCTGACAGCAGTCTGATTCTGCCCTGCAGATCAGTCTGGAAACCCACACATTAGACTACTGTTACAGCCTATCCAGTTTTTCTGGAACCAATCACAACTGGGCTTATCCGCCTTGCGCGCTATTGGTGGGTTCAAAACGATGACGTCAGAGAAGCGACGGAAACGTCGGCATGCAGCTTGTTGTTTACATTGGTCATGGCAGCCACCAGAGCACAGCTATCCGTTGACGCTGCTGTCGCCACTGTTTTAGAAGATTTAAAAGTTCTCTGCCATTGCTGCTTCTGCAGACTGCAATCCTACAAACTATCCACGTTTGTTGACAAGTTTCCTGCCTGGAGTTTTGCGTCGCTCTGCAAAGTACGTCACCTGGATCGATGGTCTGATTGGTGAATGCTCTATCCAATTGCGTACAGAGTCATTTGAACTATGCCCATTGGTCACGCCTCTTGTGCAGTAGAAATTACATGGCAGACTCCCCAGACTAAGTTCAATCTTGGCAAGTTCAATCTTGAACTTAGTCTGGCAAAAGCCAGGCTAGTAAATGAGCTCCACAACTGTGGAATCAACAGAAAATGTAATGATAATTTGTGAATGCAAAAATTAATTAACGACAAACATCGGACTGAGTACAAAACCCTGAGGTGCCCCAGTGCTCAGAATCATAGAGTGGAAGATGTGTATTCAGATGCAAACTGACGGCAGACTTTCAGTCAGGAAGTTTCAAATCCAGAGACAAAAGTTGGAGATCAGGCTAAGTAGGAGAAATCTATCCTTTAGTCTCTGGGGAATGGTTGTTAAATGCTGTGCCAAAAACTGATTAACATAATACTGGGATAGGTGGCTTTATTGTCAAGATGAAAAAGTACTTCAGCTGCTTTACAAACATTGGTTGATAACTATAGTTTTAAAATAGTATTACCTCAACTAGAGTAAGGGGTGGCACTGGTTATTATTGTCACCAACTTTTTGATGGTGTTGCTTGAAGATTCAGTACAAAAATGTCATACTTAATCCAACAAAACCTTCATAGGTGTCTTCATTGTAATTATTCTAACAAGTCAACCATATGTGTAGCACAACTGTACAGACTTTGTCACTTACCTTAGGAGACAGATATAGGCACTACACAACCAGAGCGTATGATAATTAACGCACCACATCTTGTTGTTGGCGCAGCCCTGGCTTTCCCCTTGAGTGCTCCATACAAGGCTGTCACGCAACCGAAACGTTTCACATGCAGACACATGTACAATAATTGTGTTTGAAGGTAAAGATGGGCAGGTTCCCTTGGGACAATGCTTGTCAGAGGGACAAATCAAGAGTGTTCCAGTTTGAGTGGTGTATTTGAGAGATAAGGACAGAGGGAAGAGAGAGACGGGTGACTGAGACAAACGCAGATGAAGGGAGAGTTGAGTGTGTCCTCTCTGATAAACAGGAGCATGGCTCATCATTACAGGGAACAACAGGGGAGCAGTGCCGCCCATCTGCCAGCTAATACATACTAATGCCCCCAGCGTACCGTACAGCCACCATCAACGCCACAGGACTCAGACGTGACATGTGCATTCTGCCGCCACATGCGAGTGTCGGGAATCCATGCAGGCAGTCCAGGATTTCATGGATGGACTATGATGCATAATGAAAAATGTTGACGCGGCGGCGAACAGCAAATCCTTGTAAACATGCCACAAATGTGAGAGTAGCAGGGAACCCGCGGGCGTCCATGCTGCTGGCATCGCTTTCTCAGATCAGGAGCAGGGCGTCCTGCTGGTAAGAATTTAAAACAGCTTCTAAATCTGCTGTAGTTGTTGGAAACATCATACATGCCTAATGGGTTGAACATGACCACCTCCCTGTTACAGTATGCCACCAATCCATCAAGTCCATGCTGGGATTTCTTTATCTTCTACATTATTATTTATCTGTTTATTTTTGTCAGATCTATGCTCAACTGTATTGCTATGTTTAGTTTTGTTTTCTCATTATCAACTGAGTATGCTCTATCAAACAGTACAGTTTACTGAGTCAGTATGATTTAAAGAAGGTAGAACTACACAGGTTGTGAGCTGTGACACCTACAGTGGCTTGCAAAAGTATTCGGCCCCCTTGAACTTTTCCACATTTTGTCACATTACAGCCACAAACATGAATCAATTTTATTGGAATTCCACGTGAAAGACCAGTACAAAGTGGTGTACACGTGAGAAGTGGAACGAAAATCATACATGATTCCAAACATTTTTTACAAATAAATAACTCAAAAATGGGGTGTGCGTAATTATTCAGCCCCCTGAGTCAATACTTTGTAGAACCACCTTTTGCCCATTCTTCTGTACAAAACAGCTCCAGCTCAGACAGATTAGATGGACAGCGTTTGTAAACAGCAGTTTTCAGATCTTGCCACAGATTGTCGAATGGATTTAGATCTGGACTTTGACTGGGCCATTCTAACACATGGATATGTTTCGTTTTAAACCATTCCATTGTTGCCCTGGCTTTATGTTTAGGGTCGTTGTCCTGCTGGAAGGTGAACCTCCGCCCCAGTCTCAAGTCTTTTGCAGACTCCAAGAGGTTTTCTTCCAAGATTGCCCTGTATTTGGCTCCATCCATCTTCCCATCAACTCTGACCAGTTTCCCTGTCCCTGCTGAAGAGAAGCACCCCCAGAGCATGATGCTGCCACCACCATATTTGACAGTGGGGATGGTGTGTTCAGAGTGATGTGCAGTGTTAGGTTTCCGCCACACATAGCGTTTTGCATTTTGGTCTCATCTGACCAGAGCACCTTCTTCCACATGTTTGCTGTGTCCCCCACATGGCTTGTGGCAAACGGGACTTCTTATGGTTTTCTTTCAACAATGGCTTTCTTCTTGCCACTCTTCCATAAAGGCCAACTTTGTGGAGTGCACGACTAATAGTTGTCCTATGGACAGATTCCCCCACCTGAGCTGTAGATCTCTGCAGCTCGTCCAGAGTCACCATGGGCCTCTTGGCTGCATTTCTGATCAGCGCTCTCCTTGTTCGGCCTGTGAGTTTAGGTGGACGGCCTTGTCTTGGTAGGTTTACAGTTGTGCCATACTCCTTTCATTTCTGAATGATCGCTTGAACAGCGCTCCGTGGGATGTTCAAGGCTTGGGAAATCTTTTTGTAGCCTAAGCCTGCTTTAAATTTCTCAATAACTTTATCCCTGACCTGTCTGGTGTGTTCTTTGGACTTCATGGTGTTGTTGCTCCCAACATTCTCTTAGACAACCTCTGAGGCCGTCACAGGGCAGCTGTATTTGTACTGACATTAGATTACACACAGGTGCACTCTATTTAGTCATTAGCACTCATCAGGCAATGTCTATGGGCAACTGACTGCACTCAGACCAAAGGGGGCTGAATAATTACGTACACCCCACTTTTCAGTTATTTATTTTCTAAAAAATGTTTGGAATCATGTATGATTTGTTTTCCACTTCTCACGTGTACACCACTTTGTATTGGTCTTTCACGTGGAATTCCAATAAAATTGATTCATGTTTGTGGCTGTAATGTGACAAAATGTGGAAAAGTTCAAGGGGGCCGAATACTTTTGCAAGCCACTGTACTCAGGTCTCTTCCTTCCTTTTTTTATCTTGTGCCAGTGTACGTGCTAGAGAAGACGTGTCAGTGGTGTAAACATGGAACACCCCTGGTGTCTGGAGGTATTACACTTACAGCCGTGCATACAGGCCTAGGAGGGCCTTTCTGAATCAGTGGACAGGACCGGAGTGACCTTTTCAGCTCACATTAATACAGGGTCACCTCACTAGGAAGAAACTTTGTGGGGGAGCGACACAAAGAGGAGAAGAAGGATGGGTGGGTGGGTGGTGCATCTGTCTGTATGTGCATTGAAAAAGTATTCATATCCCTTTTACACCTACCAGCCTTCCACATTAATCAAAGAAAAGCCTTATGGTAACTCTGGAGGAGCTGCAGAGATCCAAAACTTCAATGGGAGAATTTCTTGACATGACAACTATTCTTATATATTCTGCAAAACAAAAAGCAGTGGGGGAAAGTGACACAGGACGTTACTCTGAACACACCATCCCCACACTGAGACATGCTGGAGGCAGCATGATGTTGGAGGGAAGATTTTCTTCAGCAAAGACAAGGAAGCTGGTCAAAGTTAATGTGGAGATTAATGGAGTGAAATCCGGGACAATCCTAAAAGAAAACCAATGCGAGGCTGCAAAAGACTTAAGGGCTTGGGTTTACTCTTCAGCAGGCCATGGAATTGTTTAGATGAAAGCATATCCAGGTGTTTGAATGGCCTAGTCAAAGTTCAGACCTAAATCCAATTCAGAATCTGTTGCAAGACTTGAAAATAGCTGTTCACAGACCCTCTCTGTTCAATCTGACAGATTTTGAGAAGTTTTACAAAGAATTGCCTGAAACCTTCAGTCTCTAGATGATGTTAGAGACAAACTCCAAAAAACGTACGGCTGTAATTGCAGCTAAAGGTGGCTGAAAGTACTCTGGAAAAAGTTTATACCATATAGTCACAATATTGTGTCAGATCTGCTGTGTTTGTTTGTTTGCCAGCGCTTCGACTTCTTTTTTATGAGAGTTTATCAGATTGGAATACACAAAGAGCTCTTCTGTAAGTGTTCATGTTGTACGAATCCAATAAAAACACAGGTCCTCCATTCCCTTACAGGGCTTGAATAAAAAGCACGCACGGCTGCGCCTCTCCTGCCTCAGTAACAATTTGTACAAAAACATGAAAGTGTGTGTGTGCGTGTGTGTGTGCATGTGTGCGTCCATGACTGTGTCTCAGTGCATCAGACCGGTGAGGAGACGAATAACCCAATTACAGAGACAGTCTGCCTCACAGACATACAGTATGAAAATGGGTAGAAACAGAGGTGTGTGTGTGTGTGTGTGTGTGTGTGTGTGTGTCTGTTTGTCTAAAACAAAGACGAGTAGGGACAATGATTTTTAAAGAAAGCAGCACAGAAAAATTGCAAGGTTTGAATGAGTAAATGCAGAGTAAACTAAATATGTAGTGAACCCAGGAGAGCAGGTTAAAAATATACGCAACAGTGGAAAATACTAAATCTAATATTTGATTAGAGCTCAAATCACAAAATAAAGGGATTTATTTAAATGAGAGATCCTGAGGGTGGTTCTGCTTTGTGCAACTACATCTACAAAGTAGATTCTTCTCTGCTGTCTCTTTTTATGAATAAGGAAGAAAAGGAGGGGTATGTGGCCCTGAACCCGACAATTTGGATGATGTAGTTGCATAGCAACAGACAGCAGCCAAGTACCTAAAAAGCAAAAAATAAATAAAAATGGAAGGCTATTTGGCTTGTTAAATATACCCTGCCTGCCAGGACAACACTCAAAGCAGAATGCATCTCCATAGAACCAGATTTAAAAATGCAGCTCTTAAAAAAAAAAAAAAAAAAAAAAAAAAAGCACACAAGCCAAGATGCGGACAAAACCAACATTTTCTATTCACATTTTTAGGATGTCTTGAAACAATCAAGCTCAAGCATTTTACGAAAAAATAATTAGATCTTTAGAACACAGACAAATTAATTAGCGCCCCAGGTAAAGATTTGCAAAAAGCCTTACAAAAGAGGAACCATTTACTGCAGTATCAAAATCTCACAGTGGATAATTGTGAAATATCCAGCCTTTAGTTTGAGTAGGTTTCTTCAGTGGTGGAATAATCCTATGTTAGGAAATATTTGAAAAACCTCAGTTTTCTGATTCTTGGTGCCTGTAAACGCACTCTGAATCTGCTGCATCAAAGGATAGACTCAGTGCGTGTACATGCACTTCTAAATTGAGCTATGGCAATAATATTTTAATCAAAATGGGATCCTTTATCCAAGTTTACATGATCAGTGGAAAATCGAATTATTGAATGTAGTACGTTCGACTCCGCAACAGTAGATAGCGACATTTTCCCTTTCACGTTGGTATTATTCTGGATGGCATGGAGTATCACACAAATAGTACACAAAAGCTGGCGGCAGTGAAGCAGACGGAGTAAAAGCAGGATATGCACAAGGAGCGACGAAATAATAATAATAATAACAATAACTTTATTTATAAAGAGCTTTCAAACGAAGCGCTGAACATCAATTACAGAAAAATAAAACAATATAACAGTTTAAGAGCAATAAAACATCAACAGTAAGAATATTATAATAGACAATATCAAAAATACATAAGATAACTTCAACAGATGGGTCTTTAACTTAGCTTTAAACACTTCTATAGAGCTTGCCAGCCTCATGTCTGGAGGTAGCTTATTCAAGAGACATGGAGCACGAAAAGAAAACGCACGTTCACTGATTGTTTTTTGACAAAAATGGGCGACAGCTACGCTGCAGCACAGTAAATTTCATTGTTACGACACTGTTTTATTACGATACATGTGTCGTCGCTTCTGCAGTCTAGTCTCCTCCAGAGGGGGGGGGTCGCTCCGGCGAGTCATAGTTCGACTAAGCTGGGATGTCGTTTACATGCAGACGAATTCAGTTTTTTAAATAATTCGGTTTTCTCTTATTGTATGTAAACCCGCTGACTGCTGGATTTCAGCTGTGGGTAGTTTTATCAGAGGGTGGTGACGCCTCTGAATCACACCGATTAGAAAAGGACAAATGGAGCATTGGGCAATGGAGCAGGAGCTGGCGCCCAAACAGTGCCAATGTGGGTTGTTTGATAGAAAACTATTATTTATGACTACATTTTTTGTTTTTACAAACTTCAAATTAATAACCCTGGACTTATTGTTTCCCTAGGGTCTAGATTTGTGACAACACAGCCGACTGATTCTCTTACCCACTTAAAAAAAAAATGGAAAAGAGAAGAGAACATCTGATTTTTTTAACCTTTACCTCCGTTTTCACCCTCAGGAAAAGTTATTGTAAGGTACATGACTATACAGGATTGCCTACCATTACCACAATATTAGTCTGTGATTAGTAATCACAATGATTCTGGTCTCTTCCTTAATCCAACAAATTGGCTCAGTCTTTGAGTCAATGTTTGCTTAGAATTTCCCAAATTTGTTTGTCCCAGCCACATTAACCCAGTGCTTGGGGACAAGAAATAACCCAGCATTTTTCTGGGAGCATGATATAATGTTCAATAAGGCAAAAAAAAAAGGTTTGCTTCCCAGCATCACATTGTTAATATCCCTGTCCAATCACAAAGCACATTGTGTTAACGTATTATCTAATAAGCCCACATGCACAATGGAGAATTTGCATTTGAAATGCCATGCGTGTGTTTGCGAGCTTACGGCACGTGCCGGGGATCAAAGTCAAGGTGTTTTGTCATATTACAGATCAGCACAAAGCAACCCCCTTAGACTCCAACACCCCCACCCCACCCCACCCCTCACCACCACCACCACCACCCAAGTTGAATTTATTAACATTTCAGACATGAGTCCTCAATCTGCCTTCACCAACAGATGCGTATATATGCCTCAGTGTGTCCTGCAGGCTGGGAATTTTCAATAAAGCCATAAGCTTCGGAAGTTGTTTGCTGTCTTTAAAGTCAGCTGTACATTAATCTAGATGATGAAAGAAAAATTCCCTCTAAAGGACAAATAAAATTCCATTTTATTAAACAGCTTCAGTGCATAATACCCAGCATTACCTGCTATTGAATTATACATCAAAAATACCCTCTTTTTTTTTCTTTCTTCTTAATCTAGTTTGTGTTGAATCCGGATTGGCGCTGCATAAAATCAAATCAAAGCTGTGTGCCTCCATAAGCTTTCGCCAAGTTTGCAGCCCCCCTCCGCTATCTGTAGCCGCAGTTATTAAGCTTTCTTTTTTGCACATGAATAGCATGCAGTTGCTCCGGGATATATCATAAGTGACTGCTGTTGATCTCGCCACCAGTATTTCTCGCAGGGCTGTGAATAATAGATAGAGGAGCTGACCATAGATAATACGTCTTTCATTGAAAACGTAGCTCCTAGCGCATGCAGCGTCTGAGAGAATGCTAACAAGGAGTGTTTCTTAACCCCCCCCCTCCCCTTTTCCCTCCAAAACCTCCTTTCTTTTTATTTTGTCAAAGCTGCAGAATGTTCCCTTTTCTGTTGGCTCTCATGCATTTATTAATAACAGAGTTCCTTTCAAAACATCTCCTCTGGATAAGATGGATAACGCGCTGCTTTTATCAGCCGCACTCCCTTCGCATACGTACATACAGTACGATATGGCGCTGACAGTGATGAGCTGTGAAATCGGATGGGAGGGCTTGGGGGGTGCGGTTTTTCGGGAGTCTTTCAACACATAAATTTGGGTCACAGAATAGATTATCGCCCCACACATGTCACCCTGACACTGATAGATGCGCGCAGTCCCCACACCACTCATAAATTACACATGCGTTCATGAAAATTAATGCACTGTTTAAACTGGTAAGTGATCATTCTGTAGAGTGATGCAAACTACTTTACACACTCAACTTGTATTTAAATCTGTTGGCTAGTGCGAGAAACTTTGTTAAAGTTCCAGTCTCAGCATTTGTTTGCATTATATATATATATATATATATTTAACAAAAGACTGGCATGCTTTTAGTAAGTTTATTTTGGATTAGGATCAAGAGCAGCGTTGTGGACTTTAGAGGCCGAATCAAACAGGAGCCCTATAGAAAGATAAAGACAGAAAACGCTGTCACAAGGAGAAGCACTCACTGTGAAGAATTCACTAGGTTTGAAGTCAATGACAGCTTTTAGGGATTTGGTGCCGACTCCAGGCCTTTCTTTCCACCCTCTCACATAAAGATGAGTGTTTGCTACATCTCTCTCTCTCTCTCTCTCTCTCTCTCTCTCTCTCTCTCTCTCTCTCTCTCTCTGTGTGTGTGTGTCTGTGTGTCTGAAGGTGACAAAGACATACAGAATGCCTTCAGTTCCCCTTGAAAGCCAATACTGCTGTCTTTATTACAGATTAAAAACTCCTTTTCTGATTAGCGTCATTGCTCCTCAAAGGTTTAATGACAAATTTGGATTCATTTTTATTTTTTTAACCGACCCACATGAATAAGTGGTAGGAAATCCGTCTCCACTTTTGCGGGATTTATTTCAAGGGTGAACTGGGAATTACTGCCTTGCGAAAGTGATCGTGAAGTTTTCCTTAAAAATAAAAATAAAAAGATAATCTAAACCGCTATAGCTCTGGCAGTATGTTTCGGGACATTTGCTGTATGCTCAACTCAATCTCAAGTAACAGGTTTTATTCCATATTGCCCTCCATTCATCTTGCGTTCAACTATTTTACTTTCTTTTTTTCTATCTCTTATATACTTTTTAGTTTTACTGCTTTTTACTTTATTATTTTTCCTTTTTTTCCACTTTTTCCATCTTTTTTCTCCATCAACGTTCTTCCTTTGGCGCTTTATATATAAGTTTTTGCTGAAACAAAAAACATATTTTTTATATCCTACAAAATTTATTATTAAAAGGTCTGTACAGGGAAAGCAAAGTGGAACCAAAGTCCAATTCTTCGTTTGTTTGCACAAATGTTGCCAATACAGCTGATTCTGGTTTAATTTTAACCAGCTTCCCCTTCCCTGCTGAAGAAAACCATCCCAACATCATACTGCCACTACCATGTTTCACAGTACAGTACGTTTTGAGTTCAGAGTGTTTTGCTAGTTTTCTACCACACATAATGCTATGGCATATATGCCAAGATCATTTTCCATCATATCTGAACAGAGCACCTTCTTCCACATGTGTGCAGTGTCCCCTGCATTGCTTTGGGGCAAACGCTAAACAGGACATCTTTTGGCTTTCTTTCAACCACTCTTCCATAAAAGTCAGATTTCTGGAGTGCGTGAAAAGTAGTTTTTCTGTCAAATGATGCTCTCACCTGAGCTGCAGCTCCTCAAGTGTTACCCTGGTCTTCGTGTCTGCTTTTCTGATCTACAGTATGCTCTTCAGTTCAGGTTAGGTGGCCACCCATGTCGTGTCATACTGTTTCCATTTCAAGATGGCGGTTACAGTGATCTCAGAAATGTTCAAACGCTCACAGGAAAGCTATAGGGATCGAATGACACCCCCTATTCAACATTTGAAGACCTGTCTTTGTCCTGCCCAAGTCCCTTGAAGAATTCATTTTAGGAACTAATAAAAATGGTCCAATCATGTTTGATCGAAAACAGTCCTGACTGGGAAGATTGTGTTTCCTCTGGTTTTGTTAAGCCCCCACAAGGAACATGATGAGACCACAGGGTAGGGGCAGCGTTGTTTTTATATAAAATCTATATTTTATAATCGAAACGAAACAAGTTCTCTTTTTTTTCTATCACCCTGATATGCCACACAGGCAACCTGAAAGCCCACTCAGGGCCATACAGTGGAACCCTGCCTATTCGCCGTGAAAAATGGTTCTGTTCAAGGCAGAGCACTACGTTTATGAAACAGGACAACAATTTTCCTTTAAGGGTTTCCAAATGATTAGCTAGGAGCGCAATGAAATATGTCAAGAGCCAACTTATCAGGGAGTCGTATCAAAACAGGAAAAAAAAAAAACAAGGTAGAGTTAGCTTAGCATTTCAGTAAACTGCTCCACAAAAAAAAAAAAAAAAAGAAGCAAGATATGAGCTAACTGAAAACTGCAGCTGTCTGGGTTAAGTCAGATATATCTTTAGAAACCAGTTATACAGCGATGTTTTTTTTAATATTAATGATTCGGCTTTTTTTTGTAGCCTGTGTTGGAAGAGCATATTAATGGTGCAGACAGTCCGGTTTGGACAAAATTCTAGCTTGAAAACCAAATTTTTAATGTATCCATCTATCAATTTATGATACCCCCTTATTCCAGTTGCGGGACAACTGATGAATATGTCCAGTAGGCATTGGCTGTGGAGTACAGTATAACATGAACAGGTTGTTTGTCCATCAGATGGCAACTTGGACAAATTGGACAAACAACCATCCTCGAACCAACCCACAGGGGTTACTCAGAGTAACCAATGAAAGTTGCATTTTTTGGACTTTGGGAGAAAGGCAGAGTACCCAGAGAGAACTCACACATGCACAGGGAGAACATGCAAACTCTGCAGATGGGGCCTGGCTGGAATTTAAATCTAGGAAGTTCTTGCAGCAAGGCAGCACTGCTAACTACTAGCAACCGTGCCGTGTATACACAGCACTGATTTTATTCAATTTGATTTAGTAACAGGCAAATGTCTAAGCTTTATGGCTCTAATTAGTATTGGAGATGATGCCTAGTTTGCTTTTTAATTTCCAGCAAAATTCAACATAAAACTGAACATAAATTCAAAAAGAGCAAGGAAAAAAAGAGAACTGTGACAGACAGATTTACAAGCAGAGTAATTAGTGCTAGCCAAGTGAGGTCATGAATAATGTGGATGACTTAACTATATTTCTTACTGCCGGTGTTTGACTGAACTCACAAAAGTTCTCTTTTGGAATAGTTGCTCCTGTCCTCAAAATTGTGCTTTGATCCAACTAAAAACATTGTTTAGGACACCGGTCGTCTCTGTTTTTACTACAGCATTTAACTGCTTTTCTATACCATAAGCAGATTTCCATATCGGTAGGTAGAGGCTGCCAATCCTCTTAGTGATGCTCTGTGGGGGTTTTTTAAAAGTAGTGCCACAAATTCCATACCGCAATTCATATGTCAGTAAGGATGTTCAGGATCATCTTTAGTTCTGTTCTACATTTTCCTTTCCTGGTAAAAGGCTTTACAGGAGCTCTGTTGGCATTCCTTTCTCCTGGCTCGGCTACGAGGTGAAGCAGCGGCAGCTGTGTTTGTCTTCAGTTTAGGCGAGAGACAGGAGGTCGGACCCTCTTGCCCCCACACCTCTCACCTCCTCTCCCTCTTGGCGCACATCAAGGGGATTAGCGTCCCATTTCCCAGGTAAAACAAGCAACATCAATGGAGGCCCGTAAAAAGATTCGCCCGGTGTTCTGCATAAAGCGTGCGCCGCCGAGCGTTTTACGCAACCCTTTGTGAGTTGAACGCGTCGACATCAATCGACCTGCTGGGGGAGCAGGCAGTGCCTTTATGGATTCACCTTCTCCTCCCACGAAATGAAGGGATGGAGCCTGATCTTTATAGGTTTAATACTGGGGAGTAAAGAAGCAGAGGAAAAGAGGAGGGAAAGTGAAGATGACAGTGTCCTCCCACACGGAAGAAGATATTCTGGGAAAACTGATCTATTTCCAGCTGAAAGATCCCGTCTTCCTTCATCTCTCCTCCTTCTCACCTTTGTTTAACTCTAAACAAGATTTCACCAAAAAGGTAAAAAAAAAAGATGCTTGTTGTTCGTTAACTCCCAACCGTCATGAGCATTTACCATTTGCAGATGCTGAGCAAGGCTTATCAGTGTTTTCCTCTATTCCTGCTGATATCAGCTGCCTGGATCCTCCTTCTCCTCCAGTGCGCACACACACACACACACACACACACACACACACACACACACACCCACATGCACACACACGCAAACACCGTTATCTCTACTATCTGCTGTTTAGCCAACTCAGAGCTAATCCAGTGTGAACCCACTCTCTGGCTTGTGCTCAGCAGTTTGCAAACATATTTGTAGGAAACACACACACACGCGCACACAAGGAGAATGAGAGTCAGAGAGTTTTGGCCCCGGGGCAGGGAACATCACGCTCCAGTAATGTGATGCCGGGGCAACATTGTGGCACAGTAGTGTGGCATTAACATAAATGAGCATCTCAGCCCAAGGAGGCGGGAATATTGAAAGCTGTCTGCATGTGATGGCTGTCTGCTCACACAAAGAGTAAACACACGCACACACACACACACACACACACACACACACACACACACACACACACACACACACACACACACACACACACACACATATTATATATATATATATATATATATATATATATATATATATATATATATATATATATATATATATATATATATATATATATATATATATAGTGCCTCATAAAGTATTTACACCACGCTTTTTTAAATCTCTAGGAGCCTCTATGTTTTTTGTAAATAAAAGCATCCCCACAGCATCATGCTACCGCCACCATGTCTCTCCTTGGAGAAGGTGTTTGCAGGTTGATACGTGGTGTTAGTTTTCCATCTTACAGAATGTTTTGCATGTAGGTGTTATCGAAGTTCTTTAATAAAAGAGATGAGAGAGATTCCTTCAGATACCATATAGTTCAGTTTTAGTCTCATCTGACTGGAGAAGCTTCTTCGTGTTTATCATGTCCCCCACATGGCTTGTGACAGTGCATGAGCGGTAGTTGTCCTGACAACAGATTATCCCACCTGAGCTGTGGAGCCCTGCTGCACCGCCAGAGTTGCCATGCATGTATCCCTTACATAGCATGTAGCAAACCGCAAACAGGACTTCGGTGCACTGCATAAAACATGACATGACTATGTACAGCGACCGGACAGAAACTGGTTACCATAGCCGCCAAATTCTGCAGAGAATACATTAAAGATCTTCAGGTGGCTTGAACAAAATATTGCTCAAGGGAAACTTTGAAGACAACGAGAAGGTCTGGCTCCTAGGCAGTAAATGAGGTCAGAGAGAACCTTGCGGAAGACTTGACACCTGTTGGGTAATGTCGTTCAGAGCAGTTAAAGTACCTTGAGGGACAACATATGGGAGGCACACAGCACAGCTGACACACAATCTTCTTCAGTAACACATGTTCAAATCTTCACATGTTCTGACTTTTATTGCTACTTGATTATTGTACCCCTGAGATGCAAGTGGATAATTACTGAAAGACATGAACAAAGGTTTAAGAAGCTCTAATCTGTCTTTGTCAACAAGCTGTCTAAAGGTTCGGACATGCACTTAAACGTAGATGCTTCTAAATAATCTCCTTCATTTAAAATCACATAATTTACATAAGTTCTTTTAAGTCAACAATTAAGCTTCTAGTTTATTATTTTTATTAAAAACCTGATGCTTAAGTACACTGTATAAAATGAAACTTTTCCTGCTTCAGATTAGCTTGGGTGTACAATAGTATTCGCTTTTTTTAGAACGGCACAATAAAGAGAGGTTTTATTTTATTGATTTCTTCAAATTCAGAAGTGTACATTTACTAAAAGGAATGTGCATTTAAACACTTTGGAAAACTCCAGGTCATGTTTTCATAGCTTTGTAGACTTCAGATCGGTGAATTCACATCATTAGATGATAAATGAAGGCTTATGTGTGGATGGGTTTTAGGGCAACCACCTCAAATATACTATTTCCAAAATGTGCGAAATTAAACAAAAGTAAAAGGCCTTGTGAAGATGCTACCTGAAGCTGATAAGAGAGTTTCATTATCCACAGTAAAAACATTCCTGTACTAACATGGGCTTGAAGGCCACTCAATATGTCTTTCAGTCATAAATGACAAAAATATATTTAAATCATGTAGTAGATTAGTACATATTGGAGCTACTGTTATGCATGTAAAGACAGCAGAGGTCACAATAGTCAGGTCAGTTTCTGCAGTGTTAAGATCATCAATAGAGCTACATTACTCCTCTGTTTTTTTTATGAAGTTCACATCTTCGAAAATGAATTTGTTTAATACAACCGTCCTTCAGTAACATTAACCCTCTATTGTGCTTTCATTTTGGACTATTTGTATTCATAAGAACGCAGAGATAGACATGAAAGAAAAGGGGGAAGGGCAGTTGAGATTCATGTTGTGCTGCATTCAAGCACTCTTGGATATTAGAGTTTTACTGTTGCAAATTTGCAGTGAGTTATAACTCTTTTCCATTCAAAGCTTTCTACAGGGGTGGAAAGTGGAAAGCTGTCATCCCTGTAGAGCTGCCCATGTTCTACCTCAGAATGATGATTGGGAAACCCTGACGCTTTGGAGTAGATGTTTGCAGAGTGGGATTTAAGCCTAGTTTATACTTCTCCGTCAGCAAGTTTGCACAAGCACGCACACGTATCAACAGAGAGGTTTTCCTGTCAGACCTCTTCCGTCGCCTGGGGAGTCTTGCAAGTCAATTCCCCGCCAGGACAGCAGGGGGCGGCTCACCTCCAAACGCACGTTTCCTTAAATCTCCTTCCACGATTTAAAAGTCTGCTGCACTTTATTGTACTCGTTCAGTGAACGGTTGTATAAACGTTCTTATGTTCTGACTTCTTCCGCAAGACATTCTTCCATCTCCTCCATGTCTGCTGCGAGATATCTTCAGCACTCGGCTTTTTTAAGGAATGGCAGTGTTGCTGACAGAAGTGGTGTGCTGACCAGTCACTGTAGCTTTTGACGAATGTTTAAAGAATTGGGTATGTCTCCATCACCCTCTGCGGGCCTACCGCAGAGCGCTTTGCATTGACAGATGACGGCACTGCGTGTCTCCGCACCCCGTTGACTGAGAAGTATAAACTAGGCTTTAGTGTTATCTTACTGCAGATTGGTCATGGGTTTTTTTAAATGTAGCTAGCTATTTAGCTTGAAGAGATCACGCATTTTTGACAAATTTGGCTTTCCCCCCCCCCCCCAGTATATACTATATTCCAAACCAAGTTTGTATATGATCAACTTGTTTGTAAATTCACATTTGTGTATGCTAGGTTGAAGTAAACTGGCACAGCCATCCAGAACTTTAAAAAGACGTAAACTGTATGACTCATTAAAATAGAAGCGCTTTGCGCTGAGGAACTTTGAGGTTCATGTGACTTTTAGTTCTTCCGCTACCCTCACAAGTTCTGTAGTCTCCTGCTTTACAGCTTCACACCATCCACACTCTGTCTCCAGTTGTCTCAGGAGACCTAGTTAGATAAGACTGCCTGGGCTATAAGCAACAAAGAGCCCACAGAGAAGAGTCTGACACTCAGAAGCATTCAGCAAGTGTAAAGTACAACTGCAAAGAAATGAACATGCACAAACACTATGTGGGTGACAAACACAGACAAGCTTTTTTCTTGTCTCAGCCCTCCTCACCCTGTCTCCTCCTCCTCCTCCTCCTGCACCACCTCCCCTCTGGAAACCTTCTATTTGTGGAATCCCCTGAGAACTTTGGATCATTACGATATTATTTATTTTTCCTTCAGTTAGACTGGGTCAATATGAACGGGTGCTTATAGTGCTTTCTTGATTTGATTGCTTGAAGTTTATTTATGACATTGATAGACAGATATAAATTGTCTGGCATGTCAGATTAAAGGAATATATTCATCTCAACTGGGTTGTGTGGAGTTTTTGTGAGCAATCAGCATGAAAGCTGTGAATCTTAGATGACCTCTAAATTCTATTCACAGATTCTGCTCTTTAGCACACAGTTTGATGAATTTTTAGATTCTTCTCGATGCATCTCTATGTGTTGCATCCTCTTTTATGACAATTTCCGTTGTAACCTTTGGTTTCAGTCACATATTTTCATTTAAACAAAGGGGACAGTACACATTATTTCGTTATGTAAAATGCCAGAATAATGAGAGAGAGAGAGTGTTTAGATTGTTTTACTCTCTTCAAATCAGGTAGGGTATTAGGATCAAAGTTGTGGACCTGCACAAGTCTAGTTCCTCCTTGGGTTTAATTTCTAGATGCCTGAAGGTGCCAGATTCTTCTGTTTAAACAAGTCTATGTGAAATGTGTGTATCAGCCTCACAACTTAAGTAAAAAACCTTGTGAGGCTGGTTAGAGAACAACATCATCCACCCTGAAATAAGTCCTGGATCAACATGGTTGAAAGGCCACCTAGCAAGAGAGAGGCCATGACTCCAAAAGCAACTGAAAGAGCCGGATTACATTTGGCAAATCCACACAGGGACCTATACCTTCAGTTGTGGAAAAATGTCCTGTGTTTTGATAAAAAATAATTCATGTTTGCCATACTACATGGGAGGCAAAAAGAGCTTACTACAAACCTAAGAATATCTTCCCAGCTATAGGTACGTATGTAGGTAGCATCATGCTGTGAGTGTCAGGGGGTGTGCGGTGGAATGCATGGACCCAATCGCAGAAGCCGGTAAATTGCAAAGGCCGTTTATTAAAGTGCTCCTGGTGGAATGATGATGATGATGGTGGTTCTGATGGTGATGAAAGGAATGGAGAGACATCGAGCAGGAGGGAGACACCAGGGAAACACACCATAGAGTGCTTGACATCAATATGACGTCAATGATCTGGCGCTGAGTGAGGGGAAGTGACGGGTTATAAACACATGAGGTAAGGAGGATCAGGTGTGGATGATTTGAGACACAGGTGAGGACAATGATGAGGAGAGGGAGCGAACAGGGCAGCATGACAAGACCCCCCCTTCAAAGGCGGATTCCAGACGCAGTGGAAAGAAACAAAAAGGAAGCAACCTTACCAGGGTGGGTGGATGGGGCCCACGGAAGGAGGGCCTGAGTCTTTGTGGGTATGCCCCTGGTCGGGCAGATGGCCATGAGGGTGGCCCCTGAGGGCCTAGAGGTCTGGCGGATGGGCCAGGTGGTGTCCCTTTACAGGACGGGAGTGGGGCGGATGGCCCAGGTGAGGTCCCTTGGCTGGACGGAGCTCGGGCGGACGGCGTCCTCTGGCTGGATGGAGCTCGGGTGGACGGCCCAGGTGGGGTCCTCTAGCTGGACGGAGCTTGGGCGGTCCTCCCGTGAAGTCCTGGTGATCCAGTGTACAGCCAGATGAACGTCCCTTTGTAGGAGAGAGCTTGGCTCATCGGCAGCCACGACGAAGAAGCTTGGTCGGGTGAGGTCGCCGACGAGAAAGAGGCAATGCCCTTTGAGCTGGGCCTGGAGACTTGGAGGCCAACGGGCCTGTCTCTGGAGGCTTGGAGGCCGGCGGGCCAGTCTCTGGAGCCTTGAAGACCGGCGGGCCAGACTCTGGAGGCTTGGAGGCCGGCGAGCCTGAATCTGGAGGCCGGCGGAAGCAGAGGCTTTGGGATCGGCGGAAGAAGCTCTGGGAGCGGCAGAAGAAGCTCTGGGAGCAGCAGAAGCAGAAGCTCTGGGAGCGGCAGAAGAAGCTCTGGAGGCTCTGGGAGCAGCAGAAGCAGAAGCTCTGGGAGTGGCAGAAGAAGAAGCGCTGGAGGCTCTGGGACGAACTGGACTGGGACAGGAACTGAGCAGACCTGCTTGCAGACAGGAATTGAACAGACTGGCTTGCAGACAGTAACTGAGCAGACAGCAGCGGGATAGTCCAGAACTAGAGCAGAGCAGACAGAGACTGGCTTCTGAGCTGAGCAGGCTGAAGCTGACTTTGGGTCCGAGCAGGTTGAAGCCAGCGGGCAGGCTGGAGAAGACGCATCAGGGACTGGATCTGAGCAGACGGAATCGGCTTGTGGGGCGGAAGCTGTCGAAACTGGTGGAGCTGGAGCTGACAACCTGCTCTTCCACTCCAGAAACTGGTTGTCCTCGACGGCGCCGGTGACTGTGACCACGTGGTGGAGGAGGACGGCGGTTCCCCCAGGGACCAACGCCAGGAGGGGTGTGTGCCACCTTCCACGCCACGTAGACCCAATTATCGGGTAACCAACCCCAGAGATCCCTGTGCGGGCTGGCACTTTCCCAGCCGTCTGCTGGGTCAATTTTTTGTGGAAATTCCACCGAATGATAGTTCTCTCATTATTCTGGCATTTAGCAAACAGACATTTTTCTGTTAATCCTCAATGAACTAAAACAGGAAAAATTAAGTCTGATATCAAACAGTGGAAACAAAAGGTTATAGAGTATGAAAACCTGTTCGAACCCGTACAAAATATGTCTGATGCAGTTTTATGTTGAATACAGATAAGAGAGCTTGCCTACTGCTGCTCTTTTACTAGCTACACTTGCCTTACTGAGTCTGAGAGACTTAGAGAAGTGATCCTAATTTAGAGGTTCAGGAGGTTCAGACATAGTAAAAACACACAAATACAGTAAAGAGGAGTAAACAACAGTCTGCCCAAGAAACAGTACCCGGGTTAAGAGTGTTGCTGAAACATATCTGACTTGAAGTGTGACCAACCATTGGACACTGATCAATGCAATACACATTGCGAGAGAACGGTCCACATGTATAACGATGAGCACAGACACAGGCCTCCTCAGACGGCCAACAGATCATGCATCACAGCACAGCTGATTTGCCCCATGGCCTGACACTCGCTGTCCACTCCGATCGTTTAAATCCTTTGCGGCCAACCCGTTGGGCTGTATTTGTCTGCTCCCGAGTATTTACATGCACTGGATTCATCTAGATATTGCTGTTTTCCTGTTCTGCTTTCAGCAGCGTTGTTTGTAACTACATTTAGAGTGTTAGGCCAAGGAAAAAAGCTGAAGGCTGAACAGGATGAAAGAAAAAAGTGTGTCGCGTAATTTGACCGGGTGGCATGCTGTCTCTTTTTTTCTCTCCCTCTCTCTTTCTCAGAAGGAGGTCACTTTGGGCAAGCACTTTGAAAACTGTATGAGACCTTTGAGAGAGTTGCCCTGGTCTAAAACACATATATGCTTAAAAATAGTGATTTGCCCCAAGGTTTGACCATTTCTGATGGGAAACTGAGGTTAACCCCACACGATTATCTCTCTAAAAACAGCCTATAATTTCCCTATAAAAACTTCTCCCCCAGATCTTTTAGGATTCCTGTGTACTGTTCCTTGCAAAAACATTAATTCCCCTTTAAGTTTTCGTCCCATTTCTCGTTCCAGCCACTGGTTTCAATGGATTTCAATAAACAGACCAGCACAATTAAGTGCATAGTTGTAAAGTGGAAGGATATATTTTTACATTTAACTGAGTGAATACCTTTCAAACACCATCTATTGGTGCAACTATAGCTGCAAGTTTTTTTCCCCCAGATATGTCTCTTCTAGCTCTATCAGACTAAATCTGGAGCTTCTGTAAAATACAGTTTTCGAAATCTTTTCTATTGGATTTTAGTCTGGAATTCGACTAGCACATTTTAAGACATGGGTTTACTTTTGTATGTTTATATCTTGTTTATATAGTGACTCAAGTCTTTAGCAGTTTCAAGCAATTTCGTATCTGAGATTGTCCTGTATTTAGCTTCATCAATCATCCTTTCAACTGTGACCAACTCCTCCGGATGAAAATAATTCCCACATCATAATGCTGCCACCACCATGTGGACATGGGGATAGTGTGTCCAAGCCTACATGCAAAAAGCTCAATCTTTGTCTCATCTGACCGGACCGGACCATTCTTACACATGTTTAAGGACTTAAGAATTTTTCATGGCTTTCATTCAACAATAGCTTTCTTCTTGCCACTCACACACAAGAAGTAATTGTCCTATCAAAAGATATGCCCACCTGAGTTGTGGCTATTTCCATCTCCTCCAGAGTTACCATGGTTCTATTAGCTGTGTTCCGTGATTGATGATTTCCTTGTCTGACCTATTTCAGAGAACTGATTGAAAGGAGCCCTGTACGGTATTCAAAGCTCTGAAGATTGTTTTGTAACCTAACCCTTCTTTAAACATCTTCACCACCTTTTCCCTGACCTGTGTGCTGCTTTCCTTGGTCTTAATGATGCTGTTTGTTCACTAATGTTCTCTAACAAACCTCAGAGTTCTTTACATTCATACTGAGGCTCAATTTCACACAGGTGGACACTCAGGGTTAAGGAGGCAGAATACATTTGCATATACACAATTTCCAAACTTCTACTTGTAAAATATTTTCAAAATCAAACATCAGTGTCCCATCCACTTCATATCACATGAAATCAAAGAAAAATACGTTCATGTCTGTGGTTGTATTTGCCTTTAAACTATCCACTGAAAAGATCTGAGACTCAAACCTCCTTGACTACACATGGTTATAATCTGCGATAGACTGATAGTTTTAAATGTTTAACCGTTAGGATTTCAAATTAGATGGGCCAAAAGAAGAAAAACTTGAAATGCGATTCAAGCCTCCCTTATAGATATAGTAAAACTGTATGATTTACTATAGGAGAGCTGAGCATGCATTCTTGGATGTAAGGACAGATTTAAGATAAAAACCAGATGGAAGCAAATAAACTTGTGCCCCTTCTGAATCTGCTCTCTACTATTTTGGGATTGTGAGGGGTGGGGGGGGGTCTGACTTGGCAAGTGTAAATACGCAGGCTAGTATAAGCATTGGGTCTCTCTGCTTATAGGGGGAGGTAAAGGGTCTGGCACATATTCAGTGCGGTCACCCACTTTTCTTTGCATCTGGACCTGATAAGTTCCCTCCTCAACAGCAAAGGGAAGGAGGTCCAGACTCTGGCATCTCTTCCCTTCTGGACATGCATGGAAGCTCATTCAAAATGTCCGGGGTTTTTTCTTCTTTGAGAGAAGTATTTACTTTTCCTTTAAGCTAAGAATTTTTGATATTTTTTGGAAAGGATCCTGGAGTGGAGATGAAACCAAGACATCTCCTTGTCCTGAAGAGCCCTTTTTTCACCTTTGCTTATTTTACTGTCTGCTTTTTCAAAGGCCAACAATTTTCTGTCAAAGTATGTCCTTAAACTACTGAAGGGAATAAAAGAGCTTCTGTTACGTTTCTTGTTCTCTTGTTCTCCTTAAAGTCACTGCAGTCGGTTACACTGGTTACACTCATTGCTACTTGTCAATACTGAAAATCAGTACACATAAAAACACATAAAAACAACACATTAGTATTTGAATTAAGGAACAGGCCTTGTACTTGTTTTATTTTAAGTCTGAAACGCTGAGATCAATTCAGAATTGCACTCCACATTCCAGGCATAGAGTATGTGGTACGAAAATCAAGGCCAAACAAATGATTGACAGCTTAATAATCCTTATATTGTCAATGGGAAACAAAAAGCCAAAACGATTCAGTTGGATTTTCTGTTTCAAAATAGTTCCAAACCATGGGGGTTTCATAGTCCTAGATAGTCTGCGAGCTGAACTTAGAATTTCGGAGGGGCTAGCTTACCGTAGCTTAGTTTACAAAGAGCTAGCTATTTGGACTATGAGAAATCCAGAAATCTAAAGCTCAGTTTAAAGCTCAGTATCATTATCACTATGAAACACAGAACACACAAGGTATTTCAACTAGCTTCCCAGGTTGTCTTGTATACTTGATCAGTATGAGCGAATTCTGAAAAAAAAAAAACGGATTTGCAGTTCAGTTTACTTCAGTTTATTTATGTCACAGCAATCTACAACAAATGTCACAGCAAGGCAGTTCACAAGACAAAAAGATCAGATTCATGTCCCGAAATACATTCTCACTGTTCACTTTCTTAGGTACACCTCTACATCGGGCATCATAAAGGGGGTTTATGTAACTTTTTGCATTGTTCTTGGTGCTAAAAGAGCTGAGGGGCCAGATAACAAGACAAAGAATATAGCAGTAGCTCAAATATAATGATGGGGGAGTCTTTTTTGCATATTCTTGACCCCTTATTACCAAACATACATCATTTTATTGCCACATCCTACTCAAGTATTGTTGCTGATCATTTCCATTCCTTTATGACCACAGTCATCACCTATCTTCTGATGACTACGACCAGCAGCAGAATGCACCATGTTTTTTTTCTCTCTCTGTCTGCATACGCACCTCCACCTGGGGCTCCAAAAGAGGAAGGCTCTGAAAACAGACGCAGCTAAATGTGCAAAGCTTGGAGAGTTTGACACGTCAAATGAGAACGAAGAGACAAGCAAGGCAAGATGTTGAACTTTGCCTTCAAACCACAATAATTAAATATCATTTCAATAAATCGTGTGGCATATTGTTATATAATTTAACTAATACTATGATGCAACGTGACATAACTGGGAAACTATTTTGTAGCCCCTAGTCAGAAGCAAGATCCAGCACCAAGCACCAGCCATGATCCCAAAAGTCCAGAGTGGACAGGTAGTACTTCTCATTGAGTAAATGTTATTAGAATTAATATAATGAAGAATATGGTGTAGACCTGCTGTATATGAAAAGTGTCCTTAGATGCTAGATGATTTAGTCCTTTCTTCTTAAAACTGAGCTGAATTGATCCAGAAGGCTTTGTGAAAAGGCGATGTTTGTGCAGAATATATGTATATATATATATATATATATATATATATATATATATATATATATATATATATATATATATATATATATATATATATATATATTAAGGTTAGTATCATTATCAAGTTTATTAAGGTTTTATTTGAAAGTGGACAGCATAGAAAGAGGGAGAGAAGTGGGGGATGGCATGTGGCAAATGTCCATCAGGACAGAATTCGGACTCAGGGCGACCGTGTCGAGGGCTGAGCCCTCTGCACAAGGGACACCTGCACTAACCACTACGCCACGCGATCCCCCAAAATTATAGCCATTTTAAAAACGTGATTTAGTGTCAGGAGCAGAGCCAGGAGCCGCTACTGATAGGAGGATTGCTCCCGTCAGTATGGAAGGAACAGGTGAGCTGTTGTGAACAAACAAGCATTAGTTCCAATTTAACCACTCAATATGCCCAAATGAGGTTTGGACATGTTTCTCTGAAACTTCTGTTATACAGAGGAAAAACAAGATAATGGCATAATTAGAAGAAAGTTATGTTATACATTGCATAACAAATTTGGTTCGGCAAATTTTATTCTTTATTCAAAATAATTAAATAATTCCTAATATTTGATATAGCAGAAAAGGACATTCTAATGCAACAAAACATGTTGGAGATTTGCTCTTTAACTCATCCTCATTTTTGTGAAATATAACTTGTGATAGAACTGTTTCCTTGCAGAAGAAAAAAAGAGATGGCAAGCAATTGTATTTGTATAGCAGATTTTCAACAACAAGGTACTTTACATGATCAGGGTGTAAAATAAAAATAGCAGTAAAATACAGACAAAGCATATAAAGTAAAAACAGCAATAGAGCAAGATCCATACACGAAACATATGATACATGAAAGCATTACTCAAAGGCAGCTCTAAACAGGTGAGTTTTTAGTTGTGATTTGAAAGAACTCAGTGTTTCAGCCGCTTTGCAGTTGTCTGGAAGTTTGTTCCAGATTCGAGGAACATATAAACACCTTTTATTTTACTTTCAACCTTTAATTTAAAGCCTTTTTAATTTTATGTATTCATTTATTGAATTTGTAATGGTTCGGATATCTGTGAACGCTTATTTGAACAGAATGTAAACTCTGATATTGCTGAAAAGGGTGAGTGGTAAGGAACAATGTTGGAGATGTGCATTCATGTTGAAATAAATCTATATTGGGAAGCAAGCCTTATTTGCAATGAATTGGATACATTTTAGAAAGATATACTACATTAAGGCTTTACATAACAGTGGGATATCATAGACTTAACATTTAGGCTAAAGTTATAATTACATGATTTTAAAAATAATAGGTCATGATTTAAACTGGGCCGGTCTGAGGCATGAAATTCCAGCACTGAAAATGGGTCCCACCCCAGCCCTGGTTCTTTTTTCTAAAATGGCCTCTCAATCCAGTAAAGCCCCATTGGGACGTGGTGGAAATGGAGATGCACAACATAGATGTGCAGCTGACATATGTGCATCACCAGCTGATTGGTGCTTTAATAATAATATGGGCCGAAATTCATCTTTCAATTTATTGTCTACAACTGCTTGTCCTTGAAGAGTCGTGGGCAGGGACAGGTCACCAGTCCCATCAGAAGGCAACAGAAAAAACAGACACACCGAAAAAACAACTATGCATGCGCACACTCAAACCACTCAAACTAAAGAGACCAGTTAACCTAACCATCATGTTTTTGAACTGTGGGAGGAAAGTGGAGTACCCAGAGTAAACCCACGCATGCACTGGGAGGACATGCATCGAACTTTCTCGCTGCAAGGCAACAGCGACACCGATTGTGCCACTCTGCAGCCCTGGACCAAAATCTCTCAGGAATATTTTGTACACCTATTTAAGTAAATTAAAGTAGTTTTAAGGCAAATGCAGGACAGACCCAGTATCAACAAGGTGTGCCACGTAAAGTGGACAGCTAGCGCATTACCAGATCAATCCAGCACAATCGCGTAGACACATTTAAATTCAATTTCATACATTTCCTACTGATTAAATCAGTCTGAATGAAGCCCATTTTTCTATTATGCATGAGTGGACTTAGTCTTTAATATACAAACTGAAAGCCTGCTGTAAGGAACAAAAGGTTATAGAAGGCATTCTAGACCAGAGCTGTAAATGCTTGGAACATCTTTAGACAGTTTCTTATTGAGTAAATGACAATAAAAAACACACACAGACCTGGTTGGATTTTATTGTAGCTTCTGATGAACTGTCTTTGTTCTCCAACCCTCACAGAAGCAATACATGTTCACCTCAGGACGAATACATCATGTTTCTTTAGAGACAGTGTTCCAATATCACAGAAGGTCTCAGGGGAGCCACAAGAACATTAGCCTGATGTATTTGTTTCTTTATTAGTATTGATCCATGTTTAGTGTCAATTCAGGCACTTTGGGAGAAATGATCCAGCACAGGATTTTGGGAACACAGGGAACACAATTAGTCCGTGCATCCAAGGACGTCGCAAACAGCAAAACCTGTGCAGCTGTAGCTGCTTCGGCAGGGAACTCAGCGGCGGTAGAAAACTGCAGTGCGGAGCACCTGCGGACACAACAACTACGCTGAGAGACATGCTGAAGCCTTTCCTCCACAAACACACACCTCCTCTCCTCCTTCTCCGCCTCCTCCTCATCTCTAACCCCCCCGTAGCCGAAAGCCAGAGCAGACTGATAAGCAGGCAGCCAGAGACGAACTAATCCTCCCACAGTGAGAGACGTTTCGGATGGCGTGTGATGGAAATTAAACTGAACTGACAGACGAAGGCAGGATGAGCCAGGAGCAGAGGAAGGCAAAAGGGTAGAAGTGAGCCGAGGATACAGATTAGCAAAAGGTGAGGACAAAATACGATCGCTCCTTAAATGAAAAGAGGGTTGGTTATAAATTTTACCCAGCAAGGTTTTTATTTTATTTTATCCTCTCCCTCCTCTTCACATATTGCCTTCTGGTTTTTTTCCGATAAATGTGCAACCAAGCCTCCCAGACAGTTTGCCTGCTCAACCATCTCCCCATCATTCCCACCCATCCTCTCATGTCTTCCCTCCCTCCTGCCCCCCCCCCCCCCCCCACCACCACCTCATCTCTCTCCTCCTTTCTCAGCATCTCTCTCCTCGTCTGACTGGGACGGATGTAGGTCAGTGCGTCTGGAGCTTGTCTGGAGCTGCAGAGAGCATCAGAGCCATCTCCGCCGTCGTCCCCCAGCTACCTCTCCAGGCTACCAGAGGACAAGAACCTGCACCGACTGACCTGACGTGTCCTGTAGGAGGATGCACCAGCTACAGGGGAATGGGGGTGCGGGGGGGGGGGGATTAGGCATGGAGATTGTATGTTTACTTTCGAGAAGCTTCGCCAGTATATATTATTTGCATGTGTGCTGCAGATGCAAATGAATGAGATGGAGCAGCAGAGTGAAGGCAGATACGGAGCAGGTCGAGGGGAGACGGGCATTAAAGTAGACGCTCCGTCTTTACGGAGAGCGTTTTTTATGGTAAAATGATCATGTAGTTCTATCGTTGTATCCATTCTTCCAACACACACACTATCCATGCACTGACTCCCCCCCCCCCCCCCACCCATCCACATTCACAATCCAACCTAATCATCACTTCCCCAGACCCTGTTCAGTTACATCTGCAGCCGTCGCTGATTCTTGCAACAAAATCAAAAATACCCAGCGACCCTCCGAAACTCCATGGCTGAAGAGAAATGCCGCCTTCGCTCCTTCGTCTCATACAGTATTTCCTTCACCATGTTCCTCTGTACAGGTCCTCGCTCGGCAGATGTTCCATGCCCCAAAAGGCTGAACGTCCAAAGTATCCTCCGGTGTCTAGACTTTTAAAGGATAAGCGTAAAGCTCCGTTGAAGACTTCTGCATTCGCAATCCCTGCTCCGTCTCCCTTCTCTGGCTTTTAGACAATGCCCACAAAAAAATTGAACAATGTTTCAGAGTGCAGCTGCTGCGAGGCTGGCTGACTGGAGTGTGTGTGTTGTGAGCCAGTTTCCGTGTGTCTGTCTGTGCTCTCGATTTGTCTCTGCAGCATCTCAGGGTCCTGCGGTGGTACTCCTGTACTTCAGTGACTATGCGTACAGCCCGCAACTTTCACTGTGTATTGGTGCTCGTGTGCCTCGGCGTGACATGGCAACCGTGTGACCCGCTGCGTCAGAATCTGTCACAACAGATTTTTGGGAATTTTCCTGGGGCGTGGCGTCGCCGGCCCGACCACACCTCGTCCACTTGTCCGTATATGACTCCGCTGTCGCCCCATGTTCTTTTTCGAGCTCTTGCGGAGGAGCAAGAACTTCCACAACGAAACTGTTCGTGCTTTATCATTTGTCTCCTTTCTTTCACTGCTCGCCTCTGGTCATATTTTAGTTTGCGTTAGATTCATTGACTGAAGTGGTGTTCTCTGTTTGTCTTTGCATCATCATGATACTTCTCTTTGATTTTAGGAAGAGAAGAAAGGACTGAATCCTAGAAAAAGGAAGGAAAGGACCGAAGAAAGCTGAAAATGTTGTCCAAACTCTTCAGATTCACAGAAACTGCAAAAAAATACGGCAAAATAAAGTAAAACTTTACCTTCAAAGTGATTAAGCTGCAGGTATTCATAATAGATTTCTTGTATTGAAGTATAGGGTTACTTCTATTTGGAAAAAGCTGTTAAAGAAGGAAGCAGGGTAGTTCCTTAATGTCTTCATCCCTTGTTTTGTATTACCACAGATGAGGAGGAATCAGAGACACATGAGGAAGTATTACTGTATGTCTCGTTGCAGCTTAAAAATAGCTCACGGTGTTGGTGCTGTTGTATAAGGACTGGACAGCAGTAGGTGGGTGATATGGCGAGATGGCCACCTGTACTGTCTGCCACGTTCACACAAAACACAGTGGGGACAGACTGCCTGTGGATGAATCACAGGCATGGAGATAAAAGTGTGTGTACACACGCTCGAGCGTGCGTGTGTGTGTGTGTGTATGCAAATCAATGCTTAGTCGTCAGTTTTTCTGTTTAACTGCAGGGCGGAGGGAACTTCCCATTGGTTTTAAAACTCTTCCATCGCTGGAAAAGGTCCAAGTCAGTTAAGGCCCAACGCACACAAGAGGCACAAAGGGCCTCATTGTGCATAACCTCTCGGAATGACGAGCGGGCAGGTCAAAGTGGCGCGTCACTCTGAGGCGGTTGAAAAAGGCACTTCCATGGTAATGAGAACCTCTGCTCCCTGACACACAGTCTCTTTTCTCCCTCGCTCTTCAGGCTCTTAATCTCCTAACTCACGTTTTACGACACGCTGGGATGACTCCCTCGCCCTTTTCTTTCCCTCTCTGCTCCCACCACAGTCATGAAGGCCCGACCTATAACAAACTACAACTCCCTGTGAAGAGGCACATGCCGCTTTCTCATTAAGCACTCGGGGTTCTTGAGGGTCAACCACGTATTAGGGATTCATCTCTATGTTTTATTAAGAAAGTTTATATTTAACATCTTAAATAAACAACTGGGATTCCCTTCTTATGACAGTGACAGACTGTAGAGTAGTTAGCAATGTTTGAAGCAGTTAAAACGTTCAAGCAAAGTTATATTAAAAAGCAACAAGCAAAAGGCAGTCACATTTGATTAAAATAAGTCCATATTAGCTAACAGCTAGCCCAGCAAGTGCCAAGACCAAAGTGGTGTATTACTGTTTCAATGTAACACCAAACTGAAGGTGTGACAATAGATTAAGGAAATGCTATTTCATGACCATTTTGCTACCATCGTCATGTTTGCCTCAGGTTATTTAAACTGAAGCCAGTCATTTTATTTTGGAAATGGATGTAGGAGGCGGTGCACAACCAAACATCTTCCAGTGTGAAACTTTGACAAATTGAACCTGTCAAGCATTATCTGTCAGAGTAAATGTCCGATAGATGTCTGATGTCTATGACATAGTTACTCTATGCGGAACAATTTCAATGTGAAGCACTCAGAACTTGTTTCAGACAGGAAGATTATTAGTGGTGCAACGCCTCCGACCTCTAAATATCTATAAAAATAACTGGCCAATACGAACAGCTTAAAGGTTTGTAAAACTGAATTTGCATAAACTGCTATCACGTTTTGAGATCGGAGCTTTAAAACAGTGTAAGTCCACTCTGTTCTTGCCCCCTCTTAGACCAATAGTTGTCTTTAGCCTCTGAGACCAACCAATCTGGATTTAGTATAAATGACACCAAGAGAGGTATCAACTTCAGGTAATATATTAATGGCTTATATGTTCGTTTTTTTAACAGAACCTTATTCAAAAAAATCTCAGAGTTCCGCTTTTAATGTTTCTATTATTAAATACCGATTATCAAATTTAGAGCGGTTGCAAAATCTGTGGTTACGGTCAAATACAAAAAACTGTTTCATAATTTAGGTGTCCCTTTCACCATCACCTCTGCTCCCACAGACAAAAATCCTCAGCGCAACCTCCTCGACCTCCCCCTCCTGCTGATCTGCCCTATTCATGGCGCACACTCTCCAGAAGCAGCCCTGGTGGTGACACCGTTCCTTTAGGCAACAACAGAGCCGAGACAAAGGGAGGAGGTGTAGTGTTTGAGGTAAACACATGGCTCGGGCGGAGCAACGGGACCGGCCTGACGAGGGCCACGGGGCATCTGAGGCTCCACAACAGCAGCACCAGCAGCGCATCTGCTGGTGGAAAGCTACCCGACAGCTGCTTCTCACACATCAGATAAGATTACAGGTATACCCGGTACACCTGTTTAAACAAACCCTCGCGCAAGCACGCCACCGTGCGCGCGCGCGCGTGTGTTTGTTAAGAAGACTATAGAGATAACAACCTAATCCAGGAGCAGGTGCACGCTTGTAATTGGAGCAACCACAGATATACAGCAGGGAAGACGTTCATTATGAAAAACGTGTTTGATTTATGCGATCACAGGATCGATTGTGCTTTTGTACTGAGTTTATGGCGTCTTTTTAATGCACAGCGGAATTAAAGCGAGCACATGTATTGTAGTTTTAACTGACTACTTTTAACCAAGCTGTTTGTCGTAAAGCTTGGAGAACCTCTGTGAGTCAGTGATGTTGCAGGATCAGAGCAAGGCTTGCAAGAGAAGCAGCCGATCAGAAGACGGAGATGTTAACACACAAGCACACGCATACACACGCGCGCGCGCACACGCACACACACGCGCGCGCACACACACACACACACACACACACACAGTTAATGCTTGCTCCATTTGGCTCTAGCCTGACATCTAGCGACTCAGGCTGTAATGTGATCTTAAAGGACACTGGCAAGTTAACATAGAGATGAGCTGGAAACTGAAGGTGTTTGAAAAAAAAAAAAAAAAAAAGTAAACCATAATGATTGCTTTCCATATATCTGGCTCACCACAATACCCTGGCATGTAGAGAGTAAATAAAAAACAAACCAAAGCCACCCCTCCCCCCACCACCACCACCACCTCTGCCTACACCGCCATCTGTGATGTCACTATGCACGCCGGAGTCGTAATGGTTTGTAAAATAACACGTTGGGCGACTTGCCTTTGGGTGGGCTCGCCCCGCGCTGCACACAGTGTAGCAGCCTGACTGACACAACGTGTTGTGGCCTCCCCTTTTGTGTTTTCTCAGCATTTTCTCAACCGCCACACATGACATCAAAATCTAATTTTAGCTGGCCTTCATCCACATGAAACTAATGTGGTTCTAAGTATAGCCCTGTGAGCTGCAAATGAGAACAAGGACGTTGCAACATAAAAAAGGCATATTGGTGCGTATTAAATATTAGCTCATTATTTTATTTTAATCAAACATATTAGTATTTAACATTTTTTCCAGGTTTAATGCGATTGTTTTTGTAGCTGATCCTGCCAAAAACACTTTAAAAAAAAGAATTTCACTGAAGATACTGTTTGCCATTCTTATTCATTGTGAGCTGGAAGAAGGAAGTGCGAGCTACAGTATATGTGACTACACAAACTCAGTTAAACCTAAAAGCTGTCCCAGGACTTGTGGTAGAGATCTTTTCCACGTTGGAGCAAGAATTTAATCGTGAATCCAGCTTTGTCTAGTTTAGTGACAGTGCTAACGCTAACGTCGAACCTGCTAGAAACCGCTGCCCTGAGGGAGATGTTGCCAAGGAACTTCACATCTGAGCTGTTGCTGTCAGGGAAAAGGTTTACATGCAACCTCGTTAGAATAGATTTGAAAAGTTTATTACTATTTTAGGAATGTTTTATACCTTAATAAAAATTGATTTTTTGTTTTGTTTTGCTTGTCTTTAACATAGAGGACAGAGCAGTTTACGTCATCAAAGCCCCTTAAAATTATAATACTTGGGGGAAATTTAGGAAGAGATTAAAAGTTAGACGTTTACTTCATAAGCAACAATGCAAGAAAAAATGGCTTATACTGATTGATCGACTCACAGTTGCACAACTTGTGGCAATCCAGCTCAGAGACAGGGAGCATAAATTATTAAATTACAAATAAAATTAGACACTTTTGAATTACAAATTGCGAAAACCCTTAGTCTCTTCCTTCCTTTGAAACGGATGGATTCTCCTTAATCAGGTTCATTAGATATGGATCAGTGTGAGCTTGCAGTTTTTGAATGCAAATGGAGAAAAATGATTCTGGATGGAGAACTTTGAAATGCACGTCTGTGATCGTGTTGGTAATGAGCTGTTAACTGGGCAGGATTCTTTTACTTCCATTTGACATTCCATTTGTGCCTCAAGTTTACGTCGGTGTGAAGCACGGGAGTTGGAACCTAGCTAAATTATTTGAGTAAAATCACTGTAAAAAAACGGGGGCACGTCCAGAAAGTATTTATTTTAAGGGTGCCAACAGGGGGAGCCGCTGCTATTTGTTGGGGATGGCACAGAAAAGCCACATCATTTAAAATATTTGGCCCCAAGGGTAGACCCAGGAGCCCAATAACCACGCATGTCCTCAATGTGGTGATGTCAATGACATACACCAATATCAAGCTTTCTGTTATTATTCCAGACTTGCATGAAATCTAGACTTAGCTTAGAGATAGGGCGATGACATTTTGGGTACCAACATGAGAATCCGACCGTTAAATAAACCTCCCTAGGTTATGGACTTGCACACCTTTGATAACTTTGAATTCCATATAAAATACATATATTTTCAAACTATGATTTGGGCCGCTCCCAAACCTTGCAGCCCTAAGCTACCGCCATAGTGAGATCTTGCTAATGTCAGGCCCAGTGGCCGGTACAACCGCCCACTTCATCACCTACCACCTTGCATTGGGAGTAAAAAAAAAAATAGTTTGAACATAACTTTTGTTTAATCAGTGCATTTTAAAAAAAGTTTCAGAATTAAACCTGTTCATTTCTGTCTTTCATTTGTCTATTTAATTCTAAGAACTTGACTTTTTTTTTTTTTTTTTCTTTTAGTGTACAATGTGATCCTTTAGAAAACAGAAACATATAGACCGAGACGCAGAGTCTGACTTTGTTCTTTTCTTCCAGTGGAGTCTGACAGGAATGAGGTCAGACACACGGATCCTCATTGCACATTATTATTATTATTAGCCGTTTTTTTATTCAGCCAATAGGACGCCAACTGGGAGTGGCTCGAGTAAAAAAACCAGGATGGAGACAGACGGCGATTGGCTCCTGCGCCTCGCAAGGAGGGTATAAAAAGACGAGGTCGGCGTTGTTGTGTTTACAGTAATATCACAGTGCGCACTGGAAACAGGGAGACTATGAGAAAGCGCAGCTGCTCCATTCAACCACATGGTTCCTCAACCGCACAGACAAGCTGCGCTGCAGACAGCCAGGCTCACATAGGGGACTCGCAACGACGTCTTTTAAGCCTCGCAGGGAGAATTTTCAGCCGCACAGGCAGTTGAGAGCTGATCCGCGAGGCGCATCGGTAAAAGTTCAGAGACTGAAAGTCTCTATAAATGGACTGAACTCAAAAAGAGAGACAGGAGAATACGTGGATGAACTTTTATTCCTTTAGATATTTGCTTCCAACTGATATAAAAGGCGAGGGGCATTTTTATTTCTTTTTTCTTCGCCGCGCATAAACTTTGTCACCGACTGAGCGCTTCCAGACTCTTTAGGGGGGGAAACGATGGTGCAGCACATGAGCCACACAGAGAGCAACCACGCTCACTCCCCCGGCGGGGAATCCACGGATACGGGAGAAATGGACCTGGAGATGGACGCCTCTCCAGTCCCAGAGGGGTCCCCTTCCTCTCGGGAGCGCAGCGACCTGGCGTGGTGCAAGACGCCGACGGGCCACATTAAGAGACCCATGAACGCGTTCATGGTGTGGTCTCAGATCGAGAGGAGGAAGATCATGGAGCAGTCTCCGGACATGCACAACGCCGAGATCTCCAAGCGACTGGGGAAGCGCTGGAAGCTGCTGAAGGACACAGACAAGATCCCGTTCATCCGCGAGGCGGAGAGGCTCCGGCTCAAGCACATGACCGACTACCCGGACTACAAGTACCGGCCCAGGAAGAAGGTCAAGTCCGGGAGCGCGGCGGGCAAGCAGGCGGCGGAGCGCGCCGAGAAGAGCGGAGAGCGCAGCGCCAAAGCCGGCAGCAGCGGCAAGAGGAGTCCCGCGTCCAAGTCAGTGAGCAGGACGCTGAAACAGGGAAGCAGCAAGAGCGCTCCGGTACAAGACTACGCGTCCTCTCTCTTTAAATCCAGGTCAGCGTCTGGGGCCAGGCAGATCCCGGAGAAGCGCTCAGGAGAGGCAAGGCGCGCCCACGTGTTCGGCGGGACGGCCAGCCTGGAAAGCGGGCCTCCCTCCGTGGGCGTCCCGGCCAGTCCCACCCTGAGCAGCTCAGCGGAGTCCAGCGACCCGCTTAGCCTGTACGAGGAGCACAGCCCGGGTTCCACGGCGCGCCTCAGGTATGCCCGCGCCTCCTCCCCGACGCCGTCAGCGTCCCACTCGTCCTCCTCCGTGTCATCCGCGTCGTCCGACGAGGAATTCGAGGACGAGCGGCTCGATCTGAACCCAAGCCCCGGCTTCGACAGCACCTCTCTGGGCGGCATGAGATTCTCCGACGCGGAACTGGACCGGGACTTAGACTGGGGCTTCGGGGAGTGCGGGGCAGGATCTCACTTCGACTTCTCCGACTACTGCACCCCGGAGGTCAGCGAGATGATCTCAGGAGAGTGGCTGGAGTCCACCATCTCTAACCTGGTGTTCACCTACTGAATCAGCTCCCCCCACCACCACCACCACCACCACTCCCACGTATGAACCCTTCTATCCCTCTACAAGACAAGCCTGTGCGTCTAGATCGGGATATTTCCACCATTCTTTCACTTTAAATAAACGAGAGTGAATAAAGGAAAGAAAAAATAGGTGGCCTGCGTGCGCAGTGAAGCCCAGGTATGCGCCGCTCAGACTTGGACAGCGCTCCGTGCGCTTGACGAGAGGAAATGCTTAGTTTGCATTTGGACACAAGGAAAAGGAGGCGGTATGGGATGTCAAAAGTGCCACAATTCAATACATGAATAAGTTGTTAAATAAAAAAACCTTTATATATGATCGTTTAAAATTTTTTTTTTTAAATTATATACATTGAATAAATAAATGAACGCATCTACAATTGTTTAAATATTTCAATAATTAATTCACATATAATTCAATGTACCAGAATAATTAAAATCTGTTTTCTGGACTATATTTTGAAACCACATATAATTTGAGTATTTATTGGTAGTCATTTCATAAGCCTGTGCTGTGGTACATCAGGAATTTCTTTTTCATCTGTCAGCCTCACCCAACAGAGTCAGTAGGCGGGGCTAATACTGCTATAGACAAACGATTGGACTGTGGTTGAGATGTTGTGCAAGTTAAGCAATCAGATTTTACCAGAAAGTTATAGTCATGTGTTATATTATTTCAGTGGCATAAAATTTTAAACATGTTACCTTTAAAAAGCAATCAATTGAGGTTTTAGTTGTGTATTTAACTAATTGTGTTCACATTAGTCTTTATAGGTATTTATTTAATTTAATGTATTTATGATGATTTTATCAAAATTATCATATATAATATTTATTTAGAAAATTTATTTATTTATTGGATTGTGGCACTTTTGGCCCTCCCTATTGAGGAGGAGTGAATGTAAGCAGAGGAGCTGCAGATGTTTAACTCAATCCATGCAGGATGAGGACTGAGACTGAACTTTTTGAGTCTTGATACGATTTTTATTTTATTATTATTATTTTTTTGAACACTTGTTGGAGAGCCCTCGTGTTTGGTTGTGTTTTTCTAGAGATAGCCAATCCACACTGTCCAAGTTCAGGACTTTTTTTTCTCCTCAAAACTCAATATTTGTAGTATGAACACGCATGCCCTCCGAGAAGAGGAGGAATTTCTTATTTAATGCGTTCGAAAAAAAAGAAAAGAAAATCGTCTTTGCTGCGTAATTACGCATTTTGTGTGCTCATAGGACACAGTTCACTATCACCAGCTTCTCTCTCAACGGCAGGACTTCAAACTAAGACTGACTTTAAACTTCAGAAACTTTTTGTAAAAAACAAAACAAAACACAGTGCACAATTCAGGACCAATGTTCTGCGCTTTCTCTCTGCCTAGTGCTTCAACTTTGTAGTTCTTGTGTCAGATATTCTCTACATATATGTACAGAGTCGGCCCAAGATTGTAATGGGCCCTGGGCAGAATTTAATAGGAGGCCCACTTCGAGTTTAGATAACTCATTGAGGATTTTCATTTTTCTTTGAGCTGACGTTTATTAGAGCTGGGCAAACAGTAACGCAGATCTTAAAAATCCAAAACATTTCATAGAGGTTCACGAGAACAATATTTTACAAACCATAAGTTGATGTCATGTTTGTATTGCCTTTTTCAACAAGCACATTTTTTTCCTGTCCTGTGAAATTTCATGAAGAAGTGTTCTTTAGGACCCCAGGCCAGCAGGGGGCACTACGCAACCCATATACCGCTCATGTCTTGGGCTGGCTCTGTACATATATTACTATATATATTGATGTATTTATACTGGCCAAACTTTTTTATACATAGAAGTATTGTTCTCGTACAGGTCTCGTTTGTGTTTGTGCGCACACACACACACCTGTCTGTATATCCAGCGGCGGAAGGGCTAAGAAGTGTATCTTATTTAAAAAAAAAAAAAAAGAAGAAAAAAAAAAACAGTGTCCGACTCCTCTTACTTTCAAAGAGATTTTGAGTGTGTCATGATTTTCTACTTGTATTTTTGTACAAAATCTATAAAAGGGGGCAGCCCTGCAGCATTGTTGTTCGCATCTACATTGGTGGTTTAGACGTGCAGAGGTGGGCACAATCTGACCTCACACAGTGTTTACAGTATTTACCCACATGCTTCTTAAATGGCACAGTGACTCCAGCTTCACCAGCCGAGTAAACAAAGCGCCGCTGAGGCTCCTCCTCCTGACTGTGTTTCCAGTCCACACGCACTCAAAACACACTCAAACCTGAAGTCTCAAAGTTAAAGATCGCAGATAAGAGTCACTGTTTGGATAGAGCTAATACCTCTGTGTGCTTTGATTTTTTTTTTTTTTTTTTTATATGGAGATAAGTTTTATTTCAACCACTGGACTCATTCCACTTTTGCCTAGACTTTGGAGAGAGGAGGAAATGTTTTTGAAGTGCTTCATCTGTTATTGCGCAAATTGCATCAAAAAATAGTATTTAACCTTTTTCTGTACCTGTTGGCTAAGTATAGCAGGCTATTTGTTTTTTTTTTTTATTTGTTTTTTTATATTATGGCATGGCAAATAGCATTTGTATTTCAGATTCAGGTATATGTAGCTATAGCTGTTGTGTTTAAGATTTTTAAAAGAATAACATGAAGATATTTATGTAAACTGACTGTATTATAAGCAAAGATTGTGTGTTTTTATGTATGATGATGATCAACGACAGGCACTAGGACGGACATCTTTGGTGGAAGATGATTGTGGTCCAGGAGTTTCCTTTAAGAAAACAAAAAAACAAAAAACGGGAAAAAAAATCTATTGTCCTTTTTCTTTTTCTTTCCCATTTGTGCAATATGTTGTGTTTGATCATGTTTTGTCCACTTCAGCCAAGATCATTTGATGTCTTTTGCTCAAAAACCAGCCAACATTTGGGTCAATCACTGCCTCTCAGACCTCTGTACAGATTGTCTTTTTTAATTTTTTTTCTTCCAAGAAGGAAATAAAATCAGCTGGAACTGAAAAAGTGCTATGCTCCTTAAGTTGGGTTTTTCTTTAACACTTTTCTTGAATATTTGAAAACACAAAATGAAGCATGACATTGTCACTTGACAAATATTGTACAAAAAAGTGGACTTTTTTTTAAATATGGGCATTATACCCCTCCACTCAGGGTAGCAAATTCTTTGGGAACACCATGACCACTAAGAATTTATTTTCTTTCATACATGTATGATGTTTAATTTTCTGATCCTAAAATTTAATTCCCAGCTGGTTAATAGTGCTGAAGTTACTATTTGATTCACAGTGCTGAATTAAGAGCCCTCACAGCTATTTTATTCCAGTGGAGTAATTATTGGCCTATTTTAATGTTAGGGCCACCTTGGATTGAGGTTAGCATTAAAAGGCCTACACATAGACTGATTTTATCTATCTTAAATTCCTTTGGTAAAGAACAGAACCTTCAAGCACTTTTATCTTCTTTTAACTTTTTAAATGTCCTGATTGCTTATTGAATAAAAAGCTTTCTTTTTGTCGCAAAATGCGCTGTGTCAGGAAAGAGTATGTGTATTTGGACGAGTGTAGGATGCAATGGGCCTGGAACGGGGTGGGTTTTGAGGGGACCCTAAAAAGGGAGTTATCTCAGAATGCTATTCATGCAAAAAAAGTAGGATCTTGGGATTCCCAAATCTCAATAACAGCTGCTGAATTATGGTTTCCAAAATCTTTTTTAAGGCATAGCAGAAATAAAACTTATCTGTCCTACCATCCTGAACAAAAACATGTAAAGGCTTACTGAGGGACTGAGTAGAATTGTGTGCCTTAGTCAGAGACTAACATTTAGCTTTGTGATAAATACTCAAAGTGGGTTAGTTGTAGAATGAATTATAGAAAAACAGTTCTTGAGCACTGTTAAGTAAGGTATAGGTGCTGTGATTCTGTGGGTTTGCATACATTCAAGTTAATGGTTTAAATGACTATCTATCTATCTATCTATCTATCTATCTATCTATCTATCTATCTATCTATCTATCTATCTATCTATCTATCTATCTATCTATCTATCTATCTATCTATCTATCTATCTATCTATCTATCTATCTATCTATCTATCTATCTATCTATCTATCTATCTATCTATCTATCTATCTGTCTATCTATCTACATTTTATTAATATTGATAAGTCATGCACTAAACACTTTATTAGCTACATCAGGTAAGAGTGTATCTGTACGTATCTGCTTGTATGTCGGGTAGTAGGGGGTCCTGGGGTGTTGCAGAGGGAAGGCAGGGCTCATCCCCTTGAGAGCCATACATGCAAGAAACCCCACTGATAAAGAAACAACTCCAGTAAGCTTTCTTTCCTCGATAAAAGCTAAAAGATGCCCAATCGAGACAAAACGTGCATCTGCCCTTTTTCTTTAGCTTGTGCAAATCTGATGTCATCTGTTTACATTCTGCCAAGCGCATGTGAGATATGCATGCATGGGAGTGTTTTACCGTTAGTAAGCGAGCTGCTGCAGCAGACTGCCAATCAATAGCCAGCCAGCGAATCGATAGGTGTGGCCTCTTTCTTCCATCTCATCCTCCCGTCTGATTCCGCACGTGCAGAAAACGTGGCTGCCATGGAAACGCTGTATCTAAGAGAGAGAGTGAGAGGGTTGCAATCCACTGGGGAGGAGCATGGCATTCGTGTGTGTGTGTGTGTGTGTGTGTGTGCATGTGCGTGCGCGTGCATGTGTGCTAAAGGGACACAGACTGATCCATCAGGGCGGGGTGGGTGGATGTGTGGGTGGGGGTGGTAGACATTTCTGCAAGGCATGACTGGAATAAAGGAGGAGGTGGTGTGTCTGTGTGTGTGTGTGTGTGTGTGCTAAAGGGAAGGGAGGCAGAAGAGGGTAAAGAGGGGAGGATGTTTGTCTGTCCTGGTGGATTGTGCAGGAGACTGCTCCCGAATCCAATTAATTCCTTCTGGGTGCGTTCATTTGTCTCGTACATCTGACGAGAAAGACAGAGAGAGGGACCCCTAAGGTACACTATTTAGTGTGTATCAATTTACGCCCTATTCCACAGGAGACGCTGGTAATTATTTCCATCTCTCACTCGTTCGTTTTCTGTCAGGGGACCAGGGTCGTCTCCTCTCCAACTTTCCCTCTGACATCCCGGTCTTGGTAATGAGAAAGAGACGAGTCGCGGGCCCGAAGACGACACTTGTCGGCCCCACCACATGTCTGCTGCCATAAGCTTTGCATCCGGCAGGAAAGCGCACGTGAGGTGTCCCTGTTTTCCAAAGCCCCGCGAGTTGGGGAAATAAAGGGACGTGGATACCAAGCTGCCACTCTGACCCACATAAAGACACACTCGTCGGCCCTCGGTGCCCTTAACCTTCATGCCTGATTACTGCAGTTTGTCTGTGTCCCGGCTGAACCTGAGTGAGTCTGACAAGATCGAGTCAAGGTGTCTGCTTAGAATACAGGCCAAAAGGAAAACAGCTTCTGCACAGGGCGTGCGTGAGTGTATGTGTGTGCGCACTATAGAAGAATATAACAGGTTTACCATAAATTAATAAAAAAAGGTGATTTGAAGTCAGTTCTGTCAAGACGGTGCTTCAAGATGCTGACCCCTGTATTTAATCACACTTTCACTGTACACTCACTGTCAACAACATTAGGCACACCTTGTTAAGTGAATGGTGGGACCCCCCCTATGTCTTCAGAACTGCTTTAATTCTTCATGGCATAGATTCAGTTTCAGTAACATTTGTGTTATTGTCAAATTTAGGTGAGTCTGTAATTCCCAGCCTCAGTTTCCTGTTCTTAGCTGACAGGAATGGTTTTCTGCTGCTGTAGCTCATTTGCTTTGATTCAATGTGCTTTGCATTTACAGATGGTATTCCAGATCCCTTGGTTGGAACAAGTGGTTAGATCAGCCTCTATTGTCTTTTTATCATCTTGAACAAGTCTGCCTACTCTCCTCTGAAATCATTAAGGCATTTCAATCCACAAAACTGCCTCCCCCCTGGATACTTTTTTTTTTCATGACGTTCTTTGGAAACGACAGATGGCTGAGCAAGAAAATCACAGTACCGACCCATTCAGTAAATTAGAATATTTTTTGAAAGGTTCATTTGTTTCAGTAATTCACTCAATTCACTAAGAGAAACACAAATTATACAGATTAATTACACACAGACTGTTGTTTTCAAGCCTTTATTTCTTTTAAGTATGATAATTTTCTCCTTACAGCTATTGAAAACATGATATTTAAGATTAGAATATTACATCAGACTGATGGGAAAAAAACTTTTAATAAAGAAATGTGGGCTTATTGAAAAGTACAGTATGTTTAATACCTGCTCAAAGGCTGCTACTGTCAAAAGATACTTTTGATCTGACAAGTGCGCCTCATTAGAACGCATATTCTAATTTATTAGATATAACTATAAATTCACAGTTCCTGAGAAACTCAGATCAGCCCCTCTGGCACCAAAACCACAGAGCTCCATCAACATCTCCTTTCTTCCTCATTCAGATGCTTGATTTGAGCTTTAGGATGTAATCCTCACGGAGTCTAGATGCCTAAATGTATTAACGTGCTTTCTTGTGATTGGTAGATTTGCTATTTGTGTTAAAAAAAACAACTAAATGGGTCTTCCACCAAATACAGGTAGAGTATGTGCTCACATCTTTCAAAATATTGGCTGTGGTGTGTCGAACATTAGATTAAGTCAATTACTACTGGTTTAATCATACATGAATGTTAAAGCTGACACCTATTTTAGAAAATGCTTTAGATGAAAAAAAATGCTGTCATATTTATTGGGCCATGCTTTTAAGGAAACAGTTTAATTTGAAAAGAAGTGCAGAGGACCACAGTGACTCTGGAGGAGCTGCAGAAATCCCCAGCTAAAGGGGTATTATCTGTTGACTGGGCAACTATTGACTGTGCTATCTTTATCTGACCATAAAACATCAGCATGCTGTCTGCCACCAGATATGTAGGGGTTATACAGCAAACATGTGGGCAAAAATTGTGCATTTCATTCATTAAATATTCAGAATCTTAAAAAAAAATCTGAAAGATTATGAAAACACATTAAAACACGCTTACTCTGGCATTCCATTTCACAAATATGGACTTCTTTTGTTGGTCTGTCGCATGACTCCCCACCCGAAAAAAACAATAAATGAAAAAAACAAAACCCCCCAAAAAACAAGAACAATTAAAAGTTGGATAAACAAAACCGTTTTAAAGGGAATTAACCATTTTGACAGGCTGTAAAAACATAAACCACTGTAAGACACTTGCTTTGCTACATTTCTGTTTTTAGGTTATTTAAGTCATAAATAAGCTGTTTTCCATTATTGGCTACATAAGCAAACTTAATATCTTCGCAGTATGCCCCCCCACATGGAGAGCACAGCCGTACATTAAAGGCTCCATAATATTGCAGTAAAGTGAGATAAACACACAGCGCAGTGAGCTGAGAGCTCGCTGCTGAGTTGATACGCTGTGAGTCATTGTGGAGATATAACAGGAATAATATAGAATTTTATTCTGAAAACCCCATAAAATCCACATGAATGAGTCTATGAGCACCACATATGCATTTGGTGTCCAAATAGACTGCTACAGAAAGCACTTCTTTTCAAAAATATGCTCTCGGTGAGGTGGAAGGCTGGACACAAAGTCATCATACCCTGTGAGTGAGGACATACCCATACTTTGCTTTACTGGTAGGAATTTATTCTTATTGATCTCAGTTCCTATATTGTTGCCTTTGCAGGTGAATAAAACAGAGTGGACATGGTATTTCAAAGTGAACATCAGAGACTACAAACAACTAATAGAACTGTCATTCCATGCCATGTCAGCTTTCAATGAAATGCAGGGGAGGTGGGATGTAAAGTTAACGCGGGATCACAAACAGATGGAAAGGAGTAAGGTATGACTCACCATTATTTTTTTGCTGTGTAAAACTCAAATCACAGGACTTTCATCAGAGCTTTATTTTCCACTTTTTCTAGGAAAGAAGCTCTGACATCCTTAAAATAAGATTTGCTGTGGCTTCCAACTATGTAAAAAGAGTTGTCTCGGAGCAGGAATTTCTGGTTTTCATTGCTGATTTACATACAAATAATGATGTTAGGTTGGTTTATTGGACGTTATGTTGCCTCTCGGATCACTGCAGCCAATAAACAAATGCCAGCTCCAAAGTTTGGTTTGCCACAGTGCCCTTTCTCAAGCATTAATACCCTTTGTACGTTTTCTCATTTTGCCATTACAACCACAAACAGCAATGTATTGTTTTGGCATTTTATGTGATAGACCAACACAAAAAATTGGTTAATTATTAAGTGAAGGGAAAAAAATATTCTTTGAAAATGTTTGACAGCAATCAAGAACTGTGGCATGCATTTAGCCATGTCTATCTTCCTATCAACTTTGACCAGATTCCTTGAACTTCTCCACAACAGAGTGTTATTTTCCTGTAGATATAAATGTAGTATTTTTCATGTAGGTCAGAAAGTTGAGTTTTGGTCTCATCTGACCAGAACTTCTGCTCCCACATTTTTTTCCCCCCAAATGAAAGGGGAAACCACTTCTTGTCCCTCATAAAGGCCAGATTTGTGAAGTGTTTAACTAACAGTTGTCCAGTTGATAAATTATCTCACCTGAAGTGTCAATCACTGCAGCTCCTCCAGAGTTTCCATAAGCCTCTTGGCTGCTTCTCTGATTAATGTTCTTTTTGTTCAGCCTGTCAGTTTAGGTGGATTACCAATGTTTGGGATGGTTTACAGCCTCTGCGAACTTGAACTTCTTCACAACTTTCTCCCTGACGGATCCGCTGTTCCTTGGTCTTCATTATGTTCACTGATGTTCTCTAACAAACCTCTCAGGCTTTCACACAACAGCTGTATTTAAGCAATGATTAAATAAACATGAGAGTGGACTGGATGCTATTTAAGGGTGTTAATTGTTGACTCCAACACATGCAATGTTTTTTTGTGAAAAAAAAAAAAAAACATGTATTATTTTGCTCCCCACTCACAATTATGCATAAAATACATTTAAGGTTGTTGAAATGTGGGGAAAGATTCTGGTTGGAGGGCTCACTGACTGCTGTGTCTCAGCACATTGAAATCTGGACAACGTCTTCCTGGTGTTTGTGTATATATGTGTATATGTGTAGTGCTTTTTAAGCACTTGTACTGACAGTTAGTTTGGCTTACCCCCAATTTCCTATGGGTAGGGACAGTTTATGGCAGAGTCATATAAAGTGGGCAGTCAGTGCTGGGTTAAATGATGTCTGGCAGTACGGGGGGTAGACTGTTGAACATCTCTGCCCTGAGGGCCCCTGACTGAATAAACAGGGTACTGCCCCCATTAAACTCCAATCAGCAGATAAACTGTTGACTGACACAAATCGACTGATCATAACATGTAAGGCAGCTGCAAGCACAGCACCGTAGGTCTTTAATGGGGGGTTGCCTTCATGACACACATTTCAAACACCAGTCTCAGCCATATACATCTCCAAGCCTGCCAATAACACAGCAAGTTCAAATAAATCCCTGTGTTGTGTTGACTCTGTCTGCATGTGAAGGCTCAGTGGTCAATGGTAGGGTTGATTTAGTGACCATGCAGACGTTAATGGGTTGGGGAGCCAAAGGGAAGGTTTATTTCAAGTTTTTAAATATGTAGATGCTGAGCAGACACGAAAACAAAAGCAGCTCAGTAAGACACACCAACATCTGGGATCTGCCTTCACTCAGATTTGGTTGCAAATAAATCAGGGTCATTAATCGGATTCATCCGAGAGCTGGGAACTTCACATCTGCCTGGTACTACTTTGAACATGATGCTTCTCTCAGCAATGTTTTTTTTTCCCATTCTAAACCAATGAAGATCAGATGCATCTACAGCCCACATTTACAGAGCCGGTCAGAAGTGTAAATACCATCATCATTGCCATGAAAGTTATGTTAATTTTAAACATTTCATTTTACATTAAGGCCCTGTCTACATTAGGCCATTTAAGTGCTTAAACGAATAAATATTACGTCAATACCCTGTCTCGGCCACACTAGCCCATCGTTTAAGGTTCCCCTCCCTGGATATTTTGTTACACGGGCAATTGGGCCGTCTATTTCTTAAATCTCCGGCTCTTGGATTGGTGTGGATTCGTTAGGCTTTTAAGAACTGAATTCGGTAAGGAAGTGACATCAGAAAATACGCGCCACAGCCAGGTTAATAACAACCGGTGACCACTCAGAGGTAAACAAAGAAACCTCGCCTCTTGTGAACAGCCTTTTTTGGTGACTTTGCCCAACAAGTCGCAGATCAGAAATAAGCATCTTGCTTCTTCTTCAATGTCTACATCTGCCGGGTAACTGTAGGGAGGATGTACATCCAAGTCAGAGGTGACTGTGACGTCAAATATGTGGGTCTGCCTTTTGTGTGCTCATATCTACTAGGTCTGGGTTGCGCCAGTGGGCGGAGGGGGTCGTAAACGATGCTTTGTGTGAGTGGGGATAGGTATAAGGTTAGGTGGGATATACCTTGTATAACCTTAGCCGTGTTAGTGTAGAAGTGACCTTAAACAGTTCTTGATCCAGGGTGAGGTGATGACACAACACACAACTTCTGTGAATTCTAAAACCACCACCACAGATTTGAATTTAAAACAGAATTTTCAAATCCACAAAGGTTAAGAATTATTCATTCTGGCTAATTTACCTGAGTACATATACCCATTTACATTTGGGTACATGTCTCTATGTTTTAGAGAATCCTTACAGACATTAACGTGCTTCTGGCATAATCCTGGTCTTATAATTAGCATCTCTTCTTGTGAAAGGTTATTGTAGAGTTCCTTTAAATTGGTTGGTCATATGGTCATAGTCTATAAACGTAAGGTCACTACCTGCTTTAAAGTCAACTCAGTCAAGCTTGACAGAAACTTGTAGTTGACCATAAGTCAATGGCTGTGTTTACATGTGCAAAATGTCTTTAATCTGATTATAGTTTGGATTAGAATTTGACTGTGTACATGAGCCTTGAAAAAATAAGTCAGATTATAACAAGTGTTTACATCCGCCACAAATTCGATCGGAATCAATCATTTTGACATGGGCAGAACTATCTAAAATACCGGAAACGGCTGTAGAAGAAGAAGCAGCAGACGTCCGCTGTAAACAAACATGGCTGCGAGTGTTTAAAACGGAGCGGTACTATGTTCTTAAGAACGTGCTTTTATTTTTTTCTGCTCACCGTTTTACATCTACAAGCCTTTATTGTTGTATACACAATCAAATTCTAATCCGAATCTCTTTATTGTTTTACACCGTGGTAATGTACGTCTACGCGTGACATAACATACATGCGCGGTAATGACCGACATTCGGAATGAGTGTTTACATGAACATTAACAATCGGCATAACCCGGCCGTATTATTTCAGAATGAAATCTTGATCATCGGATCAGAGTATTCCGAAGGACATGTTTACATGAAGCATTTTTATTTCGATCGTGCTTTTAATCTGATTACTTGTGTCCATGTAAACGCAGCTAATGTTTTAATGGTCAGATGACTCAAAGTCACTCTTCTACACTGACTAGATGTATGTATACAGGAGTCACAGTGAGGCTTTCAAACCTAAGTATATTCCAGCTAGTCACCGTCAGCTGCTTTATTTGCTTTATTACCTAACCCTGCTTTAATGTTTATCTCCTTGACCTGCTTGGTGCTTTCTATGATCTTCATGACATTGCTTGAACACTAAGGTTTTGTTAAAAACGTTGAAGGCCTTCACATGACAGTTGTATTTATCCTGAGATATAATTAAATGGACTGACTAAATTTATATAGAGCTTTTTTAGTCATACGAATAACTCAAAACATTTTACAGTAGACCCATTTTCACTTAATCGTATTCACAAATGCCTTTACATTGATAGACTGAGGTGCAGATCGGTATGCAGGTTGAGGTAAAGTAACTATCCCAGGGGCACATTGACTGGTGACATGAGGAAGCTGAAACCAAACCAACAGCTGTTGAATTGAAAGACAACTACTTTTCCCATTGAGCTCCAGTTGCCACAGGACTCTTTTATTTATCACTAAGGTGACTTCTGGCCCTCTGTGCTTCTTCTTTTTTGGTTAGCGCGTGTTTTGAGCTAGCCAGCTTCGGTCCTGGAGCAAACGGGCAGCTTTCAGGTCAGGAGCTTTGGCAAAACTGCGGACCGTCTCCCACAGCAGGGACTCATAAGCAGAGAGGATGTCTTTCTTTAGTGGAATCTGTAATCCAAAGATTCTTTCTGCAGAGTTTTGAATAAGTCAGGTTCCAAGCTCATTCCCTTTTACTGGAAATAGTTCTCCTGATCCACGATCAGCAGACTGTACATGTTGCAGCTTCTTCCAGAGTTTAGTTTTAGCTTAGCTTAGTTTTCTTTGGGTGAAAATGTTACACAACTCATCCTCTTCCTGTTGAAACTGAAGGTGGGTGTAATGCAGTGTATTGTAGGGTTATTATTAGTTCTTACACCAGGCCATTCTGTTATCCATGGGTGGTGACACAACACAGATGGTCTTTTGAACACTCCAACCAGGTAAAAACGATATCCTCTTCAATTACTTTAACCAGCACTGAGTTCTGACAGGGGTAAGAAAACAATGAAGAAAAATATGACTTCACCTGCCCCCTACATAACATCACCTCCATTTATTTGTCTTCACACAGATCCCAAAAGCACAAGGTCTATTTCGTCCACTGAGCACATGAAGTTCCTAATAGCTTATCTAGGTTGATGCATGGAGTGTTAAAGTCGTGAGTACAGACAGTGGAAAATAGCAGCAGGCCTTCACGATTAGTGCTTAACGAATGCGCTGGGACAGACGAGAGACAGTATCACTCCTCCTACATCCAGAATCGGGCCTCAGTGTGTATTCAGACATCGTGGCCCACTGTACTGCACATAGAGGACTCATTGTTCGAAAACAGTTTGGCAAAGCAGAGAGGACTTCTGAGTCAGAAGTGGTAGGTGTTGTACTGTAGTATGCTTGAAATGATAGGAACAAGTCCTGAAAGCGCAGAGGCTTGGATCATAATTTCTAAAGGCTTACGTGGCAGAGTGTACAGCCTGGTTTTGGGAGAACAGAACACTTTGTAGACATTGTTGTGTTAGGGGGAACACTGACGGTGCTGCTGAGAGTCGAGGGATCATCTACACCCAAACATGACACGAAAGTGATGCTTTATCAATTGTTTCATGAACCTGAGAAGCAAAATAACAGGTCATTGAGACAGACGACCCACATGCAGCGTGAGTTTAGATGATCTAATTGGAATGTGTCATTGTTGATGTGACACAGCCTCAATTACATCATCTCTTCAGACTGCTGTCATATTTTAGCACCTTGCTCGTCTGTCTGCTTGCACACTGGGAGCAGAACAAGTATTCAGGACATGAAACAGAATGAGCGTGACTTGTTCAGTGAATTGTTTTCAGCTAACTTTCCATTATAAAAAAAAAAACTCATTTTACTTATGAATTCAGAGGCTTGTTTATTCCATTTTCAGCTGCAGAATGTCTAGTTTAGCAACAGGTCAAATTAAATGTCAATTTAATCCCTGCCAGTTTCTTCCTGCTCTGCTGTTTTTCAGGATTTTAAATTATTGTCTGACTCAAATTGACAGTTTCTCTCACAAAACATTCTAATAGTTCTTCTTATATTCTATCTGTGCATTTTTTTAAAGACATTTTAGAACACCAATCTCCCTGTATTTAAATAGCAGTCCTGCTGGTTTCTCCATCCATCCATCCATCCATCCATCCATCCATCCATCCATCCATCCATCCATCCATCCATCCATCCATCCATCCATCCATCCATCCATCCATCCATCCATCCATCCATCCGTCTTCTTCCGCTTATCCGGGGTCAGGTCGCGGAGGTAGCAGCTTGAGCAGAGAGACCCAATCTGCCCTCTCCCCAGCCACTTGGGCCAGCTCCTTGGGAGGAATCCCAAGATGTTCACAGGCCAGCTCAGCTGGTTTCTCATCTACATTTAAATATCCAATGATCACCAATCTTAATCCCCTGTGGGCAAATAAGATCCCCATTCACACTGACCTAAGTCTGTTGATGGTTTCTTCTTATTGAGAGACTTTTTCATTTCCACTGTTGCCGCATGCTTGCCCAGGAGGAGAGATTACTACAAAGTCAGCAACGTAACTTAATTGGCGTACCTTCTTTTTTTTTTTTTACAATTTTTTACTAACTGCTTTTCTCAGCTGAATTGGATAGTTTTATAACTGTAATTGAATTGGAATGTACTTTATCTATACCAATTATTCTCGCAGGGGGCTGGTGCCTATCTCCAGCGGTCATTGAACGAGAGGAGGGGTACACCCTGGACAGGTTCCCAGTCCATTGCAGAGCAACACAAAGAGACGAAGGACAAACAATCATGCACACACACACTCACACCTAAGGACAATTTAGAGGGATCAATTAACCTTACAAACATGCTTTTAGACTGTGGGAGGAAGCCATAGTACCTGGTGAGAACCCACACATGCACAGGAAGAACATGTAGAAAGACCCCAGGCTGGGATTTGAACCCAGGACCTTCTTCCTGCCAACCTACTATGTCGCATCCACAATCTAGGTAAAATAAAGGATGTCGTCCTTCTGTGTCTTTTCCTTCTTATTTATATAGAACATCCTTTTAAATTACAATGGGACATGTTTTATGGTAAAAACCTCCTGTAATTTGTGGAGCTCCTCCAGGATCTGTATTGGTACCAGGTTTATTCACACCGTAAATGCTTCCTTTGGGTGATATCTTCTAAAATCCAAACATTTCATTTCCCTGTTACACAGATGATATATGTCATTGAGACTTCTAGACCTATCTGTTCATTTGTAAATACTAAACATAGAGATGAAATAATGGGTGGTCTTACAGTCTCTTTTCTTTCTTCCTGTATGTCTGGTCTGACAAAAAATAATACCAATTAAGTTCTCTACCCTTATGCTGAAACCTAATCTCTTATATCATCTGGACAGCTCATTTTAGATGCTCCTCAGTCTAGACTGGTAGAGAAGGGGCCTTTAGCTGTATCAGTACTTTGACACATCTTTTAGATTTTTAGGGTTGACACATATAAGACACTGTAGCACAGGCTTGATAAGTCAGGACCACATTGTGTTATAATTTAATTATAAGTATACATGACAATAACTGTGCACATTTGTAAATAATGCATGTAGCTCTTCACCTGCAGGAGACAGGAAGCAGTAAGCTACTCATTGGGTGCAGGCTACTGTTGGTAGCCACAGCTTCTTAACAACTATTGGATATCTTTGTAATTTAATAATGGTTTTAGCTCTCAGGGGATGCACTGAAATGAATTGATCGTTTTCTCTGGTGGTTCTGCTGTTTTGATGGTGCAAATATTTTGTAGATTTTCATTGCCCTCCTGAGGATATTGTTGATTTTTTCCTGAACCTTGACTTTCCTTTTTCCTTCTCCTGACAACTGTGATTTAAAGTTTAATGTTCACAATGACTTTCCTTTAATTTAGTTCTTTCAATTATGATCCCTAAGGAGTAGAACTGATGAGATGCTAAGGAAATATTGTGAGTTGTCCATGTAGTCCAAGTTTGGTCCTACATTTGATTAACTTTTCACCATTATCAGTTGTGGGATTAAGTCATAAAAAAAAATAATTAGAGTACATCCCCTCATGGCACCAACATATACGTTGTTGCAGAACTTTCACCTTCCTTTGAGGAGGCAAATATGTAGATGCAATCCAACACAGCTGCAACATTCTTTTACCCTTCTATCTATAGTTCCAGGATGTAATTTTAACATTTTCTGTTCCACGATTAGGTAATACTTTAATAAAAAGTTTAAGCTCTCTTGCTACATTTCTGTGAGATCTTGTTGAATGAAACAAATTGGAGAAACTTGCAAAAACATTATCTGCTTTTCAGGGCGTTTTAACTGCCACATCTCATACAGTATCTTATAGCTGGCCACCCTTGTTGGCCAGCACTGTAATATATGTTCAAGTAACATCTGATTAGTAGCCTGGGACTTTTGCTGGGATATAACTGTGACCCTTTTCCTTAAGTCTTCAAAATGGGAAAGACAATTGAATACAGTAATCAAATAAAGTAGATGTCTGTTGATCTTGATCAATCAAAAAAATTTTTATTGGTTTGAGCTTGGCATCCAGGCTCTGATTTCATCACTCCATGGACTTGCTGCTCAACATGTCATGGAGTGATGAGTTCATCTACAAATCCTTGACCTGTCTTCCAAATGTCAGGAAGTAAAGAGATGGTCTCTGAGGATGTAGCCCAATGGAGAGGATGGGGTGGTAGAGGGGCTTAAAAGAACCAGAGACTAAAAGCTGTGGCATTCAGGTGGCAGCAATGCATAAAATGCACAATGGAGCAAGATGTACCCAAATTGTTATAGTATTCTTGATATCATATTATTTGCTACATTCAGCAGAGTCTGTGTTGCAGCAGTATAGCTTAAGTTGATGGTCTGACCTAACTTACATGTGTCACCTCATTTGATCCCAGTTATTCCTGATTTAACAGTGAAAGAAAAGGAGGAACACTTTTTAACACTGCATCTATTGTCCCATTTTAATACAGGTGGGGCTTTTTCATTCCAGTTCAAATAATAGTAGAAAAATTGGATTAAGAAGCAAAGGGAGGAAAGCTAACATTATACAGTTTCGACGTCATTCAGGCTGGCTCTTTGAAACTGCACAATGATATAATAAAGTCATGGTTAAATGTATTTTTTTATGTTTAACTGCCACAAAATACATTAATACAGTAAATCAAATTTAACATAGTTAGACTTATCAATGTATTGTTTAATAAAAAGTAAATGGCAAACGAGGAGTTTTGTTGGGCTAGAAGATTACATTCAATTAAATTAATGCTTCTCGTTTAACAACTATGATCAGATCAATTTCAAATTCTTGAAACAAATTGACATGATTTAATTAAGTATCTTTCAACAAACCCTTTTTAGTACGCTGGTGCCAGTTGGCACTGTCAGTGTGTCATTTTCACACATTGCAAGTTATGCCTTGACAGAGTTAAATTGAGAAATAAGTGGCAATGCAGTAAAATGCACTGTCAATGTTGTGGCAATAAACTACAGTTAAAATGAACACGCTAATAAGATGTGGTGGGACTCCAGCTCCATGGGGGTCTCGCAGGTGTTTGGAAAGGTGTAAATATACCAGATGGCGTCTTAGAAGTTAGCCGCAACTTCTGGTCAGATGTTCTGGTTTGCTCTCACTGGACCAGTGCTGTCTGTCAGATTGTTTCATGAAACACAACCCTAGGAGACTTGATGACAATATGTCTTTGTCATTTCCTTCCAGCTGGCACCCTGCCGAGCAGCAACGCAGCTGAGCTTGGAGAGCAGCAACGACAGCAGCGAAGGAGGAGAAGATGCTACTGACTATTAAACCTAAGAATGGCTTTTGAAGCTCCGAGCTACGCGTGAGGTCTTCAGCATGAAAATCCTCCGCTGGGCTTAAAGAGATGTCCTCTCGCTATCTGGGGGATGATTGTGGACTTTCAAAGCAGAATCAAGTAAGATCACTGTTTAGCTGTCCATCTGTGACGGTTTATGTGCACTCAGTTTCTGTCTCAAGTCAGCATTCTGGTGCTCCTCCAACTACAGGAGCAATGGAAATAAACAAGTTAAAAAGCAACAAAGTCTTTGAAACACATCATTTCTACATCATGCTTCAGTGTACTATATTGTATTTATTTAAATGCTATGTGAGAGACCAACACAAAGTTGTGCATAGCTTCAAAACGGAAGGGAAATAGCTGGTGCATGATTACCAATGAAAGAAAGAACACCTACAAATCTGTGGATGTGCATTTTCTTTCCACCCTGTTTACCCTGATACCCCTTCATGAGATCCAATTGAACAAACTGCCTTCAGAAGTCACCTTATTAGCAAACTGAATCCAGCTATGTATTATTTAATCTCAGAACATCAGGGAACAAACAGCATCCTGAAGACCAAAGAACATATTAGAAAGGTGAGGGAGAAAGTTGTGGAGAAGTTTAAAGCAGGGTTAGGTTACAAAATGGCATCTTTCGGAGTCACTCCAATTCTAGAAGGATGCATGAAAACTACTGATAGTGTTTTCTTCGGCGCATAATCTTTCCCCACGTCTGTCTCACTTCTGCGCTTCCTGCTATAGTGCCCCCCGGAGGCCGTTAGCTAGTAAAAATCTATAAATTGGCTGCATTGTTGTATAGGATGCAGGTTCCAAAGCGTCTGAAAATTTCAGTTTATGCATGACTTTATATAGATCTGTCACAAAACATCTCAATAAAAATCCATAGGTGGTTGTGGTTTTAAGGTGTCTGAATGTGAATAATTCTAAGGGGTATCAATAGTTTATCAAGACAGTGTATATAATTGGCCCTAGTTGGATTTTTTAAAGATGTCATGCTTGAGCTAAAGGCAATGGAAGTCCAAACAGTCGCTCTTTAAAACTGATCTCCTATTCCTGCAGCTGGATTTTAATCACTGATTGGCATTCAAATGTGAACTTTTGAAGCCCATACCTAAACAGGGCCCCTGTGGCTATATGGCCATGCATTTTAGTAAACAATGAAATGGGGTCTACTCAGTGGTGAGGAAAAAAGAAAAAGAAAAAAGAAGAAGAAAGAATTGTACTCATTATGTTAACTGAATCAACCAGTCTAATATGCTTTCCCTTCAGTTTTGATTATTTTGTTTCCTCTGAATTGGCTCATTAAGGGCGCTCTCCTGAGCCCCACCGGACCACTGCACATTAGTTGTAGTGCCTGACCTGTGCAGAGCCTAAGCAGCCCCAAACACCATGCAAGTGTTGCAATAATGTTGGTTTTCTGCAGGAGAGTGGTTGAAAATGTGCAATAACGTTGGCACCCAAAGACTTCTGCAATCAATGAATGGGTGCATTTATTTAGAACTGGCAAGTGAATTAGCATGTGTGCAGGAGCAGGGAAATTGTGTTATAATCTTTCCATTTTCCCATTTGTTGTGCTCATGCCTGTCAGCTGCTGTTAGGTGCAAAGTAATGGTTTCTAATTGCGTGCTGCCAATTTCAGAGCGTGGTAAACTGATGCTTAACTCTGTCAAGCAACGTCAATGATCTCTGCTTCTGCTTTTTTTTCTGCATTTCTCCCAACTTTGGTTTGAAGAATAAAAAAGAGGAATATTATTATCTGTTTGGATCATATTTGGCAAACTGGTACAATTTGGTGTGAAGAGAGCAGGGTGGGAGACAAACTCATGTGGGTCCACATGAGCGAAGGCGTGTGCTACTGTGCGAGTGTGTGCATAATAGCATGTCTGGAGGAACTGCGAGATACGTTGTTGTGACATGCCTTGTCTTCCGTTCTGTAGAAAAACAAAGACAGTCGTTGCTGGATCCAGACAGCAGAACTAATTAGTCGGGAGCACACATATGAACGCGCGCGCACACGCGCGCACGCACGCACGCACGCACGAGTGAACGAATGCCCAGGCGTGCACACACACAGCATGGCTACACACGGGAACCAGAGAAAAGGATATGATGTCACCTCCATAACCATAATTACCCGTCATAAATCATGTGGTGTGACACCCTGTCACAGAGTGAATGGGTGTCCTATGTGGCAGCCAGGGATGGCTGCTCTTTACTGCAGGGTGTCACCATAACACCAACTTGTTCTGTCTTTCCCTTATCTTTATTTTCTTCAGTCCACATCACTTCCTGAATGATACAAATGTTCTTTCATGGTTTCTTAGCTGTTGTTTAGCACCAGTCAGGATGTTCTTCCAGGATGTTCTTATTTAATGAATGCAGAGTCTTTGGTTTCTTTTAAAACTTTATTGAAAACATATTTTTATGATTTGGCTTTTAATCAAACATAGTCCTTGGTCACTTTTGTAGTGTAATGAGTTTGTTTTTATTACTTTAAATGTCTGTATTTTCTCAATTTTTTTCTTCTTTATAAATGTTATCTTTCTGTTGTGTTATATTGTGAAGCACTTTGGGCAGTTGCTACTGTTGGAAACGTGCTATATAAATAAACTTGACCTTGACCTTGCTCTAAACAACTACGTTTTTTTGTGATACTTTTTCATTTCAGCAATTACTGCACACTTACACATTCCTGTGATGTTCTTTTGTTTGATAATTATCGGGCAGAGCCTGAAGTGTTGGTCCCACTGATCTATTCTCTTGCTTACATAAAAATTCTTAATAGGCAAGGCAAGGCAAGGCAATTTTATTTGTATAGCACACTTTCAACAGCAGGGCAATTCAAGGTGCTTTACATGATTTGGTGATTTAAAAGAAACACATAAAAGAAACACACTTTATACATGATACACAATAAAGCAAGAGAAAAATAAAAAAAGCAAGAGAGCATGAACACATTTCATACATATAACATCAAGCATTTACTCAAAGGCAATTCTAAACAGATGGGTTTTTAGTCTCGATTTAAAGCAGTTCAGAGTTTCAGCAGCTCTACACTCGTTAGGAAGTCTGTTCCAGATAAGGGGAGCATAGAAACTCAAAGCTGCTTCTCCATGTTTAGTTCTGAGTCTAGGGATGTTTAGTAGGCTAGAGTTGGAGGACCTGAGGGGTCTTGGTGGTTGGTACCATGACAACAGGTCTTCAACATATTTTGGTGCTAAGCCATGTAATGATTTATAAACTAGTAAAAGTATTTTAAAGTCTATTCTCTGAGCTACAGGGAGCCAGTGTAAGGACTTTAGAACTGGGGTTAAGTGCTCTACTTTCCTGGTTCTAGTCAGGACACGAGCAGCAGCGTTCTGGATCAGCTGCAGCTGTCTGATTGACTTTTTAGGCAGACCTGTGAAGATGCTGTTGCAGTAATCAATCCGACTAAAGTTAAACGCATGGATGAGTTTTTCTAGGTCGTGTTGCAAAATCAGACCTTTAATCCTAGAAATGTAATAGGCTTTAGGTCTCTGTTTTCTGAGACAGTGATTTTCAAACATATGAACATGTTTTGATTTGGCTGCATATTTAGGATTGTTTTCCTGCTGGAAGGAGAATCTCTTCATCTTCTTATCAATTTTGATCAACTTGTCTGTCCCTGTTAAAAAAATGCACCCCTACAGCATGATGTTGCCACCACCATGTTTCACTATGGTTATGGTGAGCTCAGACTGATGTGCAGTCTCACCCCACGCTTTCCACCGGACACGTAAGCGTGCGTAACGTAATAGAACTGTTTTCCCTGCAAGCTCAGCAGCATGTTCCTTCCTGCAGGGAGCATTTCAGATGTGCATCGCCTGCAAATGTATTCCACACAGCTGGTCCCAGGAGATCACAAAATCACACAAGAATTACAATTGCATAACTTAAAGGGTAGTATGAAGGAAAAATCTGTAATTCTTGAGTATCATAAACTCACAATCCACTCCCAAAACTGTAGATATTTCCATCTATGCTTTCTCCTTTTTCATGTTGTCTTTGTAAAAATAATCAGAGCTATCAGATAAATTGGTTTATTCTCCACTTCAAGGAATAACTTTTCATCGTACTTGATGAAAACCAACTAATTAGACCCACAGAATGACTGGTGTCACCGGTGATTACGTTTAGTTTTTTCATAGATTAGCAATTGGAGATCTGCACATGTCTTTTTTTTGTTTTGTTTTTTCCGGATGCTTTACACTGCTCCTATGTCTGGTTTTCTGGCTGGTCCGATCTAAACTGCTGAGATTGATGTGTTCTGGAAGCGGAGCGGACTGCGACACTATGCCTCTGGGACACATCTGATTCACGCTGCTTTGCGCACAGTGGAAACAATTGTTCCTAATAAATAAAAATTGATAAAGAACTATGGATTTAAAAAAAAAAATAAAGATGATAAAAAATGTTGTTTCAGTGTTTCTTTCCAGCCAGACCTGTACAATCAAGGAATCACTTGAATAGAAAATGTTTGAGAACGGGAAATAGGTTAAAATGTCTCAGAACGTAGCACACCATGTCCCGATATAAAGAAATTCAATATCAATAACATCTATGAGTCTGGAAAACGTTACAAAACCATCTCTAAGGCTTTGGGACTAAAGTGAACCCCAGTGAGAGAGGTTGACATTTCATGGAGAGTGAATGTAACAGTTGTGCACCTCCCCAGTAATGGCCGGTCCACCAGATTTACTCCAAGAGATCATCAATGAGTCGTGTAGGAGGTCACAAAAGAACAACTCTGAAACAGCTGCATACCTTTCTTGTCTCAGTGAAGGTCAGTGTTTATCCACATGTATGAACAAAACTGGTAGGTGACCTCGAGCATGCTTGGGTTATACAGGTGATTGAAAGTCATCCAACAAGTCCACCCCTAAATGGCTTAAAAATAAAACAATAAAAGTAACAAAATGAAGGTTTTGAAGTGGCTTAGTCAAAGTACTAACTTCTGTCAACTTGAAGTGGTGTGACAAAATCTTCCAGTGTGGATAGCTTTTTTTTTTACCCCTTTAATATATAAAATCACTACTCAGGTAAGCAATTTTAAAATTAATTTGATGATGTGAAAAAGAAATGTGTGAAAAACCAGCAAGAATGCAAGAAATCAACCTCAGACAGTCTTCTCTTAAGGATCTTGTGCATTATCTTTTGATTACAACTTCACTGAACTCTTGTTTGGAGGCACGGTGACTCTGTGGGATTTACTGGAGACGCAGATGAGCTAAACGGGCAGGTGCCCTCGTGAAGCTTCCTCAGTGCATACTCTTGCCATCAATCCAGTTGGGAAATGTCCAATGCCTGGCTTACAAACTGGCACTTCTCCCTCACTGCCTTCCCTCGCTATCTTCAACAGCATTAAGCATTGACTCTAATCTTCAGGTTAAACTTACAGAGCTCTATTTGCAAAAACGAGCCAGTTTCTTCCCCCAGGTTGTTTCTCTGATGGACACTTAACAGTCCATCAGGTTAAAAAAAGTAAAGCTGGATGTGATGTAATGAAGTACAGTTTCAGATTTTTGAATTAGTAAAAATCCTTATTAAATAAATAATATGCCCCAAAATCGCTTTTTCAGGAAATCTAAAACAGATTGTCCAAGTAATAAATATTAATCAACGCTAGTTACATATGAGGTCTTTCTAACGAAATGAAAGGAATTATTAAGTAATCAAACATCAATATTTCAATACATTTGATGATGCTAAAGGAGAATGAAAAGGTGAGATAAATTTCAGTGCGAGGCCATTAACGCCGCAATTATAGAATCACCACAGGCTCTGAATTTAATCACCGCCATAATCATCTGTGCATGCAGGTTTGCAGAGTACTTTGGTGTACAGCATATGTGCGCTTGTCCTTTGCACCTAATGTTGCAAAGTGTCCTTGCTCTATGGCACAACAACACGGGGAGTTTTCATTCCCCATGGATCGACATAGACACACACACACACACATACACATACACGTGCACGCACACACACGCACTGCATGCATGAGCAAAAAACTGCTGACGGTGCTGAGTGGAGCAGCTTCCCTGTCACTAAAGCCCTTGAAGTGTGGAAGCAGCTCCAGCAGTCCTTCTGCTGTTTTAGTGAAACCCACACCACCACCACCTCCTCCTCCTCCTCCTCCTCCTCCTCCTGACTCCCTCTCTGTTCTCGCACTAAAATAATTCACTGCATTAACTTGACGGCTGCGACTTTCATCAGAAACAATGCTTCCAGAGTAGTTGTATAAAATGTAAATTTTGCAGCAGCCCAAACAGTTTACACTTTAAAGCCGCGCCCGGGTGATAAATTGCCCCCTTCCTCCCAAACCGCTGCTGTTGTGGGCAACATCTTCTGCCTCCTTTCCCTCCTTTTTCGCTGCTTTCTCTTTGACTTACACAATCATGCATGGCCTTTCTTTCAAACGTTGCTCTGTTTCCCTGTACTGTATCTCAGACTCTTCATCAAACACGCTGAGAGATTCACAGAGCTATATTTGTCTGTTCCTTCCTCCTTTTTTTTTAGAAAACAAAAAATCCTGTGTAACCCTTATATAAGTGGAGTGGAGGCAGGCGGGGTCACTGCATCTGATATGGTGAACTCAGGTTGCTGTTCTCCATCTCTCTGCTCGTCTAGACGCTGGTCAAGGTCAAATATTGGCAAACTTATGAGACTTGACCCAGATACTCTTCTGAGTTTTATGTGTCTTGCTGAAACAAGAGGAGCAAAGGATGTATCTGCTAAAGAAAATGTCTGAAGTGTATAACCTGTAGAGCAGAAATATCACAATGAGGCATTTTGTTGGCTGCTGTAAAGCATATTTTATCAAACTGTTTTTAAATCGTTTCATAAGCTTTCCATCTGTTCTCAAGTGTGAAACATTTAATCTGTACTGGAAACCTGGAACAAAATCCAGCCTGTAGGAGTCTGTTCCTGCTCAAGATTTTTTTTATTAAATTAGATACATTTAAAGTTTTATGTGTTACTTCCAAGTTACAGGTGGTAACACTTTTTTTCTTTAAGCCAAAATGAGTGATAAGCGAGTATTTTATAACTTACCATTTATACTGTACAAGGCAATTCAAAGGGCTTTACAAGACATCAAACTTAAGATACATAGAAAATAACAAAGACCTTTAAGAGCTCAATACATCAAACACTTAAAAGCATTGCATAAAGGAAGCATGTGCTTAAATGCATATGTTAAAATGTAATTTAAACCTAAATGGAAATTGATATCCAAATGTTCAATGTTCACCTGAGATCGGCCAACAGATATTTAGTCAGATTCCTTGATCAAAAGCAGCAGAAGTTAAAGAACAGATCAGTCAAAAGTCAGGGGACCACAGAGAGAACCATTATGCTCAAATGGAATAAAACACGGAAAAGTTGGTGAACCTTCCCAGGAATACCTTTTTCCTACCAACAACTGATCCAGGATGTCATACAAAAACCCAGAACATCATCCAAAGCACTAATGCTGTACTTTCTACAGTTAAGGTCTGTGTTCATGATTCAACAATACAGAAGAGAAAGGGCACAGATACCAGTCAAGGTTCCAAGGTCAAAACCACTGCTGACCAAAAGAACACCAGTGCCCGACTCATATTCTGTGGCTGCTTGTCCTTGCAGGACCGAAGCGGGCTGGGGCCTATCTTCAGCATTTATTGTGTGAGAACCAGGATCCATTACAGGCAACAGAGAGACATACAGAGGAAATAACTTATCATACCCATACAGGCAATTTAGAGTGAACAATTAACTTAACAGTCATGTTTGTGGACTGTGGGAGAAAGCTGGAGTACCCGGTGAGAATCCATATATGCCTGGGGGAAATATACAAACGCCAGGCAGAAAGACCGTAAACCAAGAATCAAACCCAAATTCTTCTCGCTTCAAGACAACGGTGCTAACAACTCATCCACCATGTGTCCCTCTCATTGTCCAAAATATCATCAACATATTGATGATCCTCAAAAGCTTTGGGGAAGTAGTCTATAGACTAACAAGCCAAAAGTGAAACGTTGTGGAAAATGTCCATCTCTATGCATCAGGTATAGTGCTAACATAGCATTTCAGAAAAAATGTGTACCCTAATGTGTGATGGTGGTAGTGTGATGATCTGGGACTGCTTCGCTCTTTAAGGCCCTACATGATTTTCTGTGATTGATGGAACCATGAATTCCAAAAATCCTGAAGGGAACCTGCCATCAGTGCTTGGCAATTAGCTCAACGTTTGGCCAAGTCGCTGGACAATGCTCCAAAGGACAATTCCATCCCTAAATTTCCCAAAAAACAAAACAAAATAAAGAGTATGGGGAGGCCTAGTCAAAGTTTGGAGTTAAATCTGATTGGGATGTTGGCATGACTGTAAATAAACTGTCCTTTGACAGGAAACCCTCAAATGTGGCTTAATTAAAATAATCTGAAGCTATTTCTAAAGCAAAAAGACTCACTTCAACTTATAACAGACTCTTGACAACAATTGTTGCTCACAAGTGCGCCAAGGCACAACAAGTCAGAATGTTTGAAGGGCATTTCCGTTTTTTAACAAGGGCCTAGGTTGGTTTTTCTCTTAATAAATGAAATTATTATTTAAAAACGTCTGTGTTCTCCGGATAATTTGTCTGATATGTACATGTGTTTCATTATCTGAAACATTTAAGTGTGAAAGTAAAGTGAGTCGTTTATCAGCTCAGAAATATCTTTGTGGTTGTTAAGTGTTTTAATGGGTAATGAGAAGCAGATACATTAAGATATGCAGGAATCAAAGAGATTGTCTTTAAAAAACTGAAATGAAACAGGATTCACCGGGTGATAAATTCATCCATTTCTTTTTACCTGTTTGAAGGTATCATTGATATATCAATTTGCTTAATCATTTGCAACCTGTCAGTCTGCTCTAAGTCCACCAATAGTATTTTGTTTCACGCTTTCAGTTTCATGAGGGCAATGAAGATGCTACATTTTGATGTTTTTTCGAACATTGTTGTTGTGTGTTGTTGTTGGCAGCCACCCTATCAGCTCATTGGGTGAATTGCTACAGCCAGCTGCTTTTGGCAACATAACTTTAGTATAGTAACAATGATATTATCCAGCTGAGAAAACCACAAAATAAAGTGTAAAAGCAAAAGTGTAGACATTTAATATCTGCTAATAAAGAGTTGTATTACAACCGTATAAGTATTCTCATTCAGAGTTGTCAAAAATCAGGTGAGGGGCAAATAACTAAATAATAAATCAACCCAGGCAAGCTGTAAGCCTGTCTGTTTTTGGACTGTGGGAGAACACTGGAGAAACTAGACAAACTCCCATGCATTCAGTCCCTACACAGCGTGACTCAGGACTTTGAAAATACAGACATAAATCCAGCCCATGAAACTCTGATAACAAGACCATTTTTTTCATTAGACTTTTTTCTGTACCAGTATCAAAATAGACCTATAGGTAAAGCAAGGCAAGGCAATTTTATTTGTATAGCACACTTTCAACAACAGGGTACTTCAAGGTGCTTTACATGATTTGGTGATAAAGAAAAACATAGAATATAACATTGGAAATAAAAAGCAGCAATTTAGCATGAAACATACACAACACATGATACTCAATAAATCATGAAAAACAGCAATAAGGCATGAACACATATGATACATATGACAATAAGTGTTTACTCAAAGGTAGGACTGTCTTCTGAATATGTCTTAGAGATGTGGCAGCCGTCGATTGAGCCAGCCTGGATGATGCTCTGGACAGTACTACCCAAAGCACTCTGCAGACCATCCTGTATGATGTTCCACTCTTCAACCAGATGAGTCCAGCCATAGGTATCAGTTGCAGCACTCCATCCAGATCCAGCAAAACTGCCAAAGACTTCCTGTTTCTTCATTTAAAGTTTGAAGGATGGTCTAGGAAGAGGTCCTCCATCATCCTCCATGAAAAACTATCAATGGCTGCACATATCCTTCTGTAAATATTTTTGATGTCTTACATTTTTTTTCATTCATTAGTTATTTCTAATTGTTCTAAGAGCCTAATTAACAATAAAACAGTCGATAAAATGAGTTAATGAGAATTACTAGTTGTTTCAATCAGTTTATTCATAACAAATAGCAAATAACTAAATATCAAATGTGACAATAAAAAATCAATTCAAACAGAAAACAGACAATACATCCTGTCCTGGTTCTCCTGGGCTCTCCTCTCATCACCCTCCATTCACCACCTGATGTACTAAACAGAAAATCACTGTTGACAAAAAGAACAACAGAAACATTTAGGAAATGCACATTAATTAACTTGAGCAGTTCTTATCATAACCAAAATTATATCTTCATTACACATGTACATAAAGTACTTTTCTTTTAATCGCCCCATGTGTTATTGGCCTGCAAGAGGATGACCTTCCCCTGCAGGTCCATCTTAACTAGGATTGTGCTCATAACACAGACAGAAAATAAGTGAGGACGGAAACATAACAACTGTGTTCATCCGTGAATGCTAAAGTATAGTTTTTGCAGCAGAACACATAGGGAACTATACTCTACTGAGATCCCAGGTTCTACAGTGTTTGAGGGTTAATATAAGTGTACTGTAAGCATAAGGTGTGCTACTGGATTTATTCTTCTACCTACATGCTACGGTGACCTCTTTCCCCCGGTCAAGAGGTTATAGTTTCTCTTAAAAGAAGCAATCATATCTTTGGCCCCTAAATTATATGAAAAAAAGCTCAATTCGCAAAATTCAAACGTATAAGTGGCAACCCATGAAGAAACATGGGAACACCATATGAGCTCCTTTACGAGAAATGATTGTTTAAAGAAATATATACAAAAACATATCTAAGCAAACGACAAAGGCTAACAACACAAACTTTAATTTTTGTAGTGACAGATTTTAGCATCATGTAAACGAATGGTGCAAACTAGGCTAACCTAGTGGTTTTAGCTAACATCTGCAGTTAGGCTATGGTTTGTTTACATGACAAACTATATGCCATTTATGCATAACTGCATTTAAATAGAAGCAAGAAAAATGTGCTGGTAAATCATCAAAATACACTCCAAATACAACCAACTTATTTCGTATAACAACCTCAAACCTACTGTCTTATGAACAAAACTTCAGCTGCTGACTGTCTGGCGCAATGCTGTAGGAAATATCCAGTTCTATTACTCTTGACTCGATTACTTCTCGAGGACCTGGATGTCCGACACCAAAAAATTAATTTAATTGAAAGCATTTTCGAATTAAAAAATAAGCAAATTTTGGTCTATGTGTTACAACTAAGCAGTGCTGAGATATTCTTTCTTTCACAGACAAACGTTTTTGCCACTTTAACAGCAAGTTTAGAGGGAACGTAAAAAGAAAACTCAAATGACCCAGCATTCTACCAGCCTTTAAACGCATCATGCACGCACAAATTTGGAGACGTGAAATCCGTCTCAAAACTCCTCGTGGACTTGTAACCTTGATCTGTCCGTAAACGTGGTTTTGTCTGTGTGTATCAGGCGATTGGTGCATAGTATTTAACGATTTGTATGCGTAGGAGTCGTTTTGAATTCATAGTTAGTTTTAACTTTGTGTTATTTGAAATGGTGCGTGTGTAAATGTATTTTGTACTCGTACTTTCTTGATATTTGTGTGTACATTTGAACACACAGTTGCAAGTACTCGAAGTTACGCACGAAATGTTTTTTACGAGTTACAAATCATGTTTTACACATACAACTACCCTAAGTTACACACAAATAGGCTGACACAAGTTCCAAATCAAGTATTACACACACACACAGATCTTTTGAGACTATTTTCTCTCCATACAAAGACAATTCTAAACAGATGAGTTTTTAGTTTTGATTTAAAGGAGCTCAGTGTTTCAGCAGATTTTCTGTGGCTTCTGTGCGAGACTGTTGGACCGGTAAAGTTGTCTCATTTCCATATCCAGTGTTTAAATCAATGCTAACCTCAAGATGGCATAACTTCGTCTCCATTGCTTACATTCTCTAGTGAAGTTTCTCAAAGTCATCAGCTGGGCAAAATGCCATTTTGGTAATCACAGCCCTTTAAAAAGTAATCCAAAAAAAGAGAGATCTGGTCTAATACAGTATCTCCAGAGGCTTGGTGTATAAAGTAACTAAGAAAAAGCTAAGAAAAGAAAATAAGAAAAGAGCTTAAAGGCATACTCCGCAACTTTCATGATATTTGCTCTCTGTCGCCCTCTTCAGGCTTGTATACTTGTATACTTGACTTATATACTGAAATACAGCGACTACACCGGAGTTTGCAACAATACCGAGTCTTACACGTTAGCATCACATTAGCCTCTAGATGGCTAACGGAGATCGACTCGGTTGTGTATTTCACATTACTACTGTAAGGCATACCGTGCAAACTATGTTCATCCACCTCCACACATTGAATAAATAGCTTTCTCAGGACTGTATAACAACATCATGCCAGACCAAACACTATAACCCCGGTGAAATCATTGATTACTTACCTATCCATTAGCAGCACGGCTAAATCGGCGTCCGTAGTACATGACCTTCGTTCCAAAAGAACTCTCCGAGGAAAAGCCGACCCAATATTTACTCTGGTCTTTGCTCTCTCTCTCTCTATCACGTTCTCTTTTTGTCTTTTTAGCTTCTTCTTATATGGGATTTCTCGGTCTCTTTGGTTGATCAGCCATCTCTAAAGTCTTTAAACCGCAAGGCTGTATGACTCTGCCGTGAAGCAGAACTCAGTTGGTACTTCCGGCGGCGGACCGCCGCTGAAAAGTTCTATAGTACAGAAAGAAACCAAGGACCGGTGTAAGGTGGTGATAACTCTAAAAATGAACCTAGTAGATGATAAAATTCCACCATAACTTTTGAAAAAAAGATTATTTTAAGGTGTAAAAGTTGCGGAATGCAGCTTTAAGGTAAGAGATCAGGAGAGATCCGGAGGGATCAGGAGAGATCGGGAGAGGTTGCTCCTCCTTCAGCAGCCACACACTTTAGAGAAATTCTCAGAAGTTTGAGGGCATTTTTGTAAGATTGTCCTCTGTTACCCTCTTCAAGAGTAAGTGGGTTCATCAAATAGATGGATGAATAAAAACACCATCTAAAGTAGTTTAGTGGCAATACAGTGGATCCCTAGTATTTGTTGGGGTTAGCGATAAAAGCCACCCTTGAATAAGTAAAATCGATGAGTACTTGAGATCCCTCTAAAGACGCTCATCACTGCCCATTTTTGAATTTCAAACACCAGATATTCCCTAATATGCATTAATGCGCCCAGTGAAAACTGTTTTAGCACTACAGCAGAAGCTAACATATACAGATTTTCCTATCCCTGCTCTGGAGGTACAGCCAATCACCACCAAGTAAAATAAATGCAGCTACCAGATTGGCTGCTTTGCAAATAGTGTGTCAAGTAGCATTGCACCTAGGTATTTCAGCCTCCGAAGCTGCATTTGCTTTCAAATATTTCAGATATGTTCTACGAAAAAAATTAAATGAATAGATAGATTTTCTGTAAATAATTTGGAGTCATGTTCCCCAAAACAATCTGCAAAAGGTTGTGTCCATGAATACTGAACTGCAAATAGGCAGGGGTCCGCTGTTTATTTGGTGCTACATAAATAAAAAGTACATACTTACTCCTATGTGGCAGTCTGTAAAGCTGTTGGAGATTTTTTTTACATTGCTTTGAACAATAATTATAGCCATTGAACTTCTGCAGGTATGGGAGGCTGGTTGATTTGATTGTAGATAGATACAGGTAAATTCAAGTTAATCGTGGAAGAAAACCTGGTAGAGGCTGCAAAACCTGGGGACTGGGGCAGCGTTTCATCTTCCAGCGATAGAGACGACTCTAACTGTTGCTTTCCAATGGACGCGTAACGCCAGATTCCCACCGGGTGAAGTCTGGATGTGGTGCGGACTCTGTACGGTTTTTGCAAAGACGAAAAAATATTTAGTCCAATCAGAGCAATCACACCGCCTGAGGTCCAGAAGCAGAACTCCGTTAGCTTTCCGTGTGACATCTATCTTTTCCAGACACCGCATGCGGATTCCCATGAGGTTATAGAAATTACATGAGCCATACCTGAAGTGAGACATGAGCCAGCGAGGTGCATTTTCCTGTTTTTTCTTTTATCATCAGTGACAGGGATATCAGTTTACAGTTTATGATAGTTACGTTGTTTTTACAGTTAAATCTTTAAATGTACTATGTCAAATTTTGTCAAAGTTTTGGAAACTATTGCTAAACATTCACTGCTTTCACTCAGTGCTTTTCAAGAGATTTTCAGCACACAAACCGCAGTCTGTGTGAATGGCAGTCTGTAAGGCAGCCGTACAGAGTCCGAACCAAACCAAGTGTGAATCAGGTGTAAACTGCGCGCAATGTAATAGACACGTTTTACTCAGCAGTATGTCCCTTCCCACCAAGACCGTTTTAGACGAGTATCACTCGTGAAATAGTTCCACCCAGCTGCTACCAGGAGATCATGAAATCACAGGAGAACTGCAATTGCATAACTTAAAGGGTAATATACAGGAAAAATTTTTATTATACATTAATACAGTAATTATCATCGAGGTCAGCGGCGACGAGAAGGCTTGGCCCGTAGAGGTCTTCGGCGACAAAGAGGTCTGGTCGGTAGAGCTGAATCTGGCTGCCGAGAAGAGTCTGACGGCGCGGAGGCTGGCTTAGAAGAGTCTGGCGGCTCGACCAACAGCGGTCGGCGGCGAAGAGGCTCCAGCGACGGGGACGGGTTCTCCATGACCCTCCCTGAGAGCTCTAGCGACGGGGACGGGTCCTCCTTGACCCTCCCTGGGAGCTCTGGCGATGGGGACGGGTCCTCCTTGACCCTCCCTGGGAGCTCTGGCAACGGGTCCTCCCTGACCCTCTCCAGGGACTCCGACAACCCATGGCGAGATGCCAGATGCTGGAAAGCAGCCAATGCGATGGCCAGGAAGACCGCAGGAATGGTGGAGGCTGAGACTGGCTGACTGGCTCTCTGGCAGGAGCGGTCTGGCTGACTGTGATACTGAGCAGGCTGAGACTGACTTTGGTACTGAGCAGCCTGAGACTGACTTTGGTACTGAGCAGGCTGACTTCGGGGCTGAGCAAGCAGAGGCTGACTGAAGGAGCTGGTTTCGACAGGCTGACTGAAGGAGCTGGTTTCGACAGGCTGACTGAAGGAGCTGGTCTCGACAGGCTGACTGGAGTCGAAGGACTAGGAGGAGCCGGTGCGCCGATCGCGGCAGGGAGCGGACCTCGGAAACGCGGTGCAGGCGGTTATCGTCTGCAACCGTCTTGCAGCTCCGGGAAACCGAGACCGGAGGCTGGGCGATCTGGAGGCTGTGATGCATGACTGGTGTCTGGGGAACTGGGAAGTCATCCACCCGACCCTCCCGCAAGGCTGTGGGAGCAGCCCGTGGACGGCGTCGACGGAGGCGGCTTGAGGGATGGAGAGCGGAGGCGCTGTTCGCCTCAAGCCTGCGTGGACTGACACCGGGAGAACAATAGGCCAGGCGAGTTCTGACATACGGGGAGTCTGAAAATAGTCCTTGTCTTACGCTCCATTGGATCAGCTCCATCCATTCCTCCTGTTAGCCTTTTGCCTTCTCCCTGCCACTTACACACCTCCTCAATATACATAAGCCTTCCTCTATCACTACTCGCTGGTTCGTCGTCTAATTTCCTTGCCTGGTTCCTGCCTTCCCTGTCGCCCGTCTGATTCCTGTACTCCATTTTTTGATCCTCCCAAGTTTCTGTAAGTTCTTTGTTTCGTTACCATCAAATCATTTCATTTGTACCCTGCTGCATTTGGGTCTTACATATAAAGACATGACATTCAGTGATTCAATTTTCGTCATCTGTGATAATAACAACAAATTAGTCCCACAGACTGACTGACTTCAACACCTGTGTCACAGGTAATGACGTTTGCTTTCATAGTTAAGCATTCGGAAATCTGCATGTGTATTTTATTTTGAAATTTTCTGGATGCTTTACACTGCTCCCATGTCTGATTTCCTGTCTGGTCCAATCCAAACTGTTGAGCTTCACACGTTTTAGAAACATAGCGCGTATAATTTTTGTGTTGATCTATCACATAAAATCTCCTGAAAAACATTGAAGTGTATGAAAATTAAAGGAGTGTGAATACTTTTGCAAGGGACTGTAAAGTTAAGTTGTTTGTCATTCACTGAATAAGTGGTAAGGAAGAGCACAAACTCCATCTGCAGATATACATTTCATTTTCTACATAAGTGAAAACCCTGTTATTATTATGTTATCGGGATGTTTTTTTAACTTCTGCTACATCTTCTGAATTTTAAGATTCTTCACACTGAAATTGATTCTGAATATGTTCTGCATGAAGATTTTTGAAGTTTTGTACTTGTGTATACCAAAAACAGGTCAATGTGTTGCACAAAGAATCCTACAGTGGGGAATTAATTTCAAAAAACACCTTTGTGCTTAGGCACCTTTACTGTGTGCTATTATCTGATCATCACACATACTGAACCTTCTATTTCTGGGTTTTCTATTGATGTTTTTGAGTATCTAAAGGTACTTTCAAGAAATGCTTGCTTCTGCTGGGTGCAGCAAACAAACTGTGAGCCAGAGGTGGTGTCAACAAAAAGCTTTAAAGAACTTTCTGCTGGTTGAGTCACTACTTGCCAGCAGAGACTGGAGCAGAAATAGACTTGTATTTATGGAGAATATTGTATGTTCTTTTTTTCCCTCTTCAAACTCTGGTGTGGTATCCAACACAGGTTTTTATTCTACTGAGCATCAAAACGCCAGTTGGCTGCCTCACCTTTGATTGTATTTCTAATTAGTGGAAGACAAAAGGAAAACAAAACGGAAAGAAGACAGAAAACTATACATTTTGTATTGGATAAAAGGATATATTTTCCAGATGGAAAGCTGTGGAAGGCACAGACAGAGAGCAACGCACAAGCCAGAAAACCATGTCAGTAACGTGCAGAAGGTAGATGAGTGTGCATGGAGCACATCTGTCAAAGCCATTTCTCTGTTAGGTAAGGAAAGGAAGATGGGAATAAAGATAAATGTCCTGTGACATTCTGAAAGTGGGCCAAACCAAAGTGTATTTAAACTGATCCATATGGGCTGGAAAAGAAAGAGAAAGAGAGAGAAATGTCACAGTCTTAATGGAGTTTGAAATATAGCTATGGTATTAAGTGGTGTATGTGGAAAAAAAACTGTTGGGTATTGCTTACAGTGTAGCAGTAGTTTTCTAATTAGGTAAAGTCAACCGTTTTTTAAAGGAGCGGTGGATAGGAATCTATAGCAGAAATTGGAGCTGAGGAAAAAACAATCCTACTTTTAAAAGAGCCAAACCACTGATCAATTTCACTAAGTCAAGTTATTGCATTGATGCTTGGGTATCATGTAACTTTGGGCATCGGGAGTGGAAATGTTAAAGTCGGGGAAAAACACTTTCAAACTCAGAATCCGTGGAAGAATCAGTATTTGATTAAACACTTTGTTTCACTTGGTATTCAATTCAATTCAGCTTATTTATATTGCGCCAATTCCCCAAACATGTCATCTCAAGGCACTTTACACGTCATTTCAATTCAATCACACATGCATTCCAATCAGTTTAAAAGTTTTCTATCCAACCCGGTAGATTGCATAGAGTCATTGACCAGCACCATTCACTCCTCCTGGACAAACATGTAGTGACAGTAGAAAGTCTCCTGCATTGTCTGGTTGACTTCACAGCGATCCCACATACTGAGAAAGCATATAGTAACAGTGGAGGGGAAAAACTCCCTTTAACAGGATGAAACCTCCAGCAGAACCTGGCTCAGAACTTCCGAACATCTGCCACGACTTACTGGGGGATTGAAAAGACAGAACAGACACACAGAACAGAAGAGTACTTGCACTATGTTAAATAAAGTACAAAGTTGATAACAGGAGAGGGAGAATGTTCAGTTACTGGGAGGATCATCCCAGCCGTTAGACCCCATTTTATTTTGGAACTGCCTGAATTCTTCATGGCATAAACTCAACACAGTGTCTGGAACATTCCTCAGAGGTGTTGGTCCATTTTGCCAAGGACACATCAGTTCCAGCTTCAGATGATGCGAACCTCCCTTTCCACCACATCCCAAAGGTGCTCCATAAAGTTATCTTGGATTGAAATCTGGAGAATATGGAAACCATTAGAGTATGACACTGCCATGTTTAATAAACTGGTTTGAGATTATTGACACTTTTTGACATGTTTCATTATCTTTTTGGAAGTAGCCATCAGAAGGTGGTGCACCTTGGTCAGAAAGGGATGGACATGGTCAGCAACGATACAAAGTTAGCCTGTGGAATCTAAAATGAAGGTCAGATAGTACCAATGCTTCAAATTCTAAACCCTACTATCTGAAAGTATCTATTGAAATTAGCTCCTTGTGTCATGAATGATCTTGTTTGGCCTGATCTGTGCTCTTCTAGTCCGCACCAACCACCTCTGTTCCTGATCAGCTCATTGAGTATACCTGGATCCTGTGCTATTTAAAGCTCAAGCTCCTCTCATTTCAGGGCCAGATCACCGTTGTGTCTTAGCACCCCAGTGTACCTGTTCATATTCTTGTGCCGTCTTTACTGCCTCATGCATATCTGTCTTTTGACCTCGATCTTCTCCTTTCCGCTTCTGGTTTTGTGAGTGTTTCTGACCACCTTGCTTTGAAACTTGCTTGTTTAACTGATCTAGTCCTCAGCCCTCTGGATTTTGGACTCATTTGGTGTGAAAACTTTGGACCTAGTGTTCTGGTTTTTACTGTATTGTATTCTAGATTTGTACCAGTACGTCTGTCTGGATCACTTACCTCTGGTATGGCCACCCCTCTCGTTGCTTCTGGGTTTCCTGTGTTCATCAAGAGTCCCATTTGCCCTGCGAATGAATCAGACTCATCTTGAGTCATGCTTCTCCCTGCATAAATCTCATTTCCTGCTGGTACGTGAGACAGGCTACAGAGATTATCGGCAAATGTTACCTTCTGCTTTTGGAACCAAGTTATCTCTTTAACAGATTTGCCCCACTCACCACTGTCTTTGTCTTACATAAATTGGACCAAGAGGGAGACAGAGCCACTCAAAGATGTTTCCACTACTTATTACCAATCAATAAATCAGTTTACACTTCTTTTCTTGTTTGGTCTACATTCTGGGTCTCCCACCTTACTGAGTCAATACTACTTGGTTAAGGCAACATTTTTCCAATCCGTTAATTACAAACATTGGTGAGCCTGTGTTAATTATAGCCTCAGTTTCCTGTTTCTAACTGACAAGAGTAGCATCTGGTGAAGGTCCTCATCTCTAAATGCCATTAAAAGCCTTCAGTTGATCCAAAATGCGGTAGCAAGAGTTCTGATGAATATTAAAAAGAGAGATCACATCTCTCCTGTTTTAGCTTTCCTTCTTTGGCTCCCTGTTAAATCCAGAATAGAATTTAAGATCCTTTTTCTTACATACAAAGCCCTTAATAATCAAGCTCCATCATACATCAGAAATCTAATTGTTCCATATGTTCCTAACAGAGCACTTCGCTCTCAGACTGCAGGTTTACTTGTAGTTCCTAGGATTTCTAAAAGTAGAATGGGAGGCAGATCTTTTAGTTATCAGGCTCCTCTCCTGTGGAACCAGCACCCTGTTTTAGTCCGTGAGGCAGACACTCTGTTTACTTTTAAGGCCAGGCTTAAAACTTTCCTTTTTGATAAAGCTTATAGTTAGAGTGGCTAAGGTCATCCTGAGCTATTTCTGTAGTTATGCTGCTATAGGCTAAAGCCGCGTTCACACCGGTCAGCGCGTCCAGGCGCCAAATCGCTCAAACGGACGAAAGTCGACGCTTTAAAATTTAAACCCAGCTGCTTGCACACTTGTGGTCTGCGTCGGCGCGTCGGGGCATCAGCGCGTCACGTCATTACGTCAGCGTGCGGGCGTGGATTTGTCTGTTGCTAGTTGTTTACAACATGGCGGATCTTGTCGGATCAGCAGCGCGTCTTCAACTACCGGCTCTCCCGGGCCCGGCTGGTGGTGGAAGATGCATTCGGGATCTGGTCTGCACAGTGGAGAATGTTTCACCGCAGACTGGAAGTCAACCCCGAAGTTGTGGAGAAGTGTGTGAAGGCGACGTGTGTTCTCCACAACTTCATGAGGGTTTCTGGAGATGGCCAGGTACCTGCAGTGAGGGGAGCTGCCGCTGCTCATGGAGAAAGACCACTTCCAGCTGTGGGGCGAATCGGAGCCAACAACGCAACCAGAGAGGCAGTGGAGACCAGAGAAGTTTTCATGGCCCATCTCAGTGAGGAGGGGGCAGTGCCATGGCAGCCGGCAGAATAGTCATGTCCATACAGGACTGACCCAAAACGGCTCTTTTAAGAGCCACCCAATAAAAAAATTAAGAGCAAAACTTTCTGAAAATTTCCACATCTATATTTACTATATTATATTTTAGTAATTTGTTTTTCTCTATACATTCATATATACATTCACAAATCCCTTTCATTTATGGATTATTGTTTGTTCTGTACCTATATACTTTTGACCTGTTCACCTGTACCTCTCGTTTCCAGGTAATGACTGACAGACTGCTCTGCTTTCTCCCACAAACTCGTCTATGGATATGGTGAAATCAATCAAATAAACTCAAATAGTTCTTGCTTTTGTACTTCTGTGGTATTTTATATAGTCAATAAAAAGGTATATTTCATTAAGGTAATTATTAGCTGTTATTAAAAACAATATTTTCACCCAAATGGCATTACATAGGACAGTAGAATTAAATTAAGGAAAGTAGCTGACCAAAATGTTACATATAAAAATATTTAATATAAAAAAATACATACAACATATATACATATAATAAACAAACAATAAAATAAAGAACAGGAAGAGAAAGGACCTTATTTGGAGGAAGTGCGGTGGAAGACAGGAGGGACACAGAAAGGAGTCTCCTTCCTCCCCTGAAAAAGGTGTCAGCCCGATCAGTAAAACTACTGAGTATTGTCCAAATGGGTCAAATTGAGTGTTACATTAATTCTTTCAAAAATCAGTCTATGAATGTCAAATTTTAGGATGTCTCTTTCTAGAGGTGACACCCTTTTCAGGAGAGGATGAAGAGAGAGAAGGAAGTGCATTTCATCATCTGCAGGAGGGGCAGGAGCTGGTTCAGGCCGGGCCTTGAGCGCATCAAGCAGCTTTTGCTGGAACTCTGTTGGCACTGACAAGTCCTGCTGCCTCCGCCTTCGTTTTCTTGGAGGCCCTGTGAAAAAACACAGTAGAAAAATGTGTTAAAAATGCTTACAATTATGTTGAACAAATATACAAATTAGAAGCAACATTTTAAGTCTGTATGAAAGGCTGAGTGTGAATTCCAGGGTATACACAGACATTTCAGAAAGTACAAAAAGTAATTCGCCAAGTGTCTGGGAACCGAAAGAAACAGATTGACATCTTTGAATAAAACCTACATTCCCAACCTTTCCAAACAGCACTACACACCTGCAGGTGCTGGAGCAGAGGAAGGGCCAGGCTGGTCAGAAGCAGAAAAGAAAAGGGCCAGGGGACTCTGGTTCAGCCATGTCACCTGCCTCCATGTTAGCTGGATCTGTCAAGACAGAAAGGAATATTATTGACCCTCCTGTTTATTATGCTTTATACCAAGATCACAAATACTTCTACTGCTAGCACTAATAATAAATAGCAAAACTTTGTAGTAGCAAAATGATGTAGGTTTCAGCTTTACAATAATTATTTTCATGTTTCTGAGCACGTTTTTGTGTGTGTTTGTGTGCCACTATGTCTGGGTTTTCTTCTCAAAATCACCAACCTTCTGCCTCTAACCGCCCTGCTGCTTCTTCTTCTGGCTCCTCTGGGTGGTCATACCCCTCCGCCTGCTCCTCCTCGACCCCCATGTTGCTCGATGTTTCGCGGGGGGCGATGAAGGGTTCGAGGAAGGACAGGACAGAGAGGTACTTCCATTTCTGCACTTTCCCTCCTTCTGCTCCGCTCTTCCTTCTCTCTTTCTCTTTTCTGCTCTGCCTGACATATGTGTCCCTCAATGTCTTCCACCGTTTTTTGCAGATCTCGTCTAAATACACAATGGGAAACTGGTAATGCGTATTTAGTACCGTAGTTGCCCTAACCGCTTTTGGCTAGCGTAGCGTTAGCTAACATAACAAGAAAGTTAAAAGAAAAAATATTTTTTTCTATGTTTAACTGCTTACCTGGCACTCCAATATCCTCCGATATCTTCCTCCAAATCAGATCCGATCTCTTCCTGTCTTTGTAAAAAGACGAAGACGGGTCATACAGTTCACGGACATTACATACAGCGACGATCAGTTTGTCCTCCATCTTGAATAAAAAATTTGCCGATTCCCCCATGGAAGGAGTTACTACGTCAGTACAACGAGTCGCTCTGATTGGTTGACGCCGCGCGTCTGCTGCCCGAAAGTTCAATTTTCCCAACTTGAGCAGCAGACGCCCCGACGGACCGTCGGGGCGTCCGGGCATCAGCTGCGTGGACGCGCTGATGCCAGCTGCGCCGACGCGCGCGACTTGCTGCTTGGCAGCTTGGCGCCCACTAGATGCGTAGATCCCATAGACTTGCATGTAATCTAGCTGCCCTGCTGCCTGGACGCGCTGACCGGTGTGAACGCGGCTTTAGACTACTGGAGGACAGACTTACCAATTTTCTTCACTCTGCTACTTCCTTTTCTCCTACGACTCTCCAGTTGTATTACAGTACATTCTGTTATTTCGACTGTTAACTTTGTTTTCTCTCAGTGTTTTTCTCTCCATAGAAAATATTCCTGGTCTGGTATCCTGCTTAGCTGCAATGCCCTGTTGGACGGGGGGCATCGACTGGGATGATCCTCCCAGTAACTGAACATCCACCGTGTCCTGTTATCAACTTTTTACTTTCTGTAACATAGAAAGTTCTCTTATATCAGATCTTCTGTTCCTTCTGTGTTTCTGCTCTGTCTTCTCAAACCCCCAGACGGTCGTGGGAGATGGCCGCTCCTACTGAGCCTGGTTCTGTTGGAGGTTTCTTCCTGTTAAAGGGGAGTTTTTCCTCTCCACCGTCGGTACATGCTTGCTCAGTATGCAGGATTGCTGAAGGATTGCTGTGGTTGGAAAGTCTGCCCAACCTCACGCCAATGACTGACGCAATCTGCTGGGATTCCTTAAATAGGAAACTTTTTAACTGATTGGAATGTTTGTATAAATGTATTGAAATGACTTCTTGTTAAGTGCCTTGAGATGACATCTGTTGTGAATTGGCGCTATATAAATAAACTGAATTGAATTGAATTGAATCTCCTAATTTGGTTGTAGTGAGTTTATTTGAGTTTTGTTGCCTTTTTGTCATCCTAAACCAATCTGATCTGTTCACCTCTTACATCAACAAAGTATGTTTCATGATTACATGCCTGGCACCAAGATTCAAAAGCCTAAATTCCATATGCAGGTTCCGTGTGATTGACTATTTCATCTTTTGTGTTTAAAAGCAATTGAGCAGCTGGATCTAATAGAGTGGCCAGTGAGTGTACAAGCTTATTAGTATTAGTTTTGCTTTAGTATAAGAGTTTACAAACTTTGATTTGAATCTGGAGGTTTGTTGATAACATTTTGATTTTTCAATCCAGAAGAACATAAAGGTGCTTCAGGATTATTCACATGTATGGATCCAAGTATATTGTCCTTAACCTCTCATTTTTCCTAAACTTGAAATTGTAACATATAAATGGCCATTGATGCATTTAAAGTAAAAAAAAAACATAAAACACACAGATATTTGTAGTTTTGATGCTTTTTTTGAAAATCTGTTTTTCATGACATGACCAATTGAGAGCTAAAAGAAATACTGTACATTATAATCATTGGTCAATGATTCGTACATTAGTGGTTCTTAATATGTAATCTTAACAAAAAGTAAATTTTATAGATAATTTTTTAAGTTCTCACTTCTCATGTTAGCTCTAAAGAGCCCCTTGGATCATCGCATGGGAGTCATCTTTGGCCACATTTCTACTGTTTCCAAAGCAAATAATCACTTCAGAGGAATTAATCAGCCTCTCCTTCCTCCTGTAGCCTCACCCAAGCACTGAACTAGCCTTTACAGTTGTCTATAATGTGAAGAGTAGACACACACAGGAGAATAGAGCTTTATTGGAGTGGCTGGTTGGCAGTTTGTGCTTTTGATGGTAACAAAATGTGAAGTGGGTGGACCTGGGCCTCGCCATGCATATGCGAGACTTAATGTAAACCAGCTATACTATAGAGGGTAAATGTGATTTTTGGCAGCCTGAGATGTGGCTTGCAGTGTCACGCTTCCACTCTCTCACGCGCCAGCTGAGTCTGGCCTGATGTGGTCTTCTGGATCCCCTTACTTTTATTTTAAGTTTCACATTTTCGCTGCCAAAGGAACCTGTTTATAGCACTGTTTCTCACTACACTTATAGCCAGACTATCCACCAGTAATGTCAAGGTTGTCTTCCAACTCCCTGTGGTGTCATGTTCCAATAAGGTATATTAAGAAAATAAGAATATTTAATTTTTTTCATTTCACTGGACATGTAACAATTTGCTCATTTGGAAAATTTAACCATTGGTAGTTCCTAGATATGACTCTTTATGACATGTTAGATGTTAGTCCCCACATTTTGCAGCAAAGAGGATTCATCTTTGGGACACAGAACCTGTCTCATTTCTGAGCAGTGTAACAGCTGTTGTTATGATTTTCCTGTCCCTGCCATGTTTCATGTTGCTCCCCTGCTCTGCCCCTCCCACTCCTGCTGGCTGCTGATTGCACCCACCTGTTCTGCTGCCTATATAAACCCCTGCTCTGTATTCACTCAGTGTGAGATTGTCTCTTGTCAACGCCTTGGAACAGTCTGTGCGTTGCCTTTGTGTCTAATCGTGTTCTTGACCTTTTTTCTTCTTCCTGACTATTGCCCTTGCCTGTCCTTCATATGTTCTGAGAATTATTCAGATTTTGGCTCTGAGCCTTACTTGTACCTGACCCTGATTATTGCCTCATGGATTCTGGACCTTTTCTGCCTTCCTTGCCTGCCCGACCTGAACTATTTCCCCAGCCATTGATTATTGGATTGGGTACACTGCTACCCCTAACTCTCATGATTCGCCCTGGGAAGAGGATCAGTGAGTTTACATCAACTTACTCCACTAACAAATTTTCCATGGTCAGTGACGTCATTGATTCTATATTCTTGTGTATAGAGTTTTTCCCCTCTATACAGTCCTGCAGGTGTAGCAACCCCTGGTAAACAGACATACAGTGGGCCCCTGCCGTTTTGCAGTTCAGTATTCGCTCATTTTTTTTATGGCACATATCTAAAATACTCAAAGTGCAGCTTGGGAAGCTGGGATGTCTGTGCAATGCAAATTGAATCTCTATTGGCTGGCGTTTGCAAAGTAGCCAATCCCGGAGGGTCATTTACTGTATATTCCTTTGGCGGTGATTGGCTGTACCCCCAAGAGCGAATATAAGGAAGACTGTAAACATTGGCTTCTGCGGCAGTGCTGAGACAGTGTTCACTGAGCGAATTATGCATATCAAGGTGTGATGGCAGGATCCACCACACAGGAATGAGTTACGGTGGCAACATATTTATTATTTAGCTTACTTTGTTACAGATATTTATATAGTTAAACAGTTTTGATGTTTGTTTACATTTATTAAGTTGGACTGGTTTGATACGTACACATCTAGGTGGACCTGTTTAACTATGGTTTCTTTTGTATAATATACATTTTTGTGTCTGAGTCACCAGTAATTTTCCATTCTCCTGGGGACACAGAGGTGATGTGGCAGAGGGAGGGGACAAAGCTGATACTTCCTGCATGGCCTCTACCACTGACTAGGAAATGGGGGAGCCAGAAGCTTTGCTTTGCTTTGCCTTATTGTTTATTTTGCTTTATTGTATAGTTAGTTTGCAGCAAATGTACCTTAATGACTAGTCATTTCTTTATTCAGTCAGTCATTTATTTATTCATTTTGTATTGTATGTTGGTCTTGTATTCCCCTTCATCTCGTTTGCCATGGTCTGATCAGCCAGTATAAGAACCTCCCTAGTGTTTCCTGTGTGAGGTCTGTTTTGAAATTGGTTTGTTTAAGGTCAGTTCAAAGTCTGTTTGGTTAGCGTTCATTTGTTAAACAGTTTTTTTTAGTTGACCTTGTGGGCCCCATTTTTGTCATTTGTTCAATTTTTTCAACTGGGTGAATAAAGAAAACCCTGCTTTTTCTAAATTCCTTTTCCTGTGGCTCATTTAAGCCCTCCATGGTTTCTGACGAATTGATGTCAGTAGTCACCTACAAATTGCTGACCGCTCGCCTACCATGACAGGATGGTGTCAGAAGTTTTTTTTGTTACCCACTGGGAACCTGCCAGGAAGGTGTCTACTATGAGCCCAGGGTTTTTGTATTTTTTTGGTGTTTTTGCTTCTCTCTCCCCGTTATCTAGTTTATTTTTATTTTTTTTTGAGGCACGCAGAAAGGTGGACGGAGCATGAGAGGAGCCAAGGAAACTCCACCACTGAAGAAACCACAGGAACAAGAGGACAATGAGGAGGAACAGGGAGTTTCTGGAGGGGTGGACAGCTGAGGGCAGAGGTAATGAACAAACTGTGGCCGATCTGATGTCTCTTCTCCATGCCCTCATGGGTCAACAGGAAGCCCGAGAGGCCAGACAAAAGGAGGAATCTGCTCGCCAGGAGAAGCGATTTAAAAAGCTGCAGCACCAGTTCTGACTGCTACAAGAGGAAGTTCAAGCTAGAACTACTCCAGTGTCTGAGCCTGAACCACCTGCATTGGATCCTCCTGATGCAGACATGGAACCACAGGACAACCATGATAGGAACTGTATGCCAGGCTGAAAGAACTATATGCTAAGTGGATTCAGCCAGCAGGTAAAACTCTCACTGAAATTGGTGAAATTATTATCTTGGAGCAATACCTGCGCATGCTTTCTCCTGAGCTACAGGTTTGGATTAAGGAGCACAATCCAAAGTCTGCTGCAGAGGCTGCTATGAAGGCGGAGGTGTTTGTGACTGCCAGGCGGAAAGGACAGCCGTGGAGCTACTTGGCCTGGAAAGGACAGTAGGGCCGCACACCAACGCCACATTTCCAGCAATGTGGACCTGCTGATGTCGGTGTGCTACTAGCTAAGGAGGACCGACCAGCTAAACCGGCAGCCAGAATCCCTGTCTGTTACCTCTGTGGAGTAAAAGGCCATAACAAACCTATGTGCCCTACCAAAGCTAAGTTGACGCATTTATGTGTTGCTCCTCGCTCTGAACCTCTGCATGAGTCTCCTATGAGAGTGAGGACTAAATTAATTGAGGTGAATGGTGAGTTAATTAATGCCCTTATAGACACAGGCAGTGAGCAGACCATTGTGCATCAACTGTTTATTCCACCGCACATAATCAGGACTTCAGAAAGCATTCCTGTTTGTGTACATGGGGACAAAAAGTCTTATCCTAGAGCTGATGTTCACATCAAAGTGGAGAACCAAGCTTACCTGCTAAATGTTGGTCTGGCTGATAAATTGCCATTTCTATCAGTATTGGGTTTAGACTTCCCTGTACTGTTTGCTCTTCTGGACACTGACTATGTCTGCAATGTTGCAGTGACAAGGGCCAGAGCCAAGCAGGTGGAACCCACTCCAACACTCGGTGCCCTTCCCTTCTTTGATGTGGACTTGGATACAGCACCCGGGAAGGCTCGCAAGTCTCGTAAGCAGAGAAGGAGGGAGAAATTCCAACAGACTGTTGTTGAGCCCTGTTTTGACTCTGAGCCTGACCTGCCTCTGGTTGTTAAAATTCCAGACTATCAATGAACTGCAATTAAATGATGCAACATTGGCACATCTTTTTCAGAGGGCCAAGGGAAGGGACATTGTGGCTGAGCCAGACTCCAGACGAGGAGATGAGTTTATGCTGAGAGAGGGACGTCTTTATCGCCATCAGGACTCTGAATTGTAGCTGGTGGTTCCTAAATCTGTCGGAGACATGGTGCTGACTTTAGGACATTCAATTCCCTGGGCTGGCCACTTGGAGAAGCACGGAACCACCGCTCGCATCAAGAGACATTTTTACTGGCCTGGCTTAAGTAAAGATGTTGCCCCTTTCTGCAAAACCTGCCATCAGTGTCAGCTTACCTCTACCAGAGTACCCCCCCCCCAGAGCTCCTCTACAACATCTACCAATAATTGGAACTCTATTTGAAAGATTAGGCATGGACAATGTTGGCCCTGTTGAGAAAAGCAAAGCAGGCAACCAATACATGTTGGTGATAACGGACTATGCGACTAAATACCCTGAGGTATTTCCTTTGAAGTCAATAAAGGCTAGAGCCATTGCAATTTGCCTGGTGCAGCTTTTCTCCAGAGTTGGATTCCCTCGTGAAATCTTAACTGACCGTGGCACCAATTTTATGTCCACCCTCCTAAAACAAGTCTACTAGTTGCTTGGTTTTCAGAAGTCTGAGAACTTCTGCTTATCATCCTCAAACGGATGGCCTCACTGACTGTTTTAACCAAACTTTGAGGCAAATGTTGAGAAAATTTGTGAATGATAGAGGTACGGACTGGGACAAATGGTTGCCCTACCTGTTCACCTACAGAGAAGTAGCACAAGCCTCCACCGGGTTCTCTCCTTTCGAGTTACTGTATTGACATGAAGTGCGGGGGCCCCTTTCCTTGGTGAAGGACATCTGGGAAAGTGAGCCGCCCCACTCTGAATCTGGTAACGTGATCTCCTTTGTTATTCAGATGCGGGAGCAGCTGGATAGGATGCGTGAGCTGGCCCAGTCTCATATGGCCGAGGCACAAAAGCGTCAGGTCTGGTATGACCGGGCTGCCCGAAAGCGGTCCTTTGTTACTGGCCAAAAGGTGCTTGTCCTCCTGCCTAGCAGTGACGGTAAACTGCTTGCCAAGTGGCAAGGGCCCTTCGTGGTCCAGCAGAGAGTTTAGCCGACCACCTACCGTGTCGCCGTACCTAGACAGCCACGCTCTACCAGGATGCTGCATGTAAACCTGCTGAAGGAGTGGGAGGAGAGACCCGGAGAAGATCGACAAGTACTACTCATCAGGAAGGTTCCAGAAGACGAGGAGGTGGAAGAACAGTACTTCCCTTCAGTCTGTCCCAGTGGACAGGATCTTGACCACCTGTCTAAAGCCCTGCTCAACACTGAAGTGTTCCTGGGTGAACTGATATTGTTCACCATGAGATTGTGTTAAAGGGAGGAGCGGCTGTGAGACGACTGAGTTACAGATTGCCTGAATGCCTTCTGACTAGTCTGAAGGAGGAGGTGAATCTAATGCTCTCTCTGGGTGCAATTGAACCATCTAAAAGTGAGTTGTGTAACCCAGTAGTGCTAGTGCCAAAGAAAGATGGCAGCATTAGATTCTGCATAGATTTTAGGTACCTGAACTCTGTCTCCAAGTTCGACTCCTATCAACACCACGTGTTGACGACCTTATAGAGCGACTGGGAGGAGCCAGGTACCTTGCCACCTTAGATCTGTGCAAAGGCTACTGGCAGGTTCCCCTCACTCAACCATCCAGAGAGCTGACAGCGTTTCAGACTCCATGGGGTCTATTCCAGTTCACCGTTCTACCCTTTGGTCTACATGGAGCTCCAGCAACCTTCCAGCGTCTCATGAACCAGGTACTTCGTGGCATGTCTGATTTCTGTGCTGCATATCTGGATGACATTGTCATTTACAGTAAGACCTGGGAGGAGCACCTGGGACATTTGGAGAAGGTGCTGGACCGTCTGGAAGAGGCTAGACTGACTGTAAATTCTTCCAAATGTGTCTTTGGCAAAGCAGAAACTGAGTACCTCGGCTACGTCATTGGGAATGGGGTGATAAGACCACAAGTTGATAAAGTTTGTGCTCTTGAATCCTGCCCATTGCCAGTGACTAAAAAGCAGCTTAGATCTTTCTTGGGCATGACTGGATTCTATCACTGGTTTATCCCTCCTTTTTCCACTAGGGCAGCACTACTCACTGACCTGACGGGTGCCCGGCAAACATCCAGTGGACTGCCGAAGCAGTCTGCATTTCAGGACATCAAGCGGTCTCTGAGAAAGAACCCTGTTTTGCACAGTCTGGATTTCCAGCAACCTTTTATTCAACAGACTGATGCTTCAGAGAGGCTTGGGAGCAGTCCTACTACAGGGTCCGCCAGAACGACACCCGGTGGCTTTTATTAGCCGCAAGCTGTTTCCGAGAGAGGTCCGTTATTCAACGGTGGAGAAAGAGGCTTTGGGGATTAAATGGGCCCTGGACTCATTCAAGTATTACCTCCTTGGCCGTGAATTTGCTTTGGAAACAGACCACAAGGGTCTATGATGGATGGAACGGTTAAAGGACACCAATGGACGAATCACCAGGTGGTACCTGGCCATCCAACCGTTCTGCTTCTCCATCAACCACATCCCAGTGAAGGACGACGTCCTGGCAGACTTCCTCTCTCGTTCTCCCAGCGAGAGTTTTGAAGGCAGGGGGTGTGTGATGGCAGGATCCACCACACAGGAATGAGTTACGGTGGCAACATATTTATTATTTAGCTTACTTTGTTACAGATATTTATATAGTTAAACAGTTTTGATGTTTACATTTATTAAGTTGGACTGGTTTGCTTGGGTTTGATACGTACACACCTAGGTGGACCTGTTTAACTATAGTTTCTTTTGTATAATTTACATTTTTGTGTCTCTTGAGTCACCAGTAATTTTCCATTCCCCTGGGGACACAGAGGGGATGTGGCAGAGGGAGGAGCCAAAGCTGATTTGCCATGGTCTGATCAGCCAGTATAAGAACCTCCCTAGTGTCTTGTGTGAGGTCAGTTTTGAAATTGGTTTAAGGTCAGTTCAAAGTCTGTTAGGGTAGGGTTCATTTGTTGCAGTTTTTATTTATTTATTTTTATTTTCTTTTTAAGTTGACCTCTTTTGTGGGCCCCATTTTTGTCATTTGTTCAATTTTTTTTCAACTGGGTGAATAAAGAAATCCCAGCTTTTTCTAAATTCCTTTTTCTGTGGCTCATTCCATGGTTTCTGACGAATTGATGTCAGTAGTCACCTACAAATTGCTGACCGCTCGCCTACCATGACACAAGGTATTTACAGATGTTAAATGGGCCGTTATAAGGGTTTTTAGAGGAGGACTCAAGTATTTGCAGATTTTAACTATTTGCAGGGAGCAGTGGTCCATAAACCCCGTGAATACCACTGTGCTCCAATCCTCAACAATTACATCTTCAAGGATTTAAGTTTGCCAAGGTTCATGTCTCTTCAAGGACTTCCGGGAAAACTATCTCTGCTCGGAAACCATCCACATTTCTGGTTCTGTTTTTCACAATCATTCTTTTGTTTTTGTCTAGTCAGCAGAGTGTGACACAAAAGCTGATACCAAATAGGAACTCCCAATCATCTGGCACGGTTTGATTATTGGAAAAAAAAATCACATTTAAATATGGCTGGTCTTTTTTCTTTGGGGGTTATACCTAACTTTGATCTATCTTTTTTAAGTATCTATGAACCTATAGTACCAGCTGAGATCAGTTTTATTTGAATTTGGTAAATTTTAATCATTTGGGCATCTCAATTCTAGAACTGTTAAGTTTCAGTTTTTATCCATATTTTTATGTTGTGTGTGTCAGCAACTTTGAAAGTGCTGATACACCTTGATTTAGAGTGAATTAAGATATAAAACAGGAAGAAAACAAGCTAGCAGACATCACTGTAAGTAATGTGTGAATTAGATAATTAAAGAATCCCCTTTCCAAATGTTTGTCAAGCTTTGGGGACTGTGGAGCAGAAGATGGCTTTAAAAAAGGGGGGATAGTGATTTGACAGAGAATCATGAACATTTAGGAAACTGGATATGGCGTAATGAGCGCTGGGACCAATTTGTAGCACTCTTGTGGAAACAGTTAACCGTAGAAATGTAATATTTGTCAAACTTCTGCTTCTGACATCATCGCAGTCCTGAGACGGGGCGCTGGGGCAAGAGAATGAAACTAATGAGCATGTGTCGCAGCAGGCACAACATGCAGCCCAAGTACTGAAGAGAGAGCACTGACTCATTCACTTAAGTGGGGAAAACATTGTTAAACATGGCTTTCATTTTCTCATTTTGCATTCTGAACAGTTACTTCACATTATTTAAATATTACGTGGGTGAGGCACTAAAAATAAGTTGTGGAAATCTGATTTATCTGGCCGCCTCATTCGCTCTGACAATGGTGTCTGGTGTACAGCTTTTTTGTACAGGTGCCCTTTCAGTTTGGTATAACCAGAGAAAAAAGGCCAAGTTTAATTGCTTGTGCTAAAAACAAATCAACTTGACTTAATGCATGACCCTAGCTCAGAAACAAAACGCAGAAATGACTAAACATGAAGTAGTAAATGATCAATATGTTTGTATGTTTACAGTTGGTATATTTTGCTATATATATATATTTCCTGGCGCTGCAGTGGCAAACAGAGACAGCGAGAAAGATGGAGAGCAATAGAGACTTGAGCTCCTTTGCCTGATTCCCAGTTCACACTTTGCATTTTTCGACCGTCTAAAAGGACTGCTTCATGCCACACTGCGAGCTCCACCGGGATCTGAAGGTCTGTCACACTAAACGGCCCAAGATTTCAGTGGGTCAATCTACACAATGTGTTGCTCCAGCAGGACACACCAAAAGCCAACGTCACACAAGCATAGACTGTCACAAGCAGACCAGCACTGAATAAGCTGTCTGGGAACATGTCACACTGCACAGCCACAATGCTGCGACTCACACGCACCCACGCTCGCCGTGATCTTCCGTCACCAGAGGAAAGAGCGGAGAGGGAGGGAGGTTCTGTGGAGGTGGCATGGGTGGAGACTCGGCTTCTTTTATACTCTACAGTGGGAGGGCAAGACAGGGCAGGACAGGGTTGACAGCTGACGTCAGCCATACTGGCACAATGCCCGATTGAAATTAAAGTGCAATGTAGAGTTTTAACCTGAATATGGCACTACACTGATGGTTTTTGGTAGAAAATTAATATTTTTACTGAAATGTACTAAAATACCATAAATAATCTCCAGACATGTAGACAACACTGTTAGACATTGATTTATACAGTTTAGCAGCATAAAAAGTTGATTTGGGGGTGAGTTGCTCTTTAAAAGTTCCTCTATAAAGCTTTAAGGTTTAACAGTGCAGAGTTAGAACCTGTTCATAACTACAAACTTCAATGGGTTTTATTGGGGTTTTATGTGACTATCATTGGCAGATACTGATGTTAATGCTGATATATCAGGGATCCCTAATAAGAGGTTCCATTTGGTATTAGCCTTAGGTCATGTTGGAGATGCATCAAGCATGGACACACCTTCCGGAGTTTGAAAACACAGTGGTGGCGACCTCATCCTGTAGGAATGCTTTTCTTTAGTAGGGACAGGAAAGAAAGTCAGAGCTGATGGGAAGATGGGTAGAGCAAAATACAGGTTAATCCTACAAGAAAACCTGTTAAAGGCTGCAATAGATTAGGTTAATCTTTTGGCAGGACAATGACCCTAAACACTAAGCCAAACCTACAATGTAATGGTCCAGATCAAAACATATTCACATTGTAGACTGGCCCAGTCAAAGTTACACATACGTAAATCCAATTTAGAACATGAAAACTGCTGTTCATAGATGCTCTCCATCCAATCTAAGCGGTTAAAGCTATCTTACAAAGAAGGATGAAAGAAGATTTCCAATTCTAGATGTGAAAAGCTGGTGGAAGCATAACCAAATGGCGTCACTTGACATAATGTGGAAGAGTGTTATGGATCTGAATTATTGTGGCTAAAATAGTTTCTCCTTAAACAAAGATGAAACTGAAGTTCTTCAGGCGTTTTTGATATTTAATCAACCATTTTGCCCAATATGGAGGACAGTGTGCACCCACAACAGTGCCATCGCTGTAGCCCTTAATCAAGGATTACCTTTTCCAATACCTTCCACCCAGTCCTAGAGTCTGGCCCAGCAAGGCTGAATCACATGTTAAGCAGGCTCACAAGGTCAAAACGTACTGTTGGTGTCTTGCTGCTTACTGACGTCTGCTTAAACTAACATGACCCTTTATCCTAGATGCACTTAAAAAGAATGTAACTAATTAATGAAATCCTAATTACATAGAAATAAACACAATACCTTTGCAAAGAGGACTGAAATCATTTTACCTTGTTAAGCTCCTGAGTGATGTCTAACTGCAAAGTTACAAGCAGGAATCATTAATACACTTTATGTTTAATGAGTATTTAAGTGATGTTGGGGGCCCGCAACTTGTTGGGAGGTCTTAAGCAACAGCGCAGATTGTTTTTACCTCAGGGCGCCTCTGTTCACAGTTTTGTTTATGATCAGCTAAAGTTGTCCTTTATATTTCCCTTCTCTTGCAAACATTTTCTTTTTCTGTTTGTTTAGTTTTTATTGGCTGACAAGTTTTTTTTATTTTTGTTTAACATAAATGAGTTCAAAGAGAAAATAGCTTCCTCCTTCATGACTGCTTGCGTTTCAATCCACAGGTGGAGACCACCCTCACTGCAGACCGAAGACAAGATACAGACGTGTCAGCAAAAGCACATTAATGCAAAAACATACCTGCTTGCAAACCCACATCCAAAATTACCTGCAGACACACCTGCAGCAGATATGTACAGCCAAACGCCTATTTAGTGGTGAACTCCTTTCTGGAAACTAACATAAATGCATGCTTTTAATGAGGTGAAAGGGTTTCTTTTTTTGTCCTTTTATCACAGTGAGGCCCCGGTTGATTGAGATGACATGGCAGGTTTGTGAATGTCAGAGAGGTTGTTGTCTACAATTACACACACATGCACAGACACACAGTCAGAGCACTAAATACCTAAAGCTGGCTCACCAATGAGACCACACACACACACTCCCTTATGCTTTAACACACATGCAACAAACTGAGTCACAATCAAGACTACTGATCCCTATCACACACGTCCACTTATAGCCACATGGGATGCAGGGAGGGTAACTGTGTGTGGGATCAGTGGGAACACTGGTGGTGACTGCTGTCAGCTCTGGAGACACGTTTGATCTTTGAAAGTGTATTAAAGCTTCTTCACTTTTTCTATAAAACTGAAGGAAAGCTGCCACGCATCACCTCTGATACTCTGTCTTGTAGATTTCTACCTTCCTTATGAAGTAAGGCCTTGTTCAGAGAGTGCTCAGTAATAACTGGGTCATTTCCAGTGTGGGAAAGAGAAGCAAACCCATACAGCCCATCCATTTTCCCTCCTCCTGTATTTGTTCCTGTATTCCGTCGCTCCCACTGTCTGCTTCCTCTCTCCCTCCTTTCTCTGGGATCCTGGGGAAAGTCCCACTTGGTTTCTTCATTTCTCTCTCTCCCTCTTTGCATTCCTTTACTAAGTGGAAGGCAAAAGGGCCCCCTTCACACTGCAGGAACTCCAGGAGTTTATGCAGGTCAAACTTAGCATGAGTGTGAGAAAATGACTATTTCTAATGGGAAGTGTCCAAAGTGCTCCATAAGACATTTGCCTCTACAGTATATATAACAATAGACAAGAAAGTTCAGGAAGCTGCAAACATGTTGGGGCTTTGCACTGTACAAGTTTATGTACGTGCATGAGTTTGCTTTCAATTACTTGAGCAGCTGCAAGCCTCTTATAGGCCCAGAGCAATCAGTGAGTTCCAGCTGCACATTTCCCTCACTCAGCAGACTGAAACCATTTTGCCTTGTTAAGCTCCTGACTGATGTCTTACTGCAAAGTTACAAGCAGGAATCATTAATACACACTTAGACAAGATGAAGTTTGACACAATTGTATATCAAGGACAATTGATTATTAAATGCAGCTACTCATGAAAATCACATTTCAGTTCTCAGTGACAACAAAACACTGATGTATTTAAACTTCTATAAAGAGACATACAAGTAGTTATAGAGACAATCTGTGCTGTTATGGCATTCCTGTTCAAATACAGCTGGTAGTTACAGTACATGAGTACTGGTTAGCACTAGTTCTTCCAGTACATATTGCACAATGTAAAAAAAAATATTTGAGTTAATGTAGAAAGAATAGATAATATCTGTTTTTTCAACACAGATTAATAGAAAACTGTTGTAGTGGTAACATTTGTAATTGCAACCCAAATAGTTGATGGTAGTAACACACAAAGTTGCAGCTGTATGATAACTACTCAAATGTCCATAACACTAGAAGTATTGGAAATTTAATCTCAGCATAAATCCAGCTGTCTTGTGGAGGCCTTAGAGGTTTGATGGAGAACAATGGTGAAAAAACACAAATAGCACAATGAAAACCTATGAACAGAGTAGACAGATCAGGTAGAAGATGTGCATAAGTTTAAAGTAGATTATAGGCTCCACAGCGATATTCCAAGTTTGGACATCTTACACACAACTGTTCAAACTAGCTCCAATGCTTTTAAAAAATGTTGTGAAATGTGTGGAGTCATGTCCTTTGGTGGTAGCAGTTTGTTCTGTGATCTGTACTTTGCTTATTTAAACATGTTCAACACAAGTTCTGTCATATGACTTTAGGTTTAATAATCAACACCATCTTTTGCTAGAGAGGAAGGTCAATGATATAGTCTTCAAACGGTCATGAGACAACAGGCATATCATATCGCCTATCCGGCTAATTTTTCTATCTCTGAAAGTAAGTCTATTCAACCTGTGAATGGTACTCATTTCAACTTCTTGCACTGATGAAGTCTTAGAACGTCTCTACACTTGAGATGTCTTTCGGGCCTTGACATAAGCATGCAAATGTCCAAGTATTTATTCGAGAAAGAAACAATTAAAGAAGGCAGCTTATTCAGATACCTACAAGATTCCTGTGAGAGCTTCTTTTACTCACTTGTTGAGTGAAACAAGGAAGTCCTTATTATCTGTCTGCCGCTGTTTACCTGGCGTTACAGAGCCAGCGGAGTGACAACAGTGGCATTTGTTACAAAGGTTTTCTACACGTGCCACCTCCAGTTTTCACACATAGGTGCCAGTTTGACTCTGTGACTTCCTCCTCAGAGGTCTGTCAGAAGTAGATCACTCTAAACCCCCTATTCTGTCTTTGTAATTCCACACCTGATGCTGGAAAGCGGTGAAGGTGTATCAGCATTACTCAAGTGTTGTGTGAAAAGAACTAATGTGTTAAAGGTAGCTGTTAATCTGAAGTATTAACCCCAGGCAGTAATGTGTTATGATCAGTGATGTTGCCTCAGACTTGTACCTGTTAATCTGTGTGTTTCTTTTACAGACACATGTGGTATTGATATCAACATCAAGCCTCAAAGAGCAAATTTATAGATACATATAGATACACACAGAATATATGAGACTGAAGGCAGTTAACATTTAAAGGTAGTAAATGCTACAGTATGATACATCTTCTATTGCAGGCAAAATTAAATGGATTAAAAATTAAGCCAACAAAAGCAAATTATGGAAATCTCATAAAAATAAATACAACTTTGACTGAACAGAAAAATAAATCTATTAAATGTGGTTTATTAAACATAAGATCTCTCTCCTCAAAGACTTTGTTAGTAAATGACTTGATTTGTGATAATCACATTGATTTCCTTTGTCTCACAGAAATCTGGTTGCAGCAGGAGGATTATGTCAGTATAAATGAGTCAACTCCTTCCAGTCATTTAAATTTTCACATTCCTAGAAATACTGGGCGAGGGGGAGGAGTTGCAACCATTTTCCGTTCTGATTTACTAATTAGTCCCAGACCAATTGATAGGTACAGTTCTTTTGAACATCTAACCCTTAATTTTCCTCATCCAAGTTGCAAAACATTAAGACCATTTTTGTTTGTGGTTTTGTATCGTCCACCAGGCCCTTACTCTCAATTCTTGGATCGGATCTCACATTTTTTATCTGATTTAGTATTAAATACTGATAGGGTTGTTATAGTGGGGGACTTTAATATTCATGTGGATACTGAAAGTGATAGCCCAAATGCAGCCTTTAATGCTATTTCAGACTCAATTGGGATCGACAGGGATCGACCCACTCGGGTAAACACACTTTGGACCTTGTACTGACATACGGTATTGAGTGTGAGGAAATAACAGTCCACCCACATAACCCGGTCCTGTCTGACCACTTCTTAATAACTTTTGAATTTACTTTAACTGACCATCTTAAATCTGAAAGAAAATTTCATTATAGTAGAGCTTTATCAGACAATGCTGTAACAATTTTTAAAGAATCTGTTCCATTCTTACTTTCCTTAGTGTCTCAGGGTAACACAGTGGATGGCAGCAATTCTATCTTTAACCTTTCAGAAATTGATGATCTGGTTCACAGCGTTACGTCCTCATTGCGTTTGGCATTAGATAGTGTAGCCCCCTTAAAAAACAAAGTGGCTAGCCATAGGAGGCTGACTCCTTGGTTTAACGCAGAGTTGTGTACTTTAAAGCAGAATACTAGGAATTGGAGAGAAAATGGCGCTCTACACACCTAGAGGATTCCTATTTAACCTGGAATAACAGTCTACTGCTGTATAAAAAGACCCTTCGACAAGCTAGGACATTATATTTTTCATCATTAATAGAGGCGAATAAAAACAATCCTAGGTTTCTTTTTAGTACAGTTGCCAAACTTACACAGAGTCATAGCTCTGTTGAGCCAACTATTCCCCCAGCTCTTAGCAATGATGATTTTATGGGATTCTTCATAAATAAAATTAATTCTATTAAAAATAAAATCACTGGCATCCTCCTAAACATGATTACTTCTTCCTCAGTAAATGAGGCAGTATCGGAAAGAACTGTAGAACCTCAGTTGTGCCTAGGCTGTTTTGATTCAGTCGAGCTTTCGGAATTATCAAAAATATTAGCCTCATCTAAATCTTCAACTTGTATTTTGGACCCAATCTCAACCAAATTATTTAAAGAAGTGTTCCATTTGGTTCCTTGCCCCATTTTGGATATGATTAATCTATCCTTAGTAAACAGATACGTACCACAGGAATTTAAAATAGCTGTAATTAAACCTTTACTCAAGAAACCTTCCCTTGATCAAGATGACTTAGTGAATTACAGACCTATATCTAACCTTCCTTTCTTATCCAAAGTCCTTGAGAAAATTGTTGCTAATCAAGTCTGTGAGCATCTAAACAGTAACGAGCTGTTTGAAGAGTTTCAGTCAGGTTTTAGATCTCATAATAGCACTGAAACAGCACTGGTGAAGGTTACTAATGATATTCTCATGGCCTCAGATAATGGACTTGTGTCTGTTCTGGTTTTGTTAAATCTCAGTGCTGCTTTTGTCACAGTCGATCATAATATTCTCCTAGAAAGGCTTGAACATGTTGCAGGGATCAAAGGAACAGCACAAGACTGGTTTAAATCATGTTTGTCTGATAGATTCCAGTTTGTTCATCTAAATGAAAAAAACTTCTTCACTCTCAAGAGTTACTTGTGGAGTTCCACAGGGTTCTGTGCTTGGACCAATTCTGTTCACCATATATATGCTCCCAATTGGTAGAATCATTAGACAGCATGGGATAAATTTCCACAGCAATGCAGATGATACACAACTATATTTATCCGTAAATTCTGATGAACCCAGTGAGTTAGGTAGATTACAGGCATGTCTGGAAGACATAAAAACATGGACGACCCTAAACATTTTGCTTTTAAATTCTGACAAAACAGAAGTTGCTGTCTTTGGACCAGAAGTTCTTAAACAGAAACTGATTAGTCAATCACTTCATCTGGATGCCATTAAATTGGCCCCCAGTAATAATGTAAAGAACCTCGACGTTATTTTTGACCGAGACTTGACATTTAAATCCCATATTAAACAGGTTTCTAGGATTTCTTTCATTCACCTCCGGAATATTGCTAAAATTAGAAACATCCTGTCCAGGAGTGATGCTGAGAAACTAGTCCATGCATTTGTTACCTCAAGGCTGGACTACTGTAATTCTTTACTATCAGGAAGTCAACAAAATGCCATTAAAAGCCTTCAGTTTATCCAAAATGCGGCAGCAAGAGTTCTGATGAATATTAAAAAGAGAGATCACATTTCTCCTGTTTTAGCTTCCCTTCATTGGCACCCTGTTAAATCCAGAATAGAATTTAAGATCATTCTTCTTACATACAAAGCCCTTAATATTCAGCTCCATCATACATCAGAGATCCAATTGTTCCATATGTTCCTAACAGAGCCCTTCGCTCTCAGACTGCAGGTTTACTTGTAGTTCCTAGGATTTCTAAAAGTAGAATGGGAGGCAGATCTTTTTGTTTTCAGGCTCCTCTCCTGTGGAACCAGCTCCCAGCTTTAGTCCGTGAGGCAGACACTCTGTTTACTTTTAAGGCCAGGCTTAAAACTTTCCTTTTTGATAAAGCTTATAGTTAGAGTGGCTAAGGTCATCCTGAGCTATCTCTGTAGTTATGTTGCTATAGGCTTAGACTGCTGGAGGACAGACTTACCAATTTTCTTCACTCTGCTACTTCCTTTTCTCCTACAACTCTCCAGTTGTAATTCAGTACATTCTGTTATTTCGACTGTTAACTTTGTTTTCTCTCAGTGTTTTTCTCTCCATAGAAGATATACCTGGTCTGGTATCCTGCTTGGCTGCAATGCCCTGTTGGACAGGGGGCATCGACTGGGATGGTGCTCCCAGTGACTGAACATCCACTGTGTCCTGTTATCAACTTTTTACTTTCTGTAACATAGAAAGTTCTCTTATATCAGATCTTCTGTTCCTACTGTGTCTCTGCTCTGTCTTCTCAAACCCCCAGACGGTCGTTGCAGATGGCCGCTCCTACAGAGCCTGGTTCTGTTGGAGGTTTCTTCCTGTTAAAGGGGAGTTTTTCCTCTCCACCGTTGCTAAATGCTTGCTCAGTATGAGGGATTGCTGAAGGATTGCTGTGGTTGGAAAGTTTGCATCAACGGGACCCAACCTCACGCCAATGACTGATGCAATCTGCTGGGATTCCTTAAATAGGAAACTTTTTAACTGATTGGAATGTTTGTATAAATGTATTGAAATTACTTCTTGTTAAGTGCCTTGAGATGACATCTGTTGTGAATTGGCGCTATATAAATAAACTGAATTGAATAAACTGAATTGAATGCTTGCTCACACCATATATTAAAATTAAAACATAATTGACACTTTCTTCCTACCTTTCAATTTCTGCATTTGAGTCTTTACTCAACCACCATAGAGCTGTGCTATCTCACAGCTAGGGGTTTTACACCAAACTGTTTCTGGTATTGGATCAGGGCTAACTCTGTCCCTACAATGCATACAGATTCTGTGTTGTTTTTCAGTGATGCATCATTATATCATAATAATGCCAGAGGAAATCTGTTAGAATTATAAGATATTTTTAAACCTAAATCTGACAGATGTATGAATAATCTTAAATTGACTATACATAAATAACAACATTTGCTAAGTCTTGACAGTAAACATGTGTCCTTGTATTACAAGTTTAATTCAAATGCAAGTTTAAAAGAATACACTTTGCCATCCTGACTGTTATTTGTGATCTATGCAATTTTTCATTAACAATTTTTCATTACAGGAGTTATACAATTTATTTTAGGCAAATTTGTAGATACGTGCTTAGATCTGATTGGAATGTTTGTATAAATGTATTGAAATGACTTCTTGTTAAGTGCCTTGGGATGACATCTGTTGTGAATTGGCGCTATATAAATAAACTGAATTCAAATAAACTGAATTGAATCTAACACTATTTCTAATTGAATCACAAATGCCAGGTATATCCATCCATCCATCCATCTGTCCGTCAGTCCGTCCATCCGGGGTCAGGTCCCAAGGAAGGGAAATCCCAAGGCGTTCCCAGGCCATGAAACAGTTTCTCCAGTGTTTCCTGTGTCTTCCTCTGAGTCTCCTCCTGGTGGGACGTGGCCATAACACTTCACTGGGGAGGCGTCCAGAAGGCATCCTGACCAGATACCCGAGCCTCCTCAACTGACTCCTCTCGATGTGGTGGAGAGGCTCCTCTACTCTAAGCCCCTCCTGAATGACCGAGCTTCTCACCCTATCTCTAAGGGAGAGCCCATACACCCTGCTCAGAAAACTCATTTTGGCCTCTAGTATCTGTGATCTTGTTCTTTTGGGCAATACGCAAAGCTCGTGACCATGGATGAGGGTGAGAATGTATATTGAGCAGTAAATATTTATGCTTATTATAACTGAGGGATATATAGAAAAGGGACAACCAACTTGTGTTGCCAAATAAACTTTTTATTCATTCTAAAGCTCCATGTTTAGCCTTTTTCTAGTGGACTTGACCAACCTCTGTCCAACTAAGAACTAAGAACACAAGATTGCCTCAACTCCTGATGAAGGGGCTGTTTTTCTGTGGCCCCGCAAAAAACCTATAGGGATATAGAACTAGCTTTTAGATGCCAGAGATGCGGATTGGCCAGTAGAAAGACAAATACTTGGTTTAGCACTGTAACAGGCCAGATGGATGGCATGTTTAATCAGTCATGCTTGTTTTCCCTAGGAGCCAGTGGTATGTTAGCTTCAACAAACTAAAAAAACAAGGGTGCACTTCAAAACTTTTTCTGTCTGACTTGGAATCATATTTACAGAGAAAGTTGAATAATGTAGACTTATTCATAAGAGTGCAGAGAACTGCAGCGTCAGATCCCATCAGGATCACAATTCTCTCTGTCCAAGCTTACCCTGAGATCTTGTTTACAGACCAGAACCACCTCAGTGTTAAGCATATTGTGTTTCTTTTTTGTTTTCATTAGAGAGCTCAATAGCAGAGCCCGTGAGATTCCTCCATTCCTCATACATTGCTCACTCCTGCTTATGCTTCAGTGATTGACATTAAATCTCTTCTGTTTGATCAATAATTAAAGGTGGAGTGCCTACTGTTCCCAGACTAGACTGAGCATTATGAATTATAGATTGTTATTCCTCCTGGTCTGATCAAAGAATAACAACAACAGTCCTTCTCTGGGTTTGAGCACTATCAGCGCGGATGCTCTCTGCTGACTTGAAAATGCGGGATTATTATTTCATCTGGATATAACTGATCCTCGATCAAGGCTTTCACTGTTTGGTTTAGTGCTCCAAGTATTTGCTCTTTAAGAGAAATTCTTGAGAGAAAATGGATGAGGTGGGGAAGAAATATGACTTGAAAATAAGGCTTTTAGCCAGATGGGTCTGAATCATGCCAATGTTGGCCAGTTTATGCTAAATACAAGCCTATTTTAATTACTCTTCAATACAGGAAACTGAGTTGTTAATATGGGGTAACCCCACACTCTGATCAGTGATTAAAAAAACCTGCACAACAAAAATGTACTTAAATTATCATCAATGCAGACTCCTTTTTTATCCAAGCTGAGCTTCCTTTACTAGCCTATCTTTGTATAAAAATGCATATTGGATTACAACATTGATGTTTCTCCCTATCTATAAAATATGAAACTACAACCAACAAATGTTTGCTTAGTTTACCATAAAGCTGAAAATAGGACACTCCCAATGGACTGAGCTACTCTGCTAGCCTGTTAACTTGCTTGTGTTGGATTTATGATGTGATTTACAGTAACTGTTGTTGGTTTGCCCCTGGTGAACTTTTCTTAGGAAAATGTATCAGATACGATCCTTCTGTTGTCTCTATGCATCCTTGCTTCTTTTCTTGTTCTTCTATTGCCATTGCTTTGGTTGTATTGGGCAGTTGCACTCCAGTTGCATCCCTGTTCCTGATTTTGAAAGTAATTTATTCCAAAAATATTAACCTGCAACATGAGACTGCTCTTTTCTTGTCTGCCCTTGGGTCTTTTTCCACACACCATGAGAACTAAACCTTTCCTCTTTTAGATCCGTTGCCGAAATGATTTATTTTTGCTAAATAACACAATGATGGAGAAAAGAAAATTCTGAGAAACCTTTTGATAGTTTCCTTCAGATTCAGAACTTTAAAGACATTATTCTTGAGAGTTTAAATGAAGGCAGCTGGACTTTTCTTGTTGTCTTGAAAATGTTTTGTCTCTTATCCAAGAGGCTTCTTCAGTTCACTGAAGATCATATCCTGGATGACTGAGAATCTACACCAATTTAAAGACAGTAGAATTACTTCACTTTTTAAAAATCTGGTATTGAATTTTAGAGTTGGTAGCAAGCAAGGTTTGTCTCTTTTAGATGGAATCAGTTTAAGTGTTACCAGTCTTTAGGTCATGCCAAGTTCAATACTTTCAGTGAATCAGGCATTGTTGAATTTCTCTCTCTGTTTAGCAGGGAAACTAATACCTAGCAGTTTTGCTTGTCTTGTGTGAATTCGGTTAGGAATGAGACAAAACAATAGCTGTAGTCACATCTTCCAAAGATGGAATGTTTAATTGAACAAGATGGATTCTCTCAGCCTAACGGTGCATTCACACCAAAGCGCCAAAACAGCGCCGCACACCAAAGTTCGACACTTGAATATTTGCACTTCGACACGCGTCCAAAGCGAATTGGATCAAAATGGTATATTTTGGCTGATTTTGATGCGTGTCAAGCCGAAAATATACAAATTGTGGGAGGAAGCAGTGGCAGACGGTCTGTTTGCAAGATGGCAGCTGTCAATGTAGCCTTTGAAGAGAGAGTCTCCATTCTCTAAGTCAAAAGTGAAATGAACTTACCAGGTTGCCCTATCTCCTCACTTATATTCCTCCAAGCAAGGTCCTTTTTATTCCTGTCTCTGTAGAGAAAGGAACTAGTGTATTATAGCTCGGAGTGATTAGCCACGGCCGTTATCAGTATTTCCTCCATGTTTTATGAATTAATTTTGCCAGACCTGACCCCGTGAACTAGTGATATATGTCTTAAGACCGGTCTTGGTCTCGAGACCACTTTTACGTGGTCTCAGTCTTGTCACGGCCTTGACGGTCTTTGGTCTTGGTCTTGTCTTGGTCCCGATACCCTCTGGTCTTGGTAGTGTCTTGGTCTCGGTTTAGGTGGTCTTGACTACAAGTCTAGTGCAGTAACAGCCATCATACAATTGCTACACATAGTTGATCACACCCAGTCTGCAAAAACATTTACAGTGAGCTCAGTCACACACATGACATGGTCTATCTCTGTTTTGCCTGTAGTTGAAGTAATACCGTGTAAAAGGTATTGAATGTAAACTGTGGCTAAACCCTAGTATGCTGCTGTTCATACAAGTTATTGCGTAGCTTCAACACTAGTCTGTTTTTTCCCCCTCCGGTCTCGACTTGGTATCGGTCTTGGTCTTGACATGGTCTGTCTTGGTCTTGGTCTTGTCTTGGTCAGAATCAGAATCAGAATCAGAATCAGAATCAGAAAGGGTTTTATTGCCAAAGGTTGGGTAGGTTTACAGCATTAGGAAATTGCTGCGGTACTTTGTGCAAACATACAAGAACAAACAGACAAACACTTAAATAAAAATATAATATGCTAAACAGATTGTTATATACATGAGTGCAGGTAACGATCGGTGCAAATCAGACAGGTGCAAAAAACCACAATATGGGTCATGTAACTGAGCAGGTGGTGGGAACAGTCTTAGGGTTATTGTTCATGAGTCCAACAGCAAAGGGGAAGAAACTGTTCTTATGGAGAGAGGTTCTGGTCCGAATGGACCGGAGCCTCCTGCCTGAGGGGAGCAGGTCAAACAGTCTGTGTCCAGGGTGAGAAGGTTCGGCTGTGATCCGACCTGCATGCCCAAGTGTCCTGGAGGTGTACAGGTCCTACAGAAATGGGAGTCTGCAGCCAATCACCTTCTCAGCAGAGCGCACAACACGCTGTAGTCTCTGTTTGTCCCTGATGGTAGCTCCAGCATACCACAAGGTGATGGAGGAGCTGAGGATGGACTCGATGATTGCAGTGTAGAACTGCATCATCATCCGTGTTGGCAGGTTGAATTTCTTCAGCTGCCTCAGGAAGTACATCCTGTGCTGGGCCTTCTTTATGACCGAGGTGATGGTGGGCTCCCACTTGAGGTCCTGGGTGATGGTGGTACCCAGGAAGCGGAATGAGTCCACAGAGGTGATGGGGGTGTCAGTCAGGACAATGGGGGGGAGTGGGGCTGTGTGCTTCCTAAAGTCCAGAATAATCTCCACTGTCTTCTGGGCGTTCAGCACCAGGTTGTTGCGGCTGCACCAGGACACCAGACGTTCAGCCTCCATCCTGTAGATAGACTCATCCCCATCCGAGATGAGTCCAATAACGGTGGTGTCATCTGCAAACTTAAATAATTGGACAGACTGGTGGTTGGAGGTGCAGCAGTTGGTGTACAAGGAGAAGAGCAGAGGAGAAAGAACACAGCCCTGAGGGGAGCCGGTGCTGATGGTCCGAGAGTCCGAGACATTCTTCCCCAGCCTCACATGCTGCTTCCTGTCCGTCAGGAAGTCAGTGATCCACCTGCAGATGGGATCAGGCACGTTCATCTGGGATAGCTCGCCTCGGAGAAGGTCTGGGAGGATGGTGTTGAAGGCAAAGCTGAAGTCCACAAACAGGATCCTGGCGTAGGTTCCCGGGAAGTCCAGATGCTGCAGGATGAAGTGAAGAGCTATGTTGATGGCATCATCTACATACCTTTTGGCTCTGTAGGCAAACTGCAGAGGGTCCAGGATGGGGGCCGTGAGGGTCTTGAGATAGGACAGAACCAGGCGCTCAAATGACTTCATGACCACAGATGTCAGAGCCACAGGTCTGTAGTCATTAAGTCCAGTGATCCTTGGCTTCTTGGGGACAGGGACTATGGTGGAGGTCTTGAAGCAAGCAGGTACATGACATGCCTGCAGTGAGGAGTTGAAAATGCCAGAGAACACTGGGGCCAGCTCATTTGCACAGTGTCTGAGAGTGGCAGGAGACACACTGTCTGGGCCGGGAGCTTTTCTAGCATTTAGGCTCTTAAACAGTTTCCTCACATCTGCTTCATGAATATGAAGGGTTTTAGTTGGTGTTGATGTGATTTCGTCATAGGTGAGTGGTGAGGAGGGGGTTGCTGTGGGTGAAGTCTTTGATGGTGTTAATTGCTCTGTGGTGGGGGTGGGGGGATGAGTGTCCAAAGTGTCTCTATTGTTGGGACTGGTGGAGGTGTGTCTCGATACCCTCTGGTCTTGGTAGTGTCTTGGTTTAGGCGGTCTTGACTACAAGTCTACCGTGAACTGGGTCACAGCATCACGTGACTGCACATCACCAGGCTCCTGATTGGTTGACGCGGCGTAAATTGACGCCGAATTTCAGATTTTTCAACTTCAGCGGCAAACACAAAACGCCTGTGATACGTGAATGCACAAAAGGCACCGCATAAAATGACAGGCGTATTTTTTTTATTATTATTTTTTTACGTGTCCTGTTTGGCAGTGTGGAGCTCAGAATTGGTGTCTGAGTACCAAGTAGAAGCCCAGCAGATTTACTTTCACAAGCAGAGCAGTACAGCTTTTGCTATAGTCCTCCACTTGACATATGTGTGAAAAATCTTTATTATGAATTGCTGGGGGGTTTATTTCCTGATGTTATGGACACGGAGACGGAAAATTAAGGAGAAGAAAGAAGGAAGATGAAGAAGAGAGATAGGAAACAAAAAGTCAAGAGAGAGGGTGAGTTGAAAATACAAGAGAGGAAGGGGAACAAAGAAAACACAGGAAGACATTGAAGTCTGCCTCCATACCCACAGGACGGCAGAGAGAGGGGGAAAAACAAAACAAAACACGAAAAAGGAACATCGACAAAACAAACCAAACATTGTGAACTAAGAATTACACAATCACATCACTCAAAAATAGATATAAAAAAACAACAACAATGTCACAGAAAAACTCATGGTACCGATTAATCAAGCTCTAGTAATGATAACCTCAGCCCAAGAATATATCCTTAAACACCAGAGACCCCACATCTATGTGTGTGTGTTAGCATGCTGTTGCATATAAGGTTTCTCCATAAGAGTGTTCGATTGTTGGTGTGAGCAGGCATCAATCCGTCTCCCAGGAATCGATGCAGACATGAAGGAGATCGAAGCAAAGACGTCCAAAGGACCCCCAGAGCCCCAGGATGACCCGGGCGGGGCCGACCGCATCCCCCAAGAGTGGAGCAAAGGAGAACCCCAGGGGAACGTCCAGCGGCTCCTATGCAGGGGCCCGGGGGGCAGCAGTGTCGAGCCCACGGGCCCCGCCGGCAACCGGCCACGCCAGGGGGGGCCGGTCAATGGACCGGGAGAGCCGGGGCCCAGGGGCACCACCCACCGCCACCACCCTAGGCCAACATCCCAGCGCCCCACCCCTGCCCTACGTCGGGGCGCCCCACTGATAGCCGCAGGGGACGGACAGCATCCCCAGGCCGGGCTCAGCCAGCATCTGGACACCAAGTTGTGCCAGCTCCCGGGTCCTGATCCTGCACAACGCAGAGCGCCGAGACCAGGCATCCAACGAGGGCCAGGGCCGGTCCAACCCGCCAATGAACCGACCACGCACGGTGCGCACAGAACAGGTGATCAAACGAGCAGAGACGCCGGATCCGCATCCCGCCGAGCCACCGAGCAGGCACCATCCAACAATATCAAACCCGGCACCCCTAAAAGAGGTGCCCAACCAAACAAAGGAAGATATTGGCCCAGCGCATCAGCCGACCGACACACTGGCCCCCCCAGGCCCGGCCAGGCACACACCAGGTCCGAACTGGATTGACCACGACATGCGTATTTTCTGACGCGCGACAAACAATTAATTTGCGCAAAGTTGACGCGTGAATGAAGCAGATGCGTGACTTTACATGTAAACCTGACGCGCTTGACGTTTCAAACGCTTTCGGTGTAAGGCGGCAGGTCAGTGAGTATCATATTTAGCTAACAGTTACAGCGTGGCCACTACATTGTTAGGTGGCGTTTTTACTTCAATCTCTTGCACAGACAGCCAAAGTGAGTCTTGGGCCTTGGACTTAAGTGTCTTGTTAAAGCAGCTTTATGTGTCCCTGGTTCAGTATACGCTGCCTTTTTAAAGTGCCATTAACTGACTTCAGCTAAGTTACTGATACATTGAAGGGGTAATCAACCCCTTAAATCGTGTGTCCTGGACCAGGGAGAAACCTTTACTTGTAAAATATGTGGGTGAAGTTAAGGATAGAGTTGGGGACTATGGGTTTAAACACTGAATACGATGTATGAGGGTTTCCCTGTAAAAAGCTTAAGGGCTTGTTGTTAGCTGTTTACCCGACACTAACATAAGTTGGAGCATTTTATTTTGTATTTGAAGCTCTCACTTGTGCTTTCAATTCAGTTTAATTCAATTCAGTTTATTTATATAGCACTAATTCACAACACGTCATTTCAAGGCACTTTACAAGCCAACTAATTTCAATTCAATCATACATAAAATCTGATTGATCCCTATTCCAATCAGTTTAAAAGTTTTCTATCTAAGGAAACCCAGCAGATTGCATCGAATAGTTAACTTGCAGCATTCACTCTTCCTTGACGAACATGTAGTGACAGCCCAAGCCCTGGTCCTGTAGGAATAAGGAACATTTCAAACACAACAGTTTTTAGATGGAGCGGGGATAATACATATCGTGTTGTGTAGGGAACTGCAAAATTATTTATAATTCTTAATCTTTTTGTGAAAATACAACCACAATGTGTCTTCAATGTACTTCATGGCAATGTTATGTGATAGAACACAAAGTAATGCATAGTTGTGAAGTGACTTTAAGGTAATACATGTCAACTGAACAATGATTACCCATGCACTCCATTAATCTAACTTCTGTGGATGAGTGGCCAGAAGAAAGTTTTAATTGAAAGAAAACCCTGAGAGGTTCCCTTTACAAGTTTGCCATAAGCCAAAAAGGGGACACAACAAACATGTGGAGAAATGGGCTCATGTCAGATAAGAGCTATATGAAACTTTTTAGGACATCACCCTGAACACACTATCACCATTATGAAATATAGTGGTGGTAGCGTCATGCTGTGGGGAAGTGTGATAGGGCTAAATACAGGACAATCATGGTACAAAAAAACCTTTAAGAGGCTGAGGTGGATTGAGACTTCTGTGGAAGTTCACCTTCCAGGAGAACAACAACCCTAAACACAAAGTCAGAGCTACGACGGAACAACTTACACCAAAGCATATTTATGTATTAGAATGGACCAGTAAAAGTCAAGACCTAAATCTTATTGAGAATCTGTGGTGATAACTCAAAGTTGACTTGAGATGTTCATTGACAATCCAAACCAACTGAGCTGGACAATTTTGCAAAAAAGAGTGGGTGAACATTTTTGTTTGTTAATGGTTAAAGCTGATACATAATCCAAAAGACCTGTCCTTGTAAACGTAGCAAATAAAGGTTTTTACAAAGTATTCACTCAAACGAGTGAATACTTTTTGGCGTTTGCAAGTCACCGTAACTATCAGAGAGAAGTGCAAAACAAACTGTCGCTGGGAATATATCTTCTTGGCTAACAATTTACTACAATATGAAAATAAGCAGAACCAGCCATGGCATCCATTGTTTGACACAATGCAAATAGTGCCGGTGTGTGTGTCTGAGTATATGTGTGTGCGCATGTTTTTGCGGAAAGCATTTGTGCCCAGACAGAACCAGACAAAACAAGGTGAAAAAAAACCTGCAAGCAGCTGCCCTTGTCTGTCACCCCCGCTCACCTCTGGGTGCTGTTGAGCTTAGTTGTGTATGCAGGCACAGAGTTCTTTCCAGCTTGTGTGTGTGTGTACGGGTGTCCCTTTAACACCTGGCAGCTTCTGTCTTGTCCATTCACTAATAGAGTGACTGAATGGGACGATGCTGCCTGTAGTGAGAGAAACATTATGTCGGAGACAATAATACAACATTACACTGTGGGAAGCTGAACTCTATTCAGGGCCTATTCTTTCATACAGGAAAAAGGAGAAAGAGACAGATACTCATGGTTCAAAACACATATCCAGCCATTATACATGTTTCCTTTGTTCACACACTATCAGAAATTTGTTTATTGCAGAGTACCGAAGAAGAGCATAGGATTGTGATATCTCACAGAGTAAAGTAGGTGATTTAACAAACTGATTGTAAATTCAGGCAGTATATTTAGATCTAGAGTGTCTTTTGGCCCAGTTACATTCCATGTGGCGCTGCTCCAAATCTGATGCCTTGTTTTCAACTTTTGCCAAAAACCTCTAAACCACCTTCCTCCTTTCTCATTTTAATTTAAACTCTGTCTCTCCTCAGTTACACCCACACCCACATGCACTATGCCACCCACTCCCCCACACACACACGCACGCACGCGAACACGCACACATATGTGCGCGCAGACCCATGCTGAGCCTCGGCTGCGGTAATTAGATACAGTCTGTCTAACTGTCAGACATCAACTGGTACCAGACACCAGACTCCAACCTCATTGGCTAATCCTCCAGACGCTGCTCCGCACAGCTATTGGCTGTCGCTCCCTCCGCTGCTCTGACTCTGACCCAGTAAACTCGCATGTGAACCAAATCCGGCTGGTTTCATTGGCTGTCTCTGAGACACATGACAGTTGATCGCTGACGCTCTCTGGCTTCGTGGCCTCCCAGTGGACGATACAGTTATCCTCCTTATAGAGAAAAACAACACCATTCATCACCTCCTTCTCTTCTTCCATTGCTCCTTATATATCATTCTCTCTGTGTGTTTAGGTGCATATGCTTGGTAGTTATTTTTTCTGTCTTTGTTCCTCTGAAAAGTTGGAAGTAACTCCAAGTCCCCTGGATGCCTGGGTCAGGCTGAATTACCTCTGCTCAGACTGTTGAACAGCTAAAGTTGATATCCCATCCAGGCCGGAACAACATAATCCCCAAGGATGTAATTTATCTCTGTTGGTCTCCTTATATAGTCTCTTTTTTTTGGGGGGGGGGGGTTATTTTTACTTCCATTTCCACCCACATTAGGCCCACATAGCCAATTCAGTAAGTGAAAAGTGAGCAGGATAGGCCAAGTCATGGAGGCATAAATATTTATCCAGTCCACTCATCGAGCTCTTACTGTTCAGCCGTGGTCTGATGAGGAAGGATCAGTTCTACACAACAGGTTTTTGTTGTTCATATCCTGTCGCTGAGGGTCATGGACAAACACGTAGTGTCTCCCTGTGGTTTCAGACAAGGAAGGATATGTAACATATCCCTACATTTTTTTTTCCTTCATATTGTTTCCCAAGTTCTCATGGCATTGAAACACAGGAACCCATTTAAAAGGCAACAAAAAAGTATTTTCCCCTCCATTGGATTTCTTCTGTTTTTGCCTTTTTTTCTACATGCTTAAATGTTTCAGATCATCAAACAGATTTTAATGTCAAAGATAACCGGAGTAAAGACAATGAGCAGGTTTCAAGTGAAGATTTAATTCACTGAGGGAAAAAATCTATCATTCTTTGGATGTGAGTGTGGGAGCACACCAAATAGGAAACAACGTGTTTTCCCAATCCGGATGCAGACTAAGGTTTGGAGTGTCACAGAACTCTGCTGATTGGTCAAATGTTTTGGTGGTGCATTTGGTAACGAAACCTGATCTGAGTGCTTTGATGACATCAGTAAAGAAAGTCCCTTGCCTTGTAAAGCTGTGCATCATTTTCCTTGCATTTTAAACTTTACTATGTTGTGTTTGATTTATCACAAAAAATACAAATAAAATACACTGAAGTTTGAGGAATGTCTTTATTGAAAATCTCAATTGAAAAAAAACAACCTTTTGTCAGATTACACAAGCAAATGCAAGTATCGGTATGCATACAAGGAGGAAAACAAATTCTGAATACATTCTGTGGTTGTTTCACTCAAGTGCTCACTTGTATAAGTTGACAGACACACTAAATTCATTTGATTTCTCTCATTCTCTTTAATGTTTTAGTTCTCTCAGTTCATACTCATGGAAGATTGTTAAAAAGCATGTTCATGTTGCCTCCTTAGAGGACACAACCAACACCATACCTCATAATGTATGTGGTTCATCTCACTTCATGTCACTCTCATATCCTTACCAGCAATCAGAAGATATTTGATCAGAAATTCCCATTAACACGTAGAAAGCACAAAGCGTCACGGTACGCAGAGCTTTCACACACTCTGATGATCACAGATAAAGTCCCATTCAGCACTCCGTAGAGCCGCATTTATATGTTTGATCAAGCTTAATGTTCGCTCATATCTGTATGTGGCTTTGTAAACTCAATTATCTTTTCTCAATAGGTCCTGACTTGATCTATGGAGCTGGCAGTCTAGTGGTGTGTATAATCCAGAGCGCGTGGGCTTTAAAAGGCTAGTTAGTAAGGTTCATGCACATATTTTGGTTGCATGACAAATGGCTAGATCAAGTAAATTATTAGTATAGGGAACACTGAGTCAGCCTTGGTTTTCTTTAATTCGGTTTTCAGGTCTGGTCTCGCAGATTCTCTATTGGATTTAGGTGTGAACTTTAACTAGGCCTCTCTAATACATGAGCATGTTTTGATAGAAACCATTGCATTGGCTGTATGTTTAAGGGAGTTTTCCAGCTGGAGGGAAAACCTCTGTCTTTCACAGGTTTTCCTCCAGGATTCAACTGATTGAGCTCTATCCATCCCTTCCATCAACTCTAAACAGCTTCTGTGCCTCTGCTGAGAACAAGGATCCCAAAACCTCCTACTGTGATGTGATGGGGGGGCTGTGGCTTATTATGGTGGACCCAGTAAAACAGTCATTTTTATTTAACACCTTACATTTTTTATGTCCTGTTGTTGCGGTACGTTACATATTTCATAGTCAAATCTGCCTTCTTTTGCAACACCCTTTCTATGTATATATACATGCATAATTTGAAAGCTGAGATTCTTGTAATTCTAATGTTGTATGCCAATCAAGGACACAATCATAACTATAGACACAGCAAAGGCTTTTGTCCAACTATATGCACCTCTCCATTCAAAGCCACATATCAATGACAGAACAGAGCAATCTTGAACAAAATGCTTTTCCAATAGCTAGTCCACAATCCAACATAATTTGCCTCTGAAAACCTTGATAATTCCCTTTCTTGTGTGTATTTCTCACAAAGTTTTTATCATAACTACAGTAAGCACGCTCAAATTAGCCTAAAAATAACACAGTGCCCCTCTTCTTCTTTGTGGTTATTGGTGGCTGGCAAACAACAAATTGGTGCAGTACTGCCACTGACTTTTATGCGGACCAGAATGTCACTAAAGGTTGCAGTTGCTTCTCTAAGACTTGTGATGTATCAGCAATGTCCCTGCTTTAGCTAGCTTTGATTTTGTTTTTATTAAGCGAAGCTCTAATGTCCATTTTGGCAAACAACCATATCACAGTATCTTCTTTACTTCGTTATCTCCCCATTGGCTCAGGGCCTGCTGCCACCATGTTTTTTCATGAAGGAAATGGTACGCTCAGGGGTTTGACATTTTTAAGATTTGAGTTTTTGTTCTTTTTTATCTTGTTCTATGACAGAACATAATATGTAGAGACTTCGAGGCTTCTTGTAATTTGCTAAAAAATCAGAAAGTACTTTTTAAAGTCAGCAGACAAACAGATGCACACTAGAATATGTTTCTTATTGTTGAAGCATGTACATTAACCTTAAGTGAGGCAAATGAGTTCTGCAGTACTTTAGATGGTTAATTGGATTCCTTTGTGACCTCCTAGATATATTTTCGGTGCAGTCTGGTGTAATTTTGCTAGCCTTTCCTCTCCTGATTTTCTCAATTTGTGGCTCACGGCTCTAACTGTGGTTCACTGGATTCAAAATGTCATAGAAATTGCTTTTTAACCCAAGGTGATACATGTCTTACTTGTTTATTATTTAGTCCTGAATTGCTAGAGATCAGTGCACAATGTATTCCTCTTTAATATTTTTCTCCCTACACAATTTTGTGAGCCACACAAGGGGGTTTAGAGGGTTGGGCCTACCTTCACCAACCATTGGGCCAGAGGCTGGTGCACCCTATCCGCCTGCTGCGCTCCTTACCGTTCTACAACACGTCTGATATGGAAAGTTACCATGACCATCTCACAACCGAGTTTCTCTGCATCAGTGTTAGTCTTGCTGTAAAGGAGGAACCTCCATCAGTATTTTAATCTGCTTATCAGTTTGAGAGGATGCAGTTGAAGGGGTTGTTTGCACAGAGCAGTGCAGACTGCCCAGACATCTGTTGCCAGTGAGGCAATTTCTACATGAAATTCATTGATGACCAGGTCATAGAGATGACAGCTCGATCAGCAAAATTGCCACAGGTGACACTAAGTCCCACTGAGACCTTTGGATCCTAACATGTGACCATAAACCACCATGACCCCTTTATGCAAGTTTTGTGGTAAAGCAGGGAACAGTCTCGCACTACATACAGTAATTTTCAAAATATAAACCGCTACTTTTTTCACACGCTTTGGACCCTGCGTCCTATACAACAATGCGGCTAATTTATAGATTTTTACTGGCTAACTGCCTCTGGGGGGCACTATAGCAGGAAGTGCAAAAGTGAGACAGACATGTGGGGAAAGATTATCCGCCGAAGAAGACACTATCGGTAGTTTTCATGAACACACTCTCATCATGAAAAACACACAAAGAAATGCATATGATGCAGCTTGTGATTAAAAGGCAATCCAGCTGGCAGTCAAAAAAGGAAATAGAGCTACTGCACATGAGCTTGACATCAATGAATCAATGGTGAGATGTTGGCGGCGATGGTTGCCAGCAATCCTCTCTATAATGAGGATTGTTGGAGGCAGCAGGAAGAACTGAGTCGATGTAAAAAGACGACAAAAGCCTTCAGAGGACATAAAGACTCTAAAGAAGACAACATCAGTCGCTTTAATGAGGAAGAGGAAGATAGCGACCAATAACTTTTCTGTAAAGCTAAAGTATGTTTATTTTCTAACCTGGGGTGTTACTATTGTGTTGGTCCAGTGTTTTATTTTCTAACCAGACGTGTTACTGTCGTGTTGTGTTGGTGCTGTACTGCCGATTTTCAGACAGAGTTGAAAAAAAAGCATGTCTTAAATTATAACCTAAAAAGCACTCAGAGAGCACAGACCTTCGCTAGGGCCACTCAATCTCCCCCCCCCCCCCTCCATGTTGTTATCTAATTGTAACTTTCGGTACTTTTCCAATACAATGTCTATATAGGCTGCAACAGCTAAATTATACATATGTAGGGCGCATCTGGATATAAGCTGCATGTTTTCATGTTTTAACATGAGAAATTTACACAGAAAGAAGGTACACTGAAGATTTGTTTTAGTTACCTCTGCCAGGAGGTACTGTTGTTGTGCCCATCTGTCTGTCTGTTAGCAACATAACTCAAAAATGGAAGGATTTTGATTAAATGTTTAGGAAATGTGCACAATGGGACCAGGAACAAATGATTACATTTTGAGGTTGGTCCGACTTTATGCGTGTATTCACCGACAGACCAGACCAGAAGCTGCTTACCTCACGCAGCAGCCCCAAATCTCCACCATTCGCTGGGAGAGCACAGCCATACATCTCATTAAGAGAGATTTTATTGGAGATGTACCAAAAGTTAGAATAAGATAACAACATAGGAACGGGGGGGGGGGGGGGGGGGGGTATGAGTGGCCCTGGCGGAGGTCTGAGTGCTTTTTTTTAGTTTTAAGACTTGATTTTTTTCAAATTCTGCCTGAAAAATCGGCAGTGCAACACCTACACAACATGACAGCAAATTGTCTCGTTAGATAGTAAAACATAATTTAGCCTACCAGAAAAGTCATTGGTCGTTGTCTTCATCATCCTGTTGGGCCTCCATTTTCCACAAATGAACTGAACAGACTGTTGGATGGCTTGAAGCCATTTTCCCAGATGGACTGAGCAGACCGCATTTCCCAGCAGTCATAGCAATGTCCCCAACACACTCATATATGTCCGTGACCACCCATGGTGACATCAACGATGACATCACGGCCAAAGGGATATAAGAAGGTGGTGGCGGCCATTTCAAATTGTTCTAAGCAGAAACTTCTGCTAAAGAGAGGACCTCTCACCAGTGAAAATTATCTTTTGTTCTGACCCGCTGAACCGGGGAGAACTCTCATTTCAAAGCTTCGAAGTGCCCATTGCTGTTTGTGTATCTAGCTTGGGCAATATCCGAATTGTTCCAAGACAGTTCGTTACGACGTTGACCTGCAAGCTGTCCGGTCTGCAGTTAGAACAAAAGGCCCTAAAATCCTGCGCAGGCCCTAACTCTTCCTTTTCTTACTCAACTACTGACAAATTTTGCTCCACTCTTCATGGACTGGACCTCTCTCAAAGCAAAGTAGGACTGAACCGGTTTATCCAACGTAATATTGTGTCGGGGCAGATAAATAGGGAAAATAGTTTTTAACGAGTTAGATCTCGTTCATTGTTGGTTTAAAGTGTTTTTAAGTGCTGAACCTGTTGGTTGATTTAGTGTCGCCGCACGCATACGTTTGAGCTGCAATTGCTGTGTTTTAAACTGGTTTTTATCCTGAGCGGATCCCACTTTCTTTCTTTCCTTCTTTCTCTCTCTCTTTTCCTCGCTCTTTCTTGCTCTCTGATCACCTGGTTGGCAGAGTCGGGCTTGGTCCAACCTGCTATAGCTGGTCTGTTAGCTGAAAGGTTGACTCCATATTTCCTCTGTCTGTTAGTTAAAGCTGTGGCCTCCATTTTAGCCAACGCTAGTTTTATGGCCCTTTGTCTCCTTACACTCCATGTGCTGTTCTCTATCTTTCCCAGAGCTAAGTTTATTGCCCTTTGTCCCACAGGCTTTCTCTTCTTGACCCCCCTGGAGTGAGGGCCACCTCCCTTCCTGAACAAAACATGAGCTGTCTGTTTGTCCCTGATTCATTTAATGTTAATTGTGTTTAATTTTCACATATTATTGTTTTCAAAAATCTGTAGTTAGTTGCATGCTTCAGAACAGATGGGAATTATTGACGAAATGTTTTGGCTGTAAGGTAGATCTATTTTCTTAATAAATTCCCCTTAGCTTAAAGAGAACTTGTCTGTGATTACTTGGCATAATACGCACAATTATTGTGCAGATTGTTTGAATTTATACCTTCAAGAAGAGACTGGATGCCTGGTGTTCTAATACAGAAGTGGTGCCCCGTATATTAATAGACTAAACCTGAACCTCATCAATAATTATATTCATATTAAATTGTTGATCATAATTATTTATGGTTATGTAAACCAGACAAAAAATCGTTCACTCAATGTCACAACAATCCTCTTCCTTATTAAATCCATTAAAGTCGTTTTTTTCTATGTCTTTATGTCCTCTGAAAGTTTTGACTCAGTTTTTCCGGCTGCCTCCTCCAATGTCTCACCATGGATTCACTGATGTCAAGCTTACGTGCAGTCGCTATTTACTTCTTTGACGGCCAGCACGATAGCCTTTAACTTAAAAGCTGCATTTCTTTGTTTGTCTTCTATTATGAGGGTGTTTGAAACCATCGGTGGTGTCTTCTTCGGTGCATAATCTTTCCCCACATGTCTGTCTCACTATTGCGCTTCCTGCTATAGTTTCCCCATGAGGCTTAGTCAGTTAAAAAAAATCTATAAATTAGCCGCATGGTTGTATAGGATGCAGGGTCCAAAGTGTGTAAAAAACATAGCGGCTTATAGTCTAAAAATTACGGTAAGTCCAGAATTTGACTAATCCACTCCAAAACATTATGTAATGCATATAACTACTGTTCAATGAAGGAGAGGAACGAGGTACAACACATAAAATTCGGGATATCATGCCCCTGCGTTGCCTGACTGAAGACACCTTTAATCACGCCTTTAGGCAAAATGATGTGTGATGACAGGAATGCAGGCCCCGCCTGCATTTAAATACACCCACCATCACAGTCATTACTCAGTTCGATGGCAGCTCTTCACCGGGCCAGGATAAACCAACGGGGCAGAAAAGGTGTTGTACCTCGTTCCTCTCCTTCAGGGAACAGTAGTTATATGCATAACAGAATGTTCCCTTTCAGTCAATTAATTCGGCACATGTATACATGCCCCGCAACAGTAAAATGCATACTTTTACTGCAATTATTTTGTATTTAAAACATATGTGATGGAAATTAATTATGCAAGCAGAAATTCTTGGGAAACAATATTTATTTTTATACAGCTTTGAAGACGAACCGACAGCAAAAATTGTTCCATGACCGAAAAATGGGCTAAAAAATATGACAGAAATCACACAATGCATGCCCACTTTGCCCCCTGGGGGAAACGCACACAGACCTGCGCCATCCTTAGATGCATGTTGTAAGATAACTCATAGTGGGCACCTTGTTGTGCAGTTAGTTTGCAAACCACGCAATTCATAGTTACATACAATTTGAGACTGTGTGATGTGCGCCAAAGCGTAGCATTGCCAGTAACGTTATTATGACAAACACATTTCATTAGCGAACTTGACTTTAAGTGACTTACTGGTTTCTTTGAAAAATAGTTCCTCATGTCCAAATTCTTCTCTTTTGCTGCCATCCTTACTAGCTTTTGACACTCATGTGTCACCCACGTTGCACCTGAGTCCTCTCGCAGACTGGAAAGTTCTCCTTGCAGTTTTGGTGCTGCTAACAACCAAACAAAGCTGCAGAGTCTCACCTGAAAGCAGTGAAAGGCACAGCCAATCACATTGGCCATATATGTTATGGGAGGTAGGACTCCAGTAGAGTGCATAATTAAACTCTTTCTGCACCTCTAGGTGAATGAGACGTTGACAGATCTGTATTTTTCTTTCTCTTTTTTGCTTTCTATCCGGTTTGTTTTTCTTTTCTCAAGGAGATCAAATTATTGGTGGGGACAATTCAATAATCAATGGATATTGGTGGGGTCATGTCCCTTCCATCCATGCTAATTCTACACCATTGGGCTACATAGAGCTTCCAGCACAATAGTCAGATCCCAGGAAGGGATGTTAGACTCCCTGGCCTGAGCCCTTTTAAAAAACGCACAGCCAGGGTATGAGCACCCGGTGTCACTCCATCAAAGCCGACATGACAAGCAGAGATAGCAGCCAGGTAAACCTTGATTGTGGGAGAAAGATAGACCCTTATCCAGCAGAACATCCACAATGGAGCACTGGAAAGGATAAATGTTTTTGGTCTGACACCATTGTTCACAAACCCACCATTTATAGGCATATAAGCCCATAGTCGAAGCTGGACTGGCACTCTGAATTGTTGCAACCACATCCAAAGGGAGGCCTCTAGCTAATAAGCTGGACCTCTCAGCAGGTAGGCATGCAGCGTCCACAATTCTGGGCGTGGAGGAAATACTTATCCCCCTGCCTGGGAGAGAAGATCCTGGTGGAGGGGAAGCTTCCAGGGCTCCACTACCACCAAATTGATTATTGATCATTGCTGGCCAGTGAGGTGCCACCAAAATCAAGGACAGGCCCCATCTGCGTACTCTCTCCGGCACTGGCAGTATCATTTCAATGGGAGGAAATGCATACAGAACCCTCTCACCGCTACCCCTTCGCGTATGGCCCCCCACCCCTTCAGTGAGGCATCGGTGGACACCACCTTGCGATAGGTCACCCTGCCTATTGGTGAACCACTGTACAGGAGACCGGGTTCCCTCCATGGGTGAAGGGCTGACTTGCAAGCAGTGGTTATCGTTAGCCTCCTGTGCAAGGGATGTGACGTGCACAGGCGATGAGAGCATGTCCAGTGCTGAACTGGACGCATCTTTAATAACCCGAGTGGTACCACTGCGATCATAGAAGCCATCATACCCATCAGCTGCAGGACAGTCTGGAAATGCAGTCTGCGTCCCGACTGAAACTGAGCGAGGCAGCGGTGGAATGTAGCCACCTGGTGCTCTGAAAGATGTGGGCGAGCTGACAGGGAGCATATTTCCAACCCCAGAAATGAGAACTGCTGACTTGGGTTCAGTGAGTTTTTCTGAAAGTTTATCAAAAATCCCAGACCCTGGATATGGGACAGCACCAGCGACAGCTGTTCTGCTCTCTAGAACTGGCTATTAAAGCCCAGTCGTCCAGATAAGCTAGGATACAAATTCCCTTTTCTCTGAGAGGAGCTAACACTGCTTCCACGCATTTCATAAATGTACGAGGGCCAAGCGACAGACCGAATGGCAAGACCAGGTACTCGTACGCTATTCCCTCAAAGGCAAATCTCAGAAACTGATGGTGCTCCGGATGTATCGTTACATGAAAGTATGCATCCGTGAGATCAATTATTACAAACCAGTTGCCTGGGCCGACAGCTTTCAAAAGTTGTTTCAGGGGCTGTTTACACGACAACGTTTTTCAGCAAAACTGAGGTTTTTCTCTCCGATTCGGCCTCCCGTTTACACGACAATGGGGAAAACGGGGGGGCGAAAACGCCTCCTTTGGGAAACGACTTCCAGAGTGGAGAGTTTTGAAAACGCTGGGTGATTCGTTGTCGTGTAAACGCAAGCCGGAGAAGTTTGAAAACGATGACGTCACTGCCAGCCACCGACGGACGTGTTGCACTTGCGCACTCCGCATTTCTACAGAAAAACAACAATGGCGTACCCGATCCAGGTATGCTGTTACTACTGATGCAGCTTCTGAAGTTATTTGGTCTCTGTAAGCAAAACTTAGAAATCATCAGGCTTCTATGCGATCGCCAACGGACACGCATACAGTACGTGCGTCAAATAATCAATATGCCTTTATTTAAGCGGAAAACTACAAGAAGACCGCCATTGTTAGCTATCATGAAATGTTTCTTCTCCGGGTTGTGAGGGGGAAACCTTGGAACACTGCATACACGGGCCACACTGCCATCTAAAGGCCAGGCATATGTACTACATCGTTTTCCATCGCGCGCCCTGTCGTGTAAACGCAGTGCGTTTTCACCCGCGTATTTAAACAAAAACGGCAACGTTGTCGTGTAAACAGCCCCTCAGTGTTAATATTTTGAATATGTATGTGTGAAGGTGCTGGTTTAACACTCCAGGATGGGACGTAGCCCCCTTCTTTTCTTCGGAACAACAAAATAGCGGATGTACCAACCTTTGTTTGTTTCCGAAGCGGGATCCACATGCTCCGCTCCTTTTGTAAACAACGTGTTTATTTCTTCCTTCAAAATTTTCGCTGCTTCGGTTCCTACAGTTGTATTTACAACTGAGAGGAAACTGGGCGGTCTTGCTCAGAACTGCAACCGGTAACCCATAGCAACGGTCCTTTCCAACGTAACACATTGTGGACCATAACGCGTGTGGAGAATGGTTTGTTCCAGCAGGACGACAGCTCCGACACAAAATTTGGGAACATAGGCAGGAAGTTTTTAACCACAGCTTGCTCCATCGGGAGATAAAATCTGGCTAACCGCGACACCTTCTGAGCAGGAGCCGGTGTGGGCCACTTGACCTCCAACTTGTCAGCTGCCCGCTGGCAGAGGGAGAGGAATGAAGTGTTGTCCTGAGCAGCCGGAGAGGCGGTGGTGGCAGCAGCCGGACAGTGACCTGCTGAAAAGTTGTTGTCATCCTCTTCCTACAGACCATGACCTTCCAGGGTGAGTGCCAGCACATCGTCATCACCATGATACTCGAAGTAAAACTGAGATGGAGCGGTATTCTGCTCTGTCCCAGCTAACCCCTCCACATGCTCCATATGGTCTGCCCATCTGGAAGCGGGGGCTTCGACTGAAAAGCTATCCTCATTAGACTCAGACGAAGCCGGGTTCCTCGACTCGGAGAGCAAGGGGTCGTGCTGTGACACAGTAGCCTCTCCCAGCACCTTCTGTACAAACTTGACCCGTCGTTCGAGGGTTGTGCACTGAAGCTGGCTGCAAAATGCACACTGGCTCTGTCAACGCTCTTCTGGCGTGGACAATTCCAAGACAGACAGGGCAACCTTTGTGCTGGTCTTTATCATGAAACGAGAAGCCGCACTCCTAAAGACAGGAGCAAACAGAAGACTTTTGCTTTACTAGTTTTTGCTTTGTGCTCTTCCCGAGCCACGAAGCCAAAAAATAGGGGAGAAAAAAACCAAGAAAACAGAACTAGCGCTCAGCGGCCAGACACGCTTAACAGCAGGCAGTGGTGGCTTACTCCAACACCAGCAGTTGAGCAAGTTTTAAAACTTTACAGTGGTGCTAGCTACCAGCAGCTAGATAGTACAGATTTGAAGTGGCGTTCTCAGCAAGGTGAAGAGCGTAAGAACTGAGTAATGACTGTGATGGTGAGTGTATTTAAATACAGGGGTGGCGTGTCACCTGTCATCACATGTCATTTTGACTAAAGGCTTCAGTCAGGCCACACAGGGGCGTGATATCCCATATTGTATGTGTTGTACCGAGTGAATCGATCGAAAGGGAAGCTTTCATTTTTTTTTGTTTATCCAAGGAGGGTGTCCTGGTATGCTGCCGATCACTGTCCGGCTCCATAACCTAAATGCGCTTGAGCTTGAGATGGTTTCATGAATTGCTATAAATTGTCCTAAATCGATCTGAATTTAAACTGAATCAAAGCAGTCCCAGAACATCAAACCACAACTGCAGCCATGTGTGAGAGGGCAAATGCTGTTTTAGTTTTATGTAAAATTTAAAGGGATGAACACCCAAAATGTGCCACTGTTGTCTCATCAGTAAACAGCATATTTTCCCAACACTGTTGGGATCAATCTTCAAGTGGTTTGTTTGGCAAATGTTAGAGAAACCATTGTTTTCCTTTTGGTCAGTGGTTGTTTTAACCTTGAACATTTCCCCTGGAAGCCATTTTTGCCCAGTTTCTGACCTCAACTAAATCGTGAATGGCCTTTACTCCGATAGCACTTTAACTAGTCCTGAGGACTCCAAAGCGCTATACACTACTTTCAGTCATTCATCCTTTCATTCACACATTCCCACACTGGTTTTGGTAAGCTACATTGTAGCCACAGCTGCCCTGGGGCACACTGACAGAAGCGAGGCTGCCATTCACTGGCACCACTGGGCCCACCAGCAGCTAAGGCGGGTGAAGTGTCTTGCCAAAAGACACAACGACTGAGACCGACAGAGCGAGGGCTCTAACCGTGATAAGTAACCCTCCGGTTACAGGACAAAGTCCAAACTCCTGAGCCATTTCTGCCACTAACTAAGGCAAGTGGCAAGAGGCCTGCAGAGCTGTAGGCTAAATGTCGTTCTGGATTCTTTCATGGCCTTATGGATGAGTCCAAATTGAATTGAGTTAAGTTTAAATCCTAATTGAGTAATTTAGGCCAGCCACTACTAGAAGGGTTCACCACTGTTATGGATATGTTGTGTAGTTATGTTGTGGACATTGTTTCCCACTGAGGTTTGCTGGAGTCTCAAAACCTAAGTAAAGACTTTATACGTTTTTCCAGACTGGCACATTGTTTCTTATCTTTTCTTACATTTCTTACAGTCGGGGCATGATCTGTTGCTTTTGAAATATTTTAGCCCTCTCCATGATGTCAAACACGTTATATTTGAGAGATTTTCCTAATTCTACAGGTCTGGCATTAATCAGGCTTGGGTGTGGCTAGTGTAACTGAATCAAAAAAAAAAAAATTATCACATTTGATTGATAATTCTTGACATAGGCAATTATATTTTCTCACAGGGGTATGATGGTTTGGACAGTCTTTTTCCATTAATAAATGAAATCATTATTTAAAAACTGCATTTGCCGAGTTTACCAGCACTACTTTTTTACAAAAGGTTGTTTCTCGCCAATTTTCCCCCACAGCTTAAAAACTGCAAAAGTCCCCAGCTTACTTTGTCTATTTAAGGAAGATTAAAAATAGTGTTTCCTTTTCCCAGTTGTTGAATCTTGAAAAGGCTGCTCAAAGTCTGAACTTTGCCCTTTGCACTTTTGCTTGCCTGTAACTTTTCAGAAAATACAGGCTTCTTCTACAGTTCTGCACTTTTTAAACCCCATTGGGTCTCAGGATCAGCCGCAATCCATTAAAAGAAGTTGAAAATAGAAGATGGGGAAAAAAGAAATCTCTGAATGGTTTCCATTGGTCTGATTAGGTGTATAAGCACTTTCTAGCTAGATGCTGAAGCACAACGTCAGAAGGTTTTCACTGACACCTTGAGGTTAATCTCAAAAAGAGGCATTTCAGACTTCCACACACAAACATGGGCAACAAAAGTGAATGTTTAAGGTAGATTAGGCTGCTAGAGATTATCATCAGCAGTATTCTGAGGCTGATTCAGGGCTTTAGAAAGGCTGAAGAGGAAAATAGGCTAATCTGTGCCCGGACGCCTACGATTCGTCTCTCAGCTGCAGATTTACACCCCCTGGGCTGTCTGGGTAGGAGCAGGTGAACTGTATGGAAAGCACAACGTGTGTTGCAAACTCTTAAGTGTATGCTTGTGTGTGTTTCTGTGCGAGTCGCAGGCTCAGAGTGGGACGGCCTACATCTTGCTGCAAGCATGACAGCTTCTTTACCAGCAGCTGGGCTGATGATTAAGTCACACGTGTGCTCATTAATTCTATTGTCTGTCCAGTAAAATGAACCACAAGTGGGAAGAGGGAAAGCTCACACAAACAGAGGGGGCATTTACTGAATGTGAGTGACGAGGCGTGTGCGTGTCCTGTTCTTTGTTCTTGTCTTCTCCATTGTCTTCTATCTGATTCCCTTTGTGTTTGTTCTCATTTATTCAGTTATTCTTCTTTTCCATTTTTCTCTTATTTTCTTCTGAAGTTTTCTGACCCCACAACCTGGCCCTGTGCTGTCCGGCACCTTTTGTGGTACTTGTTTCTGTTTTTCTTTTTACACACAGTGCAACATCTTTACCTTTTCCACATTTTGCCATGTTAAAACCTCAAATTAAAATGTTATTCATTTAAATCTCATTACCTTAGATCAACACAAACTGGGAAATATTTTGAAGAAAATTATGCTCTTTTGTAACCCTTCAACTGTGAAGAGCAAGCGCAGATCGTAATGCAGCCACTACCATGCTTAAGTGAGTGGAGGATGTTCAGGTTGTGTTAGAGTTCAGCATCGCATCAGTTTTGCATATGTGCCAAAGAGTTCCTTTCGGTCTCTGACCAGTGTGGCAAAGTTTAAAAGGGAATTCTCATTTCTTTCTTTCAACAATAACTTTATTCTCGAATGGCTTTCATAAAAGACAGATTTCTGGGATGCCTAGCTAATAGCAATCCGACCAACAGATTCCTCCCTTTAGGCTGTGCATCTCTGCAACTTCTCGAGAGATGCGTTCTTTGAGAATATTTCAAGGAACCCTGGCAACACATTGGAGAAATTAGAAATTTGTAATTGAGATTTTAATCAAATGTGAAAAGTTTAAGGGGTTTGAATATATTATAGGGCATAATTTGTGTTCATTACTGCAATGTAATGAATTAATGTGAATAAAATAATAAAATACAGATCCTTCTGTTCACTTTACTATTACCACTCGTGGACCTTAAGAGCACCCTTGGAAACTATCACTTTTATGAACATAAACATTTATACAAAGGCCTTTTTATGAGTAATGTTTACACCAGTCTAGGTCCTTGCGCAATCCAAATAAATGTCAAAATCAAAAAGAATCCATATTTACAGTAGCACTGGAAGTTACTGTGTTGCCGTAGGGAAGTAGTTACTGTGAACGATGGCGATCCTGTACGTATTCCATAGTGTGAGTGTGAAATCCAGTTCCTGTTCATGTTTCACGGATGTTAAATGCATGGAGCACTTTCTACATACAGGTTTAGTCGGTTTTGTAGAAGTTTCAGAGGTATTTTCCCCACCATTCCTACTCTCAAATTCCGTGAACGTCATTACGTTAGTGAAACTCGTCCACCGCGTTGGTCTAAAACGGTCACGTAGCAGCCGTTTTACTACTTTCTCATTAAGGTCAAAACAACCTTGTCCGGAATTAAAACATTGATCATAAAAAAACCTGCACCATCACAAAAGGAGATCTTTTACTCTTGAACTCCGTATGAATGTATTTATTTCATGAAGCAAACGGTACAGAGATAACAGAGGTCGGAAGGAGAATCATTTTCCAAACACATTTTTGAGGTTCACCTTACGGCCTATTAGCATGGCACTACATTCTCAATACCTACCCGTTTGCCACCATTATTTATTCCTGTTTTACTGACTTCTTATTTGTCTTCCTTCTATTCAATCTCTTCCCACTCCTTCTTCTTGCAATAGTCCACGGAGGCATGCCTGAGACCCAGCCACTCTCATTAATCTTATCATTAAGCTCTCTCCCAGTCAGACTGTGCTGCCCTCACACAGCTGCGGAGCTTTAAGAAGCTATGTCAATACATAAACACAAGGGTATTAAGCTGGAAAAAACAAGAGCCGGGAGGACGGTAGGAAGGCTCAGCCAGTGGATGTGAGCAAATTTATATAACAGCCATAGTACCGAGGGAGGAGTGTGAGAGGCAGAGAAGTAGAGGAATGAATGATACATCTAGGTTTGATCTGAACCCTCCAAGTTCTCCATTCTGTTTGATGTGCTTTGAGTGTGCACATTTTAAAAAGCCTGTGGTGATTAGCCTTTCTCTGCGATATGAATAAGACCTCGGGGGAGCAGCAACGTCTAGACTTTAGCTGTACCGCTGCTGTGATGTGACTTATATTCTCTTTGCAACTCAATGGCAGCAGTGGCTTCATGAAATCTTATGCTAACAGGGCTCAGATCCCATGTCTGAATGCCATTGAAGTGAGATGAGGACACAGCCAACAGGATATCTATGAGTTTCTGACCATTTCATAGTCCAGTAGTTAATTTCAGAAAAAATATATTTTTGAGTTTCCAGGTAGGAAAACCACAAGAAAGTTTAAAGTTTTAGTCCTTTGTTAAAATCTGTTTTTTTTCTTCATTTAGGCATACTTGTGTCAGACACTGGAGCTGTTTGGGTTTGTTCTATGTTTGCATTCCTGTTTATCTGTGCTTGGCTTAAGTTATTCTTTTCTTTAAATCGGTTGTAGTTTTACTTGTAATTAGATTCCTTAGTTGTATTTATTTCCTTCTCACAGTTTTTTGTTAGAATTATGTTTTTCCTGTTTCCCTGTTAGTGTACAGTCGTGGCCAAAAGTTTTGAGAATGACAGAACTATTAGTTTTCACAGTTTGCTGCAAAACTACTTTTAGATCTTTGTTTCAGTTGTTTCTGTGATGTACTGAAATATAATTACAAGCACTTTATACGTTTCAAAGGATTTAATTGACAATTACATGACATTTATGCAAAGAGTCAGTATTTGCACGGACAAGCCTTTTTCCAGATGCCCCAAACAATCGGATAGAGGCTTCATCGGAGAATATGACTTTGCCTCAGTCCTCAGTAGTCCATTCACTGTACTTTCTCTCTTTAGGAGATGATCCTGGCGCTTGGTGGACTTTCTTGGACGCCCTGAAGCGCCTTAACAAGAATTTAACCTCTTTCCTTGAAGTTCTTGATAATCCTATAAATTGTTGATTTAGGTGCAATTTTAGTAGCCACAATATCCTTGCCTGTGAAGCCATTTTGGCTGCACACGTTTCTTTGCAGGTCACCATGGTTAACAATGGAAGAACAATTATTTCAAGCATCACCCTCCTTTTAACATGTCAAGTCTGCCATTCTAAGGACTTTGCAATTCATCTGATCACTGTTCATAACATTCTGGAGTATATGCTAATTCCTATTATAAAAACTTAAGCAGCAACTTTTCCAATTTCCAATATTTATGTAATTCTCAAAACTTTTGGCCACGACTGTACACTCCTCATTTGCTCCTTCCATGCCATCAAACTCTCTCTCCTTCGTCAGCCTGGCCTTCTTCTTCTTCTTCTTCTTCTTCTTCTTCTTCTTCTTCTTCTTCTTCTTCTTCTTCTTCTTCTTCTTCTTCTTCTTCTTCTTCTTCTTCTTCTTCTTCTTCTTCTTCTTCTTCTTCTTTTTGTTTAAATGGCGGGTGGCATCCAACTTAAAGGTGCATTACCGCCACCTACGGTGCAGGAGTGTGAGTCGAAGTGAGGAGGAAAAAAAACAAAACAAAAAAACAAACCTAAATTCTATTAACTAACTTACTTTTCCTAACAAACTCTAACACTAATTTATACATTTTATTATTTCCATTCAATACCGTTTTCAAATTCCAATCTCCATATCCTTTAATTTTTAAATTATCTTTTAATATTTCTCTAATTACTTTATACTTACTACAAAAACACAGTACATGCTCTACAGTTTCCCTTTCTTTCCCACACTCTCAGAAACCTGTTTGATGTTTTCCCATAACATACAAAGTGCTATTTAATCCCGAATGTCCTATCCTTAGTCTTGATATTATTGTTTGCTCTCTAATATTAAACTCCTCTATCTTCATCTTACCTACTTCTTTCTGTATATTAAATAAATGTCTTCCCTTTTTTTCTTTTATCCACTTTTCCTGCCATTCATTCCTAATTTTCACCTTAATTATAGATTTAACTTCTTTTCTACTAAAAGGAATCTCTATTCCTATTTCCAACTTTAACGCTTGTTTTGCGTAATAATCTGCTATTTCATTTCCCTCTATCCCTCTGTGCGCTGGAACCCACATGAATCTTATTTCAATTCCTAATTTATCAGCCTGGCCTCCTCTCACAGCTGCAACTTGTTCTAATTAGTCACCTGCTCTTCTTTCAGTAATGAACTTCCCAAGTATGTAAGCTGCTCTCTCTCATTCATTCTCTGTTGGATTCTACTGTTGGTTACCTTGTGGGCATGTGTGATTCAGCTTATACTCCAAGTCCTGTTTTTGTAAGTCTCTTTTTGAATTAAACTTATCAATTTAGCACCAATGGCTCTCTATGCTTGGTTCCTTTGACAAAGCCTAAAAGCTATGACAATTTTTGTCTATAAATTTGTGTTCCTCTCTCTGTAAATGGTGTGGAGATAAATGTGGGTGCAGCATACTGTTTGCTTCTTCTTCTGTAACAAAACATTTCGCTTTTATTCAGTAACATTAAGAATGGAACAAATGTTAATCTGGTTGAAGTTTTGGGCTTCATTGAAATAATCTTAGATAGATCAGGTCACATTTGAATAGTTAGCATAACATAAGTGATCGATACATTCAAGATTCTTTTAAAAAAAGTGATGCCCTCGAGTTTAGCAGTGCATATCAGAAACCACCAAATTTTCTTGCTGCTTGCACTGTGCATGTCTTATGTAGACACCCACACACTGTTGATTGGCTATAAATATAACCAATAAAAGTAACATTTGGGGAATAACTAATAATCTCAGGTGCTCATCTTGTCCCCCAGGCCATGCTACCTTGAGCAATGTACTTTATTCCCATATTAAAAACACCACTGACCTCAGAGTCTTTTGGTGCCTAGTTTTCTTTCCACCCCTCATGCCCCTTTTCCACTAGGGTTGGCTCGGCCCAGACATGGTCGGGTCCACCGCTATTTAGTGTGTTTCCACCACCTTTGTCTGGGCCCGAGCTGACCCCTTTTTTCGGACCACCTCTGGCTCAGTCCGAAGCAGCCCGAGGCGACCCAACACACCCATCTATGGACTGACTGGTCCGGTAAAGTAATTTCACTCTCACTCCTACCCACATAGTGGTAGCCACTGATTTGCCTGGCGGTGTGCGTGTGAAGTGATGTCACAGATATTGGCAATGCATGGCTTCCAGCAGAGTCCAAAACATTGCTGGGGGAAACCTAAAAAAATTAAAGTGCAGACCAGAAGCAATGGAAGTGCTTTGCAAAAATGGACTGCATTTATAGTGAAAGGTTGGCGAGCAACGGGAGAGAGAGTGTGTTAGATACCGGCTCCAGCATCGGCATCTCTAATGTTGGATAACGGTGAGTGATGGCTGATTTCTATTGGAACTTTTGGTATGCTCAGCCTGCCCATGTCCTCGGCCACTCCCGCGTTCCTGAGATGGCAATAGAAACACAACCAGGCCGTTCTGGGCAGGGCTGAGCCAACCCTAGTGGAAAAGGGGCAATAGTATTTGAGTGTATAGGTCCCCACAGGAATGGTGTAGCACAGGGGTGCCCAATTTTGGTCCTCAAGGGCCGGTCTCCTGCATGTTCTAGTTATTTCCCTGGTTCAGCACACCTGAATCAAATGATGGCTCATTAGCAGGCCTCTGCAGAATTTTGACATGCTGAGGAGGTAGTTGGATGATTTGAATCAGCTGTGTTGGACCAGAGACGCATCTAAAACTGGCTGGAGACCGGCCCTTGAGGCCCGGAATTGGAGACCCATGGTGTAGCATGTATAAAAAGAGTCTTGTCAGCAGTTGCTGATACCTACCTACCTCTCAATATGGTCAGCTGGTGTGTTTTTAAACAGCTATATGATTATCCACTCTCTTGAAGAACTCATTTTGTGTTTATTCCTGGTGGTGTGGATGATATTATAATCGCAGTGGTCTGAATTGTGTTTAGGTGGCATAAAAAATCTTAAAGAACTGAATTATGTTGCTTGAAAGACGTGATCTCAGAGCTGTAAAGGGGAATCAATTAAGTAGGACTTAAGACTAAATATTGTCTAAAGTGAAGTTTATGCAGTAAAGCATTCAACTGGCACCCTGCAGGAACTCTACACGTCTTTACCCCATGCACAATGCATGGAAGTGAGTGAGCATCCCACATATAAAGGAACATCTCAGTAAATTGTAATATTATCAAGAAATAAATTGCATCCACCCATTATCTCAACCCGCTTGTCTGTGCAGGGTCGCGGGAGAGCTGGTGCCTATTTCCAACAGTCAAAGGGGCAAGAGGCAGGCTACAGTCCATAACAGTCAAAAACCTTTTTTTTGTTATTTCATTTAAAAAGGGAAACCAATATATTGGCTGTCCCCAGCCAAACAGACATCCCACCCTCCTCTGACCCACAACTTTCCTGTCACACCTCGGATTTTTTATCTTTCACCTCAGTCATGGACTCTTCTATTTCCACAAGTTTTTCTTCAACCAAGTCAGGATATGCTGCTACCCCCTTTGCCTCCCCCTCCCACTTGTCTGTCTCTAGAAGTCAGGTGAAGTGGCAGCTGGAGAGACTGAACCGAAACAAGGCTGCATGTCCAAATGGTGTCAGCCCCAGAGTCCTAAAGGCCTGTGCACAGCAGCTCTGTGGGATTCTGCAGCACCTCTTCAACCTTAGCGTGACCCAGGAGAAGGTTCCAGAGTTGTGGAAGATATGCCTTGTACCAGTACCAAAGAGAACTCACCCATCAGTCATCAATGTCTTCAACCAACCCACTGTCATCTGGACAAAGCAGGCAGCACTGTGAGGATCATGTTCTTTGATTTCTAAAGTGCATTTAACACAATTCAAACTGATTTGCTTTGTCAGAAACTCCTGAAGACACAGGTGGAGCCCTCAACAATCGCCTGGATCAACAACTACTAACAGACAGACCACAGTGTGTGAGACTGAAGAATTGTGTGTCAGACCAGGTAGTCAGCAGCACAGGAGCACCACAGGGGACCGTACTCTCACCATTTCTTTTCACTCTGTACACCTCAGACTTTCAGTACAAATCAGAGACCTGTAATCCGCAGAAATACTCAGATGACTCCAATTGTCGGGTGTATTAGAGATGAACAAGAAGCTGAATACAGAGAGCTGGTGGACCGCTTAGTGACATGGTGTGGAAGAAATCGTCTTACCTTGAATGTGAACACAACAAAGGAGATGATTGTAGACTTCAGAACAAACAGAGCTAAGTCAAACACTGTTTCCATCATGGGAGAAGAAGTGGAGGTGATTGAAGAGTATAGGTTACTGTAAATACCTTCGAGTTCACCTCGGCAACATACTGGACTGGAGGCGCCACAGGGCAGCCATTTACAAGAAGGGATAGAGCAGACAGTACTCCTTGAGGAAGCTTAGGTCCTTCAAGGTTTGCAGCATGATGCTGCAGATCTTCTACAAGTCTGTTGTGGAGAGTGTAATCTCTTCAGCCATCATCTGTTGGGATAGCAGCATCAGAGCCAGGGACTTAAAGGGGCTAAACAACCTGATAAAGAAGGCTGGTTCTGTTCTGGGGACAACTGTGGACCATCTGGAGATGATAATGCAAAGAAGGATTCTTCATAAAATTAAGAAAATTATGGACAACCCTGAGTATCCTCTTCATGAGACTACCTTACAACAACAGAGTGTCTTAAGTCTGAGGTTTCCTTAGTTTTGCTGCAACACAGACCACTACAGGAAATCATTCCTGCCCACAGCCATCATGATTTACAACAACTCGTTAAAGAATTGATTGTATGAGCTACAACAACAATTAATTTCCCTCTGGGATCAATAAAGTATTTTTGTATTGACTTGAATTAAAGAATGATCACATACAGAACATATTATTTAAGTGTATTTTTGTTAATGTACTGTACATTATTATGGTTTATGGCTAAATAACACCCAAAATTTAGTGTCATCTGAAAAGAACATGATGGACCACTGAGGGAAGATGCTTTTCCTCATTGGTCCAGGTAAGTGACTTGTGATGTTGTCTCAGGTTCAGGAGTTGCAAAACACAAGAAATGCAAGCCCATGTAGCCCATGTCCTAGATACATCTTTCTGCTGTGACTTTGAAGCAAGACAGTCCCCGCAGCTCCCTCAACCCATTGAATGGCCTTTGCTTCACAGTGCTCTCAAGAAAATTCTTGTGCGCAATTCTCTGGCACATCTTTTCTTCCACTTAACTTTCCTTCAATATGCTTTGATAAAGCACATTATCAACAGCCAGGTTCTTTAGAAATGACATTGTCTTACCCTCCATGTGGAGGGAGTCGGTGACAGTCTGCTAGACAGTTTGTTAGGTTCCTTGGGTGTTTGAGCTTTGAGTTTTTGTTAATTCGTTCCCTTATTCAGTTTACATTATTCCTTTAGTCTATTTCTTGGTGTGTTACTTGAGTTTTCCCTTCCACTACATTTTCTCACCCTCAGGTGCTCATATGTTTGGTTTCTCATGTTTGTGTTCATCCCCTTATTTATTTTCTTAGGTTCCTACTGTTACTTATTATTAGTCCCAGTTAGTTCTATTATATTCAATTTCTCTTTCTAGTCAGTCCTCTCTAAAGAATCCTTCCTTGTAGGTTTGTTTCCTTAGTACCGTTTTCTTCACTCTAGTGCTCTCCAGTTTCTCTTAGGTTCCTACTTAATTCTTATTCCTCTTTAGTTTAGTCCTCTCTCTAATCCCTATGTTTTGCTCTTGGCCCTCCTCTCCATTTCTTTAGCCATTCTGCCTTGCCTCAGCTGCTGATTGTTTCCACCTGCTCTCTCCCTCTCACCTGCAACTGCTTCTCCTAATTAGCCCTTAGCCTTCTCCCTGCCACTTGCACGCCTGCTCAGTATACTTAAGCCCTTCTCTGACAGTCACTGCTCGCTGGTTCGTCCTCAATCTTCCCGGTCTGGTTCCTGGTTTTTCCCCGTCACTGCATTTTCTGTTTTCCTGAGTTCTGTAAATTCTAGTTCCTTGTTTTTTATTGGATTGTGTTCCGATAATATACCGTCTCTGAGGGTGCTCTGAGATGTTAGTATGAACAGGATGAAAGGCAGCCTAAAATGCAGGAGACCAAAGCAACTTACCAGCTTTGTTGGAGGAATGACCAGAGTGAGATAGATTTTTACCCAGCTCACAATAAATCAGCCACCAAATATAAGGTTTTTGTAAAAGGTGTTGAGTTTCAATAACCGCTGGTTTTACAGTGGGACTGTAACTTAGTTTAAAACACTACCTGACTAAAACTACCACTACTAAATCACTATCTGAATGGCATGACTCTCTGCTATGAAACCATATTGAGCCATCTTGTTAAATTTAAGATTAGTTATGAATAGTGTTTTTCTGTCTTCCTAAGGTTTGGGCAGTTCTTTGAGCCCACCTTTACAATGTGCCTGCTTTTAACATCGGTAAAGTAGTTCTAATGAGTTATTGAAAAACACATTATATATATATATTTGAATGACATGCAATAGCTGCTATTTTAAACTGTGGTGCTGTCATTCTGACACCTCAGAGCCCAACTGTGCTTTGCACCCTGTTTTTGTGAAGGACAATGACTGAATCACACAATTTTCTTGTTTCCAAAGAGGTGGGAATTATTGAGCCAAAGCTCTCAATGAATCATTGAAGATCTCCAGAGTTTGAATGGATGCAGTAGTTTCAGGCCTGTTCTGTTCACTCCTACAGTATAATAGTAGGCATGAGATGTCCAATTTACAAGTCCGTGTAAGTAGCCATACCCAATGAACATTTTCACATGTTACATTTATGTAGCTGACTTATGAACATATATATTAGGGATGTCTGATCTGATTTAGACTATATCAGATATCGTTAAAATATTGAACATCCCATATATATATAGATAGATCTCTATATATGTGTGTGTGTGTGTGTGTGTATGTATATATATATATATATATGTGTGTATATATATATATATATAGAGAGAGAGAGAGAGAGAGAGAGAGAGAGAGGATTACATGAGAAACTAAACTCATTTACTAATCTCTATTCAATTCCCCTTACTTTGATACCTTCAAATAAAGTCTAAAACACACAATTGCTGTTTGTCTTTTGGGACTATTGGCCTTTATTGACAGTTACCAGACAGGAAATGGGCAGAGAGAGAAGGGGGGATGACATGCTCCCAAGGTCTCAAGGTTGTGAATTGAACCCAGGAGAGTTCAGGGGGGTGCTACACCACTTGATGCCAGTTTTGTGTTCTTAAATAATTTTGGAGATGGACTTCCAAGTAATGTTCATAGTTTATTTAGGCTGTCGATTCCTAATGGCTTTTAAGGCCTTGATCTGAGACATTTTGGACCTAACTAGTCACACAAGCCATTATTATGGTGCAGTGTGTGGGACACACCAAGTGACAAGAACCATCAGAATATCTATAGAAGTTTTCTAAGAGAGATTCCAGATGCGTATTATTTAACCTCAGCATAAATCCAGCTGTCCTGTAAAGAACTCTGAGGTTTGTTGGAGAACATTGGTGAACAAACCGCATCATGAAGACAACAGCAGACAGGTCAGGGAGAAAGTTGGAGAGAAGGATAAATTAGGGAAAGCTTCTAAAACAACATCCCAAGCTTTGAGCAACTAACTGACCAATGACCAACAGGCACCCCTGCAAATCACTCTGAACGCACCATGCCCAAGTTGATATATGGTGGTGGAACCATAATGCTGTGGGAATGCTTTTCTTCACCAAGGATAGAAAGCTGGTCATGCTTGATTAAACAATGATTAAGCTAGATACGAGGCAATCCAGCAACAAGCACATCCATGTGTTGTAATAGCTCAGTTAGAAAACTTATTTCACAAAATATTTGAACCATTCGTCATTCCTACATCAATTCCTGAACTCGGGAAGCCATGACTAAACTAATTGTATCCCCACTCGCCACATCGGTCCTTTCACAATTTCCAACTTGTAGACCTAAATCCAGCTGAGGAAAGGCTTAGCAGTTGCAATCACCACTAAAAGTGGTTCAATACGTTGAGGTTTGTGTTTGTAACGTGATTCAAAATGAAAAGGTTTAAAGGGTGTCAGTATTTTCGCAAGCATTTCTTTACTTTGTATCATCCGAGTTCCCAAAAAGCTTTCCATGTAGGTCTTAATGTTTGAACTAAAGGACACATTTCTGCTTATCATAGTGTAATGCTGATGAATATGCGTCTATAATGTATTCGCATTGGTTCTTTGTCTTTGTGTTTCAAGCTCCTATAGGTGATTCTTGCTCCGGGCAGAACAATCATTCAACACGCTTAATGGGTCGCACACGGAGCTCGTTAGCTATGCGCAGTCTTCATTAACATACAAATTCAATTAACTTTCTCTTGGGAAAAAAGGGAAAAGGAAAAGGGGAAAAACAATTCTTTTGTGTGATGCCTGCTTTCCCTGCATTATGACTTCCACTCAGTCACAGGGAGAGAGGAGTGAAGGAGAATACCAATGTTATGGTGACTTTCTCCTGTTTTTGGCTTGTTGATGAATGCTGTATGGTCTGTTGCAAGGTGATTCAGTTCAGCCAGAAATGCTTGTGAAGGAAGGGGAGCGAGAATGTTCTGTTCTTAGTAAAAAAAAAAAAAAAAAATAGCCTCTCAGTTATTTGTCTTCTGTCATTGACTTGGCTGGACTGTAGCTTTTTTAGTAAGTCATCGTGTAACATCCCGAGGAGACAGATGTGGCAGGAGGGGCATGTTGATTGAAGGTCGATTTTCAAAGTGGGCGAGGGGATACTCCGAATTTTCAGTAGCTGTGTTCTAGCAGGAAGCCCTTCATCCACCGCCATGCATTCTATGGGCATAGCTCTTACTAAGGGAATTGGTTATTAGAGGCAGGCATTGTGTCAGAGGACAGCGCAGTAAATACCAGCAACCCTAAAGGGCTGATGAGATAAGAGGATGGCGTGCTTGTGTGTTTGTGCTTGTGGCCACGTCTCTTTCGCTGCGCCCTCCTTTTCGTGGCCCTGGGGCAGCAGCAAGGTGCCTCGGTCACATCAGTGTATGACTTCAAATTGCTTGTTTGCATATTTGACAATTAAGCAAATTGATTTCCCAGGCAAATGTCTGTTTTCCCAAGGTTTTTTTTCTTAATGCCGTGTCCATCCTTATATCAAACAGGGTTCAATAATGGCAGGATCTCATTTGCATTCCATTAATTAGACATTCACATCAAAAGGTAATTAGCATATATAGCGTTTTTGTGTTTTGACAGAGTGAACGCTGTGGCGGTAGCTATAACTTTTCCTTTCATTTTGCTTGTTTTTGCTATCTATGCAAATGTGAGTGCTGCGATGTGTTTTAATCAGTTGACATGTGTCTTTAGGAGCTAAAGTAGAGACAAGAACATATATTCAACAAGGCCTACCTTTAGTAGAAGGTAGAAAGGATTGTATTTATCTGCTGTGGGTTTAAAAAAACAAAAAGCAATTACGTTTTTTCCTTGTAGTTGTGATTTTTGGTAAAACTTCCAAATTAGGATTCACAATGAGGTGGAATGTAGACAAATTGTTTGGTACTCTTGAAGTACAGTTGTGTGGAGTCCTTAGAGTTATAGTTTAGGTTTTTGAAGACAGGCAATTAGATGGCTTTAAAGGACTACCCTGGTCACTTCATCAAATTTAATTTGAGGTTATTTGGTCCAGGAGACAACTTATGCAACTGCGATTTTAGTAACTTTTAAACCATTGCCAGATTTGCACTAAGCAGTTATCTATACTGAACCTGAAGATTATTTCATTGGTAAATGGAGGTAGGAGGTACTGTTATCTTTCAGTGAAAAAACACAGACTGGAACACAGAACATGCTTTACATGTCAAAGAAACTTGTATGAAAGCAACTTTTGTGCATAAAACATAAATATTATGGGTGGAGTAGTATGCTATTTTATTTTTTCATTGTCTTTCAGTTTTATCAGGAGGTTTTCTGACCAGAAACACATATATACTAATATCTTAGTATGTGTTTCACATTGAAAGACCATTGGTGGCGCACTACATCTAAGCTCCATTTCCTGTGTGACTGATTGACTTCTGTGTAAATAACCACACAACAGATCAATAACAATGTTTAGATTAGTTCCTTGAAGTGTTTTTTGGAATATGCAAATGTTTAGAATTATACACAGAGGGATGATAGTGGATCATAAACTATATAAAATATGCAATAATTTACAGGCTATGTGGTGGAACGGTTTACATTGTGAATAAATATTGTTTATCTCACATTGTAAGAGAGCTTAAAGCCAAGACCTAAAAGAAAGTAGCTTTACTTATGTTTTGTCAAATGTAAACATGAATGCCATTTGTATTGCCCATAAAGATGATCTTCATGGTCACGTTATAATAGCTTCAGCCTGTAGCATTGTTCCAAAGCAGCAGCTAGATGACTAGATATACTTTATGCTAACATTGCATAGATTTCTTTCGTTGTTTTGGTAAGTTGAAACTCAGAATATAAATGTTCACAGATGTTTTGCTGTGCAACACTGGCTTTCAAAATATATTGGGTGAAACAGAAATATCCCTCATAAATGCAAGTGCCCGGATAAGTATTTTGATCCATGCAAACATGGCTACCATTAGAGATGGGTATCAACCCTCCCACTAGGCTGCAAGGATAAATGGGTATAGGTGTTGGCGTTGCATCAACCTCTGATGTTTTTGACATCTGAGTTATTCTAAGATGGTAGAAGTTTGCTTTGGTCCTCCCCCCTCTTGATCATCAGGAACCAACTAATCTAACATACTAGAAAAGATGCCAAGAAAGATATCCACTGCAGGTAAGATATTATCTGCTACTAACTTCTTACAGAACCTTACTTGAAAAATCCTGAACTATTAGAATAGTTGTTTTACCTGCAGTAGGTTTATCTATTTACAAAAGATATTAAAGGCATAGTAAGTAAGAACATTCTGTTTGATGTTGTTTTCTATGCCATAAAAGTTTGTTGGTTGGAATACAGCAAATCAGTGATTTTGATGAATTAGTGCGGTTGTCCTACTAAAATGGCAAATGACAAAAATTATCTTCTTGCTTGTCATTTATGCGGTTACTTCTTTGCATTGAAATTGCCATTGTCAAGGCTATCTAAAGAGAATATGCAATGACTGTTGTTTGGACTTATACTATTGAACATCCTGGAATTGTTCTCTCTAGAGTCATATTTTATTTACTGCAAGCTGAAACGGACGACGAATAAAGAACAGTCTTGGAAAAACAAAGCATAAAAAACAATTTCAGTTGAGTACATTACCCATATATTTAATCAGAAAAGATGATTTGATTGAATACTACACAATATTACAAAAAATATTTTTTTAACCTATCCAGACCATTTAATTCAGGTGTTCAAACTACTTATGTGGTCCAGTGTCTAAAATCCAAAGCCTAGACATGCTGTCCGCTGCAGTAGACTTTTGCAAAAAGAATGGGTTTCCCAAAGGAGCATAGTGAATTCAATCTTGGTACCCTGTTACAATGCCACCTGTGCAATAAGTTTGTCTGAGAAAAAATGTTTCTATTCTAGAGTCAAGGTTACTGATATTAAAACAAAGTGTAATTGGTTAGGGACGACTTTAGGTGGTTAGCGATCTAAAACTAAAGAGCTGGTTGGGTGGATGCTGAGACACAGAGTGCAGAGGTCACCAACCTTCTGCAGAGAAAGCAGCTATAGACCTCAAAGCTTTATGTGGCCTTCAGATTAGCTTGAGAACAGGAACAGGATGTAGAGCACTTTATGAAATTAGTTACCATGACCAAGGTGCATTCAAACCATATATCATCAAGTGCAAGAACCCACCACTGGACTCTAGAGCATTGGACACATGTTCTATGGCATGGAAAATTACACCTCTATTTCTGGCAATCCAATGGACAGGGTTGGGTTTGCCATTTACCAGAGGAACAGCACTCGGCGGACTATCTTGAGTTAACTGTCAAGACTGAAACAGACAGAATAATAGTTTGAGGCAGTTCTTGAGGATTTGGCTTCAGCATCCTTAGGTTGAGTAAAACAAACACCTAAGGCCCCAGCATGCCAAGAGAGTTTGGATGATTTCATGCAGTTTCGGGATGGGGTTTTCCTATTTCATTATGAGTGACCACAAATGCACAAGGCAAGGTCTGTAAAGACATGGATGAGCAAGATTGGTGCAGAAGAACTCAACCAATGTTCACAGAGTTGTGATCTCAATCAGACAAAACACCTTTAGAGTAAATTAAAAAGTAGTGAGTGTGTAAGGTCTTCATGTCCAACATCAGTATCTGACCTCCCAAATGCACTTCTGAAGGAATGCTCAAAGAGTGGCATAAACACACTGTTAAATATTGTGGAATATCTTTAGCTTTTATAGCTGAAAATGGTGGACCAACATCCTATTAAACCCATATTACCAGTGGAATATCGCTCAGGTTCATATGTGTGGGAAGACTGACATTTTTACAAACATTAATAGTGTGTCTGATTTAACTGGTAAAGACCTGTTTTATTGCTGCAGCTCAATCTGACACATAAAACTAGAAAAATCCAACTTTTGATTTGAGTACACTAAAAGAAAAATTAAATAAGAGAATAACCTATTGTAGTTTCTTAACTGAATCACAAAATCACAAAGTAAATGTATCTAAATCATTATTAAATAAAGTACCTTGACCTGGTAGCTTTATGGTACATTCATATTTCGGATTTTTCAACCAGCTTGTCAGGGCTGATTAAGCTGTGCATCAACATCATCCTGTTTTGTCTGACCGCAGTGGTCTGAGCAAAGCATGTCTGCAGAAGGTTAAACATAAGACTCTCTGCTCTGTAACTTTCCAGTTCAGTCATGTCAACAACAGTTTCTACTCCAGCAAACTGCATCATTTCATGTGAAATTCTCCAACCCTGCTATTTACATTTTCACACATTTCAAATCCATAATTTAAGATTGTTAACTTGATATATTAGAAGCTCATCAGTAGCTTGCAGATTTTTTTAATAAGTGGATTGGACTCAGGATTCAAAATGCTAGTGTCAAGATCAAACCCAGCAAATTGTGATTGACATCTGTAGTATGTAATGATTTCAATAAGTGCTGTTAAACAGATGTGCTTTCCACTTAGGAATCACTGATAAGTAAATGAAGCACATGTGGATGCAAAAACGTACAGTACTAGTTCAGTTGGAATAATGACCCCCCCCCCCCCCCCCAAAAAAAAAAAACAAACAAAAAAAAAAAAAACACAACTTGTCAGGCTTTGGAATAAACAGTTTTGTTTTCGTTTTTTTATCAAGCAGATTTTAAAAATAGCTCTAGGATTAATGCTTATAAACTGATTTTTTTTCCCACAGCTGTGAACTCTACATAGCAACAAAAGCTAGAGCGGGAAAGGAAGAAAAAATGAGTAAACAAACAAGGCTGGAGAGATGGGAATCAATAGAAAGATGAGCTCATTCCTATTGGAGAAGCGTGTATGTACTTGCTAAATCCCTTTAACCATCCATTTTTAGAGTGAGCTGGAGAGTATTAAAAAAAATAATGGAGAACGGGAGAGAGGTGACATCATCAGTGGTATCAGAGGGAAGAAAGGGCAGCAGTCAAACAGATGGTAGTTTGTTTTTGCAGGGAGGGAGTGGACTTGATGCTTTTGGAATTTTCTGAAGTGACGATGTGAGAATTTCAGCTGATCTGTTGTTCATAAGTCATGGGAGGTATTTCAGGCAGACCATCAAGTACTTCCCTTGGGGAAAGGGAGTCTGGTGAGTTAATAGAAACTCGCCAACCTCTTTGTTCCAGTCGGAGGTCATATGTCCTCGAGCTAGGTTGTGCCCCGTGGCATGTTTTTCTTTATTTTCTTTCTGTGAAATAGAGTCGGTGTGTCTGTACACTGTGTTTGAGCCTATGTGTCAGATAGGCCAAATCCACACACAGACACACACACAAATATAAGTACCATACACAGCCTAGTTTCTCAGAGAAGCCTCTTTGATTGGGAGTGGGGTTCTCATCATATGCTACAGCTTTTTTAAAAGGACACAGTGGCTTGCAAGAGAAAGTGAAAATGAGATTTTGGCAATATTTTTGAGAACATGAAGAATACTTATTACTTAACAGGCTTAATAAACAATAAATTATCTTTTAAAGTATTTGAAAGAATAATTCCTTCCAGTCTGATTGACCCCATATATTGCAATTGTTGTGTTCATTCTAAAATGATCCTAATGCCACAAAAAACACCTTCCACCAAACTCAATCTCTGTTTTTAAGAAACTCTCTTCTGTGTAGAATCAATCAATCAAACTTTATTTATAAAGCACTTTTCAAAAAACAGTTGCAGCTCAAAGTGCTTTACAGAATTAAAATGACTCCACACAGACCCAACCTCCACGCACGCACAAACTTAAGAGCAGCAATAAAAAGGACATTGGGCTGAGTACAGATGAGCCAGGTTATGCCATCAAAGGAGCCATCTGCACCTGCAGGGGGCCCAGAGTAGGCAAGGCTGAGACCCCCACCTCCACCCAAGCGCTACCTGGAAAGCACCCAGGCAGCCACAGGCGACCACCACTCCTGAGGCAGAGGGATCCCATAGAGGAAACACTGGAAGGAAGATTAAAATAACAGGTTAAAATATAAAAATAAACAGCGGACAAAAATAAGATTAAAAAGTAAAACACTGATAAAATGTATTAAGTAATACATTCAGAGCAATTAGACTATAATGATTAATAATCAGTTAAAAGAAAGGCTAAAAAGGTGTGTCTTGAGCCTAGCCTGCTCTTAAAAACATGAACATTCTCTGCGGCCCTGAGGTCCTCTGGCAGCCTGTTCTGGAGGTGAGGGCCATAAAACTGGAAAGACGCCTCGCCATGAGTGTGTCTCCTGACTTTAGGGATGACAAGGAGACAGCTGCCAGAGGAGCGCAGAGACCGCGAAGGTTCATATGGTAAAAGCAGTTCTGAAAGATTAGAAGGCTCAAGACCATTAAGAACCTAAAAAACCATTAAAATAACCTTAAAATCGATCCTAAAACATACAGGGAGCCAAAGGAATGAATTTAAGACCGGTGTAATGTGCTCCCGCCTCCTGGTCTTCGTCAGCACACACGCTGCTGAATTTTGTAGAAGTTGTAAACCTGAGATATTCTTTTTGGGAAGACCAGAAAGCAGGGCATAACAGTAATAAATTCTACTGGGGATAAAAGCATTCATCAGTTTCTCCGTGTTGGCCCGAGAGAAAATGGGGCAGACTCTGGAAATGTTCTTTAGTAAATAAAAAACGATTTCAGTAATGTTCTTAATGTGAGATATAAAAGAGTCAAAATCATGCCCAGGTTCTTCACTTGTAAAGAATGATAAAATGACAGTGATTTTGAGGTTTGGTAAATGTTTATCTCTCTGAGCATCAGGACCAATGAATAAAACTTCAGTTTTGTCCTGGTTGACCTGGATAACTTTTTCTGCCATCCAGGATTTGATTTTTGAAATGCAGGTAAAAAGTGCATCCATTGGCCGTGTGTCATCAGGAGACACTGAGATGTACAACTGTGTATCGTTAGCATAACTGTGAAAGTTAACTCCATGTCTTCTGATGACACTGCCAAGAGGGAGCATATACAGGTTAAAAAGCACTGGGCCTAAATTTGAACCCTGGAGCGCACCACATGTGATCTTGTGGACCATAGAGGAGCAAGTACCTAGACTTACCATAAAAATATACTGTCTGTGAGATAGGGTGTAGGCCTAAGCCATTTGTGAACAGCACCAGAGAGGCCAATCCGCTCTAAACGGGTTAAAAGAATAGTGTGGTCTATTGTATCGAAGGCAGTGTTTAGATCCAGTAGAACCAACACTGTCACCCTCTGTGCATCATAGTTTAATCTAAAATCATTTAAAATCTTCAGAAGCGCCGTCTCAGTGCTGTGGTTTACCCTGAAACCAGACTGAATTTTTTCCAGGACATTATGAGCATGAATAAAATCATTAATTTGAATTTAAACAAGCTTTTCTAAAACTTTGCTTTAAAGGGGTAAATTAGACACCGGTCTAAAATTGTTAAGATCATTAAAATCTAAATTTCTTTTCTTCAACATGGGCCTCACTAGTGCCCGTTTAAAGGCGGCAGGAAAGACCCCCGTCTGAAGGGAGCAAGTCATCATGGTTAAAATCTCATCCCTAAAAGATCCATAAAATTGCTTAAAAAAGGAAGTGGGAATCGTCTCCAAAACACATGTGGTGGGCCTCACTGAGGAGAAAACTTTATCAAGAGTCCCAGCTTCTACCAGGACAAAACTGTCAAGCATTTCCTCTGGTAGAGACACACATTAAGATTTGTATGAAACCATGTTACTTTGAGAAGATAAAATATTACATCTGATTGTGTCTACCTTCCCTCTGAAGTGGTCTGCAAACTCATGACAAAGTGTTTGATGGGATTTTCTGAAATGCAGTAGTAGCACTGTTAAAGTTTGTCAAAGGTGGGAAAAATAATTTTGCGATTATTTTTATGTTCTGAGATGATTTTGTAAAAGTATGCGTTTTTTGAATTTCTTACTGCGTTATTGTATAATTTGAGAAGATCTGTGTATATTTGATGGTTTATCGTGGTTTTACTTTTCCTCCATTTTTTTCTCTGCCACCCTATCTCTCTTTATTTTTCTGAGATTTTCATTTCTCCACGCCGGTGCAGCTTAAGAGCGCAAACTTTTAACTTTTAGTGGAGCAAGCAGGTCAAGAGCGGACTGAAGCCTACTGTTAAAATCATTGACAATAAAATCACAGGGGGCAGGTAAAACAATAGAAGGATTCTTTTAAAAAACTTCCAGAAAACCTGCAGCCACTTCAGGGGTTAGATGGCGCTTCCTGACAGTTCTCACAGAGGTCTCCTGCTGAATAAAACAGGTGATGTTAAAAAGCACACAGTAGTGGTCAGAGACAGCCAAGTCAACAACAGAGGACAGACTGGTGGACAGGCCATATGTGATGACCAAGTCCAGGGTGTCTCCTCTGTTGTGAGTCGGGTGCATGACATGTCGGCTAAAATCCATATAAGTTAGAATATTTAAAAAATCTGTTGATAAAGGATCTAAAAGATTATCCACGTGTAGATTAAAATCACCAGCTAAAATTATCCTTTCAAAGGAGTTGCGCAGAATTGATAAAAACTCGGAAAATTCTTGAATAAAAAGTGTACTCTTTTTAGGAGGTCTATAAATTGTGACGCATAAAATCTGAGGAGTTCTAAAAATAGTTGCATTATATTCAAAAGTAAAACAGTTATCAAATAAGACAGGTTTGGCAGAAAGTGTTGATGAACTTTTAAAAGCAGTTCTGCCTCCCCTTTTGCTACTTGTCGAATAAGTGAAGCTAAAATTTGGTGGGGAGGCCTCTGTAAGAACAACAGGGGCATCTGCATGTTTCTGTTAAAAGTAAACAATGGAGATTATGGTCTAAAATCAGATCATATAAAAGTTTTGTTCAGCAGAGAGCGAACATTAAAAAGTGCCAAATTAACAGTGATTGGAGATGGAGTGACTGTATGATTTACTGAAAGTGGGACTATTCGTAACTGTTTGAGATTATTGGGATTGCATTTCTTCGGTTTATGATCTTTAGTCCGCACTGATAATGATAGGTATGAATGAGGTAGAACAAGGTCCAAGTCCAGTGTTTGAATTACTATTTAAATCAGGGGTGAGTTCGTAGGAGCAGGGAACCTCTACAGATCAGGATGTGGAGGAGGGGGCAGAGAGGGCAGGGGCAGCTGGGGCCGGTGTGGTAGACAGGGTGGGAGGCGTGGGCATGCCAAACTCATTGCCAGCATGCGGGTGCCATTTTCGTTCAGATGAAGCCCATCTGCCCCAAACATGTGCCTCATGCCCCAGAAAGTGTTAAAAATTGTCTATAAAACCAATATTGTGAGTCACGGTGGTAAAGGAAAGCTAAGTGTTAAGAGATAAGTCTGCTAAAACGACCAATTCCTCTGCCAATGGTGGGAGTGGGGCCAGATAAAAACAGATAAAATCACGCTTCAGGCGCTCAGACAGCTGCTTATAATTGTCATTGGGTAGAAGTACCCAGTTGAAGTCTGATCAATCTAATTTTGAACCAAACTTAATGAAATACAGTCTAATCTCATTTGGAATGTCATTCGGAAGCTTAGAAGCAAATAGCAGATGCAGCACCATTAGAGGCTAATGGTTAGCCAGCCACAGTCTTCTCAGTGTTTAGTAAAGGATGCACAAGCAATTTAAAAGTGATGGAAGCTGATTTAGTGGCTTTATAACCGAGTGTCGGTCAGCCCAATGAGTCTTTATGATTGACAGAGCAGCTAAAAACAACTACTTCCTTTCTTACTTCAACATAAGACTAAAACACAACAGTGTGTCAAACCTGAAGCACAATTCTCCAAATCTGGGCCTGATATCTTAAACTTATTGAAAGATATGTTATGCTGAAAGCATATAGATAGACTGTCTTTAGTTTGAGGAGAATTATATGTGTGTATGTGTTTTAATATCCCATTATCATGTGCCATTGGAAAAGTCAGACCCTCCAGAATTTTGCGGCACTTTTTTGTCATTGTTGCGGCCTAAAATGCCTGATTTTGTGAAAAGTTGTAACAAAAGTTGCAATGTTTTTATTTGTATATTTACGTTGTGTTAAACCCTACATTCTGAGGATCCATATACAAAATAAAATTATGCAGGAATAAATGATAAAATTAGAAAATGTAGCAAAAATACTGTAAGCTGATTGAGGCTTGGTGTCTTTTTTATGGACCGTCATTTTGACTGACAGTCAATTTTTAAAGCGATAACTAACATATTTAGTAGAACATATTTTTTATTCATTTTCATTAATATTCAGTCTGAACAAACTAAACACAGAATCCACATCTTTCCATCACACACCAAGCAGATCATATATAACTTCTTCTTCGCAGTGACAAAAACCACCGTCTGTGGCCGTAGTAACCTGGTCTGGTATCCCGCTTGGCTGCAATGCCCTGTTGGACGGGGGGCATCGACTGGGATGATCCTCCCAGTAACTGAACATCCACCATGTCATGTTATCAACTTTTTACTTTCTGTACCATGGAAAGTACTCCTATGTCAGATCTTCTGTTCCTTCTGTGTCTCTGCTCTGTCTTCTCAAACCCCCAGATTGTCGTGGCAGATGGCCGCTCCTACTGAGCCTGGTTCTGTTGGAGGTTTCTTCCTGTTAACGCCAATGACTTACGCAATCTGCTGGGATTCCTTAAAAAGGAAACGTTTTAACTGATTGGAATGTTTGTATAAATGTATCGAAATGCCTTGAGATGACATCTGTTGTGAATTGGCGCTATATAAATAAACTGAATTGAAATTAACTACATATAAACAATGAAATTAAACGATCGCACTCAAAATACGAATAGTTCACCTGCTGTGGCCTGAATGAAGAGTCTCATAACTTGATGTTGTTCTGGAGGCCGAATCTGCGCTCTGCTGGCAAACTGTAGACTGACAAGTGCCTTTAGAGCCAAATATTTTGAAATTGAAGAGATCAAAAGTCGGAAAGACTTTCTTTTTTGCTGATAAACTGCATAAAAAGCGCTGTCTACATGTGTAGTCATTATTTTGGCATTTTAGTGCATATTATTTAAAATATAAATGTTTTGCCTAAAACCATCAGTGTGGCTCTCTCTTCAGGTTAAAAGTCTGCACTGCATTTAAATGTGAATCAGCCATTGCTATTTTCTTTCTTTTGATATGTGAGTTGGACGATACGTGTGGTGTCAGATGCACTGCCGCTGTGGAGTATAAAAGCAGTCAAGTGTCAGCCACGCCTCCGTAGAGAGTTAGAGTTGAAATAGCAAGCAAGTGTTAGCAGCCCACCTGATGGGCTGAAAAATGCTCTGCTCTGGTCAGATGAGACCAAAACTGAATTTCATAGCCAATGTGCAAAATGCTGTTTGTGACAGAATCCTATTTGTAGTGGCCACATCATGCGTCAGAGTTGAGGAGAGGTTTGATTTAGCTGGATACAACATTATCCTGGAACAAAATCTGCTATGCCATAGAATACATGAGGCTGGGGTGGTGATTCAAATTCCTTAACATGAAGCCAGAGCTACAGTAGAATGGGTTGGCTGAAAGAAGAATGACTCAATCCTTAATCCATGTGTCATTCTCCTATCATTTCACAACCATGCCCTACGTTGTGTTGGTTCACAATAAAATACACTGAATTTAGTGGTCATAATGTGACAACATGTGTAAAAAGTTTAAGTGATAGTTTGGCGAAGCGATGTGGGTGTGAAATAATCACATCCACACTGCCACAACAACCTGTTAAACTCGAGGTCCCCCAATTGTGGGACCGAGGGAATGACTTTTTTAAACAGGCTTGAGACAACACATCACCTGACAAAAAAAATAGTAATAACGCACATCAAATTAAACAGCACACCACACGCTACAAGGCTATCTAAACTATTTTGACCAACCACAAACACAACTCAGATGCCACGTAAATAAATATTTGCGAACAAACTCGTGACATCATAGTTTTGTCAACCCAGCCGCCACATTTCTGGCTCTACCGCAGCAATCCTTTGTGCAAAATACCCAATCCACCCCTCAAATGAAAGCAGAGAATCTGCCGATTCCAAAGATGCATCTGCCAAGACGCTACACCAAAGCACGGCGGAGATATAGGCCGAAGTATAACACAACATGAAATCGCTTTTCAGAATCACAGTAGTAAAATTTGCCCTACCTTTGCTGTATTGGCGTGTAAAGATGATTTCTTTGGAAAATAAACACTTTGTCTGATACTTCCATCTCTTATGCACCATTCAAAACTTTCTGGGCATTTCTATTACGGTTTTTGGTTCCTAGAGAGTGTGTTTTTAGTCTGTTCGCCGAGAAGCCTGGCATTCCCCCCGAGGCTCTGTTCTTGGCTCCCTGGTTGGCTGACTGTGTTGTCAATCTTGTTTGGCAAGTTTTAGCGTTATTCTACTGGCTTCTAAGAATCCAACGAGGTGTCGCTCATGCAAATTGACCAATCCGCTGCGGGGGTAGGTCTTTGCGTAAAATAAAACTACCAGCCGGCAAGGCATGCGCATTACGCAAGAGGGCGCACGACGCACAATACAAAAATATACATATAAACATTATTGCATTATAATCTGATTTTTTTTTTTTCAAAAGTGTTTTAGGTCTACTGAACACTATGTGACATTAAGATGACAAATATAACTTTTACATGACAAAAACAGAAATGGTCCTTTGTGCCTGTACTAAAACCTCTCTAGTTTTGTCCTGCTTCACATAATCAGTATCAACTTTTGCTGAGATAATGTCCTATTGTTGTATTTACATTTTATTGAGTAACCACTGCCATTCAAGCAATATCCATGGAGTTTTTCAATATAAAACATGTTTTCTTTTAGGGTAAGCAAAAAAACAAAAAATGTCTGCTGTGTTCCATCTTCAGTCTCTCCTAACCAGTAAAAGATAATATGCATAATGACATCTATGATCTATCAATTCTACTCAATGTTACATTCACAATGACACCACAATGGTTCAAAAACTCCCTTTGATTGCTGAAATATAAAATTTTTTCATGGGTAAGCATTTTTCGAGAAACAGGCTTCAAAATAGGCCTACGTTATCCCTCCAACTGCCAATTTCAAGAATTTAGCGATTTTACTCAAGTCATCACAACAGTTATTTCAGGCAGTGTTGTTCATCTACTGTATGAAGAACATAATTTTATTTTTGTGAAAAAACAAACCCTGTAAAATGACATAATTAAACTGATACCCTTCAACAACACATTTTTTCTCATTTAGTGTATGAATGAGCGGTGGGTCTGACAGTGGTGTACTTTCTGTTATTTCTTATCTTTCATGGAAAGTGTAAAAATGAGGTTCATTACTGGATTGAAAATAACTAATAGTTGTGGCTTATGCTTTGGTCTAATCACTGTGTTTGTTGATAGACTCCTTAGAGAAGGAACACATTTTCCTCCCGGTCCCTAATGTAATAAAAAGCTTTTAACAGCATCTTCAGATGCATCAGGATTTAGCTTTTCCCTATTTCCTTTGAATCTCCCTAATTTCCATATTTAATTAGCCCGGCTCATTAAATGCCAGGCACACAGCAATGTATGCTGGAAATAATTGCATGCAATGTTATAGACACAAATTATCTATAATGTTCTTGTGTGGGTTGCGACACAACACGCAGGCCTTGTTGATTAGCCTGCTCTAATAGACATGCCATTGGATTTGTTTGTCTTATCTGTGGGGATATGAGGGAGCACACCCTTGGGTTCTCAAATGTTCATGGTTCATATGAGGGTACACGCGCGTGTGTGTGTGTGTTTGTATGTGCGTGACAGTCTAGTCATCAACTCTGTACCATTTTACAGAGTGAAACTACTCGTCAACTCTAGTAAAAGCATGGCTGAAAACCTGTAATCATGGTCATGGCAGGAAAAAAAGGCATTGTCATCATCATACACAAACATGCACACTCCTGGCCATTAGTCTAGGAGATCAGAGCCAAGATACACCCCAACGTCTTCCTCCATAGTTCTGTGTTTGCCCTCTCTTTGATCTGTGTGCCAGGAGCAGAGCTAACAGTTTTCTGAATGATCCACAAGAGGACATTTTAGCCATTTATCTCTTGCGCTCTAAGCAGCTTGCGCTCTAACCACTTTATTTTATTTTTTACAGCTTCACACAAATATTCCAAGCCCTTAAACCTTTTCCCAGTTTTTAATGTTACAACTGAAATCTTTGGTATATTTTACAGGAGGTTTATTTGACTGACCAATGGAATGTAGGACATGCGTGTGGAGTGCAAGAAAATCAGGACATGGTTTAAAAATGATTTTTTTTTTATTGTTCCAGAACTGCAGGATAATTTAGATGTCAAAACCTTAAAAAAGAATCAAACTTTTATTTCAGTATTATATATTTTACAGATAGCCAATCCAATTAATTGATTCGTCTAGATGACGCATCAGACTGCGCTTTCTAAGACTGGTTAGAGTTTTTTGTACACTTTGTGAATATCTAACAATCTGAAAAACATATTGATAGGAGATATTGATGCAAAATGGATTTTAAAAAACTATTAAATAAACAAAATATATTATATAAATATAAATAGGTAATAAACTAAACTCTCATGCTCTTAGAGAATCATTCAGGATTACATAAATACAAATTGTGCTGTAGCATTTCTCTTGATAGCAGATAATAAATGCTACGATTAAAGTAACAGGGTTGGAAATTGATCCTCATATTAACGTATTTTCAGGAACACATGTTAGCTGCAACATTAAATGTTACAGTTAATGTCAAGAAAAGAACGAGTGATTCTAATGCTAAAAACAACCTTTGAATTCATTTGTCTCATTAAAGGATTCACCTTTCATCTACTTGTGTTGTTAGCATATGGGTTGGTGACATCATTTCCTCTTTGTCATGTGACTCGATGTTTTTCCTCTACCTCTTCCAAAACCTACAGGAACAGGGTTGTGGACATGTTGTGGGACACAGTGGGAACTTTGGTGCATTATTATTATCATTTAAAACATGTTAATTGCTCTCAGCAAAATCATACAAAAAATTGTCTTTAAAACTTTTTTTCTTGGGAAGACGGAACAAGAGAAAGATGGCATAATAAGGGTTGCCTGACACCTGTTTGGTATTTTGAATAGACATTCTGTTGCAGGACAAGTATAAATTAATAAATGAAAGTGGTTGGAATTTCAAATTGAAAAAATCGGAAGGGCTCTTTCATGAAATAAACAACTTTTCCACCTTTTCCATCAACCAGTTACGATCAAAATCTTGACTGCTATGTTGATTGATGCTAAACCTTACCAGATAAAATAAAACTTTATTTAAGTTGACATTAAACAACACACAGGTTGACTGGTTTCACTTGATTTTATTGAATGGGTATTCAAGTGAAAGAGTCTGAATTTCTATGCTATGTTATATTTTCTTCATATTGTATAAAAAAACTTAAAGCCATGTATTCTTTTCCTTCCTTTTCGTAATTATGCACTACTTTATGTCGCTCTATCAAACAGAGTTTGTGATTGGAACGTGACAGACTGTGGAAAATTTCAAGGAGTTTCAACGTTTTGCTATACAGACTGATACAAAAGGGATGCTTCCCTTGTCTTGCTCTTGAATTCTAAGCAATCTCTTCTTTTTGTTACGTCCAATTAAAGAGCTACTCCTCCCTGGCACCTTCCCTCTGGCTAAAATATATGTTTACAGCTTTTGCGTGGTATATTCCACATCAAACATCTGAGGAGAACCGTGGGTGATTTCTAATCACGTGCCATCCTGAGACATACATGGATCACTTTGACATTCACAATTAGCTGTTGTCAGCCTCCAAAGGCAGTCGTGCAATTTAGTAGGTACACATTATTGTCGCAAATGGAAGTGGCAACGGTCTGATATGTTATTTGAAAGCGGCGGTATGGCAAATTGTATTTGACCTTGTGTTAAGTAGGCTCACTCTTGATAGGTGAAGACCCTTTTATTTTAAAGAGATAATTGGTTTCTCCAGAATGTTGCTCATCCAAGCTCGTGAAATGTTTTTTTTTTTTTGGGGGGGTAGAGGGCTTTGATTAACCTTGTCAGAGTTGTTGACATCTCGAGAGTGTGCCATTCTTCCATTTATGTCATTTCCCTTCATCGGATGCTAAGCATAAGTGTTAAATTAGTGTTTTTCTTTTCGACTCTCCTTCACTTTCACGGCAGAGACAATATATTTCAAACAAGGGTAGAGACTATAACGATTAAGTCTCTGAGTCTCAAGCTTCAGAAGCTGTAATAGAAAATGACTCAAGAGGTCGAGCTGGGAGAGGGAAGGTCAGGTTCTGCGGTCTCTTTGGTCCCCTTGCTGTGGTCTCCCCACACTTGGCTTTCAGACAAGTGTATTGTGCACGAGGCTTCTCTGATGTGGCACCATGATGATGAGTAAGCACACATCTGATGGAGTGGGTATGCGTGTGGTATCCAGAGCTCTGCCTGACATATGAGGAAAGAGAGAGGCGGAATCCACCAGGGAGATTGGTATATATATTACACAGCGTTTTACTGACCAGATTTCCCCCCCCCCCCCCCCCCCCCCCGGTCTAATTAGAGGACAGCTGTGGCTTCTACCAGTTACGTAAGCTTTAAAGACCTCCTGGTGAAAAAGTCATATGTTTAACATGACACATGTAGGGAAGTTGCTCATAAGTGTGGCCCCAGCTCAAGGGTGTACTGGAAGAGGAAGAGCTCAAGTGAACTTTCCATATGGTTTTTCTGCCCTTTTTGTTTGCTTTAAATTACATTCAGGACACACTCTGGTGATGAACTGTAATGCTCTCATTCTCAAATTGATTCAGCTTGTAGAAACTATTCCATAGCGCATCAGTGCTGCAGGGAAGCTGGTGGGAAACATTAAAGGAATAACAAAAAAAAAGTTCATTCAAGCAGAGTCCGAGCCTTTGAGGTTTTTCTCGAATTCAGCTTTAAATATACAGAAGAAGCATTGTGGTTCCTCATGTAGGGCTTTGCACAACCTTTTAGGAATTTACGTAGAAAATGTGCTCAACTATTGGAATTAAAATCTCCAGTAATTCTCTGACTCAAACATTGTTCATGTCATTGCAGACTCGGATGACCTCAGTATGGAATCATCAGGGGAATCTTTCGGCTAATGAGGCAAATCAGAAAAGAATGTGCTTCTGCTTGCACTTTACATGTGGGTTATGACTTGCAGGCTTAATTTTTACATGTGATGATCTGCTATGTTAGGCATTTCATTTCAAATGGGTGTTTCCCATAAATTTAACATTATGTAGACTTCTACAGACCCTTGATAGCTGAAAGTTTCAAGTGTGAAAGGGAGCTCCAGAAACTTCAATTAGTTATGTAAGTATTCAGTCATAAACAGGCATACAGGCTCTCTATTTACTAGCTCTTTAGCTAGCACAACTAATCTAACAGTCATGTTTTTGGAAAGTGAGAGGAAACCTAGAGAGAACGCAAACATGTACAGGGAGAGCACAAAAAATCTGTGCAGAAAGACACTGGTTGTCATTCGAAATACGGACTATCTTACCAATTGTTGCTAAGCAGCTATTGGCAGGCTCGTGTTGTTTCCTACTCCATTTAATGAAGTCAGAAACAATCTTTAAACACCTCCCATGTACAGTTATAAAGTCCAAATTATAGCTACATTTAACACATGGTGTTGTTTGGTGGTTGAAGTATCACTTTTTATCTGAGTATCTGAGACACTTTAAGTTCAAAACTTGGACTTCTTTATGTCATGGGGATCACGTACACGTTTTAATGCTTCCTAAGCATAACAAATGTAGTCACTGCAATCATAAAAATCAATAATGATTTCATCCTTAGTTGGCGCATGTGAATTTGTTGTAGAGATGCCCCAAGAAGTCATCACATTGGAACTTGCAGGGGGTTGATCGTAGACCATTTGGTCAGAAACTAAAAACCCAAATGCTTGTCTGGTCGTTGAAAGCAGTATATCTAAGCGTTACCAGGTTGCACAAACCACAACTCTCTTCAGTGTTGGAGTTGTTACTCAGGGAAGACCCAAAGTTAGCTATTTTCACTAGCATTTGAGATAAAATTATTCTTGACAAAAGCATGTGAGCTGTTTATTCAGGTTGTAGTTTTTATCCTTTTGAGGTTTTTCTGTCATGAAACATGCAGGATAAAAAAGCCTTATTGTAATCCTAAATGCAGGTTTAGGACCAGAGGACGGTAATTTAGTCAGACAACTGGAGAAACTCTGAGGCGATGTATTTAAGTTTGTTCAGACTGTTGCTGCCTTTGTTGCACCCTTTCAGTGTGGGTGGTTTCTCTGCGTGTTCATGTTTTTGAAGTGGGATTCAATAGTGCCTCTGCCCTTGATCCTTCTCACTCCCTCATACTTCTTCCCCTCTGTTGAGTTCTTTCTTCTTGTCTCTCACTCTTTTCCTACTTTTTCCCTACGTCTGCAACTCCCACAGAACTCCCAGGCAGCTCGGATCCAGAGGAAGTCCTTCCTGGGATTAATACACACACACATGCACAAACTTCCTCGTCAGATTTACCCCTCTCTCATCTGTCCTCCCACAGACATCCTGTTTGTCTCCTGCAGCTTCTCAGCTCCCTCTGACGAACGCAAGCCATGGAGCCAAGGCGTAAACACAACAGCCGTTTTTGAGAATAAGGCCACACAGAAGAAAAAAGAATCCCTTAAAACTAAAACAATGATTCTTGGCAAACGGTTTTCCAGTCACCTATTCTTTTTCTCTCTGTCACCTTGTCAATTATTCTTTCTACATTTAGAACTTGTTGATGCCCTGGAAGAAAATTCTCAGGAGACAATGAGTTTTCAACCAGCTCCAGGGGCCTTTCCAATCATATTATTGCTTTACTGCAACCTGGAATGATTGCAACCTTGCTGATTCTTTTGCAATCAGTTTCTATTATCTCCCTGTGCAGTGGTAGGCATCAGCTTTCCGTCTTGTCTTCTCATCCGTAGTGGTCTATCCAATCCATTTTACCCATCTGCCAATCTCCATCACTTCGATCTCGGTTTGTCCCCTCTTCTCTCTCTTCTCTGCCTCCCTTCGCTCCATCCATGTCTAATCCATTACATCTTCTAATGACTGCTGTTTCGCTGTATGAAGAGACGTATGCCGCGGATTGGAGTTTCTAACTCTGTGTGTGTGTGTGTGTGTTTGTATCAGTTAGCATTATCTTCCCACTTTTCTTGTGAAGCATTATCTCATTTACAGCAAGAAATTACAACCAAATCAGGTGTATAATGACAAATGTCAGGCAGAAAATACTTTGCTTGTGTATGATCTCCAACCGCGTTTTCAGTTTTTCAGCAGACATTATTTCGAAGTAAATGTAGTTTGAGTCTTTCCTCAAGTAGTCTTAGTTCTCTTTTGCTAAATATTAATTAATTGGAAATTATTTTTCAGTAGTCGTTGAAAAATCTCAGAACAATACTTGACTGAGGCACTATTATAGTTTCTGAAGCAAATGTTAAACCGAACCAAAGAAAAGTAGCAGTTGTGCAACTACTTAGCAACCCTTTTAAGTTTCACATGTAATTTTTAAGCATCATTAATACCAATATTAATTGTTTAAAAGTGCTGGCAGGCAGCTATGGTCGATTGCTGCGCATGCCAAAAAAACTGTTACAAACACAGCTGCACGGCGGCTTCCTTTTTAACATTTGCAGAGCTTTTAGCTTTAGCATCAGCAGCCGAGAAAACGGAAACACAATTTAGCATGTTTATAAGGACTATAAGGACATATTTTATGGAGATTAAAGAGAGGAAAGTTAAAGAAAACGCAGAAAACATGGAGAAACCTTGCATTGCAGGAGTAGAGTGACCAGTCATCAAAGTTACAAATCAAATGTTCACATCAGGCTCAGTGGCCTGTTAGCACTCAAAAAGTTAAGAACCAAAGTGAAAGAAACAATTTATATAGATTTATCCTGAACTCATTTTGTCCACCGCTGTGAATTGGGGGGGGTTCATTATGCTCTGACTGGGGCAGGCGGCAGAGATACTGTCCTACTCTCTCGCTGCGGAAAAAAAGAAAAACTCTGTTATGCTGATGTTTTTATACCTGCGATATCTCTGAGATCCCACTGTAAAACTCCTCCTTCCTGACAACTGCGCATGAAGAGAGGTTACTGCAGAGCTTTCTGTGATTCAGAGTTTTTATCAGTCTCTTTTGCTGTGTGTAGTTCAGTCCTTTTTATTCCTCCCATGCCTGGACCCAACACTAACACCAACTGGTTGATCCATAAAACCCATAAAGTAAATTCAGATGACTTGAAACTTTATTTTGAGAGGAGGCTGAAATTCAATAATAAGATAATCTTGTGACAACCAAAGAATCTCCAATGTTTTTCTCTTCATAGAAGCTACACCTGGTCTGGCGTTCTATTTAGCTGTGATGCCTTCTTGGAGGGAGGACCAGATGAGATGCTTCTGCCAACAACTAAACGTTCTCCCTCTCCTGCTATTAACGTTTTACTTTCTTTAACATAAAAAGTACTCCTACATCACTTCTTTTCTTTTTGTGTATCTGCTCTGTCTTCTCAAACCCCCAGCCGGTTGTGGCACATGGCCACTCATACTGAGCCAGGTTCTGCTGGAGGTTTCTTCCTTCAGCAGGGAGCTTTCCCTCTCCACTGTCTGTGGAAAGATTACTGTAAAGTCAACGACACAACGCAAGTGATTGTTCACTGTTGCTACATGCTCATCCAGGAGAATGAAACTCCTTAAATATGAAACTTTTTTTTAAACTAATAACAATTTGAATGCCTTGTTTCAAAAAAAAAAATGTACTAGACATATTAGGTAAATACCGTTCCAGCATCAAATCTCCTAAAATCTATTACTGCAGCATATGTGACATGATCTCCAGCCAAACCCAGCTACCACAGACTTTCAGAACATGTCAGTGAGATATCCTGATAATTACATATGTACTTTGCTACCAAAATGTGTACTTTGCTACCAAAACTACCGAAATCCTACGCCTTTGTCCCGAATTACCTCAGCAGCCTGAATATTTGCGTGGTTGGCACAGCAGGGGGGTTTGTCCTATTTTCTGAGTAATTTATGCGATAACTGTTTGATTACTTGCAGGCCCCCTGTGATCTTTAAAGTATATACCTTGTTGAGCAAAAGCAAAATAAAAAGACTAAATCCAAAAATGTTTCAGCACACGCATGAGTCTGTTACACTGTAAAGGCATTAAATGTGCAGTCATAGAAAGCTAATGCGTAAGAATTGTAAGTATTACCTGAATAGGCAGAAATATGGTCTTCATGCTCCTATCTCACCTTACCACACGCAGCATGGGTCGTTGGGGTGGAATCGTAAAATATAAAACATCTCTTCATCCAACAGTTATGGTGCCCTGGAAATTGTAAAGGGCCATTCTGAGACAAATTAGCAGTTGTAGTTGCCCCACCGGAGCCCCCTCTATGCCAGCCAGCAGTGCTCCCCTCTGATTTAAGATCATGAGCCTTCAGCGCTCAGCCACATCCACATGACAACTCTCTCCATTCCCGTGCTTTATGGAATCATCACTGTCGCCACCCAGTAAATGAGCACAGCAATGTTTAGGACAAATGCCACTGTTCAATGGCCCTGCGAAACAATGCTGGTGAATATTTCATGACTATGAAAAACCAGCTTAAAATGAGGGGGAAGATGAAAGCCCATTTCCTAAAACCGTGTGGGTGTTTCAGTCCCTGTACCTTGCAGGGAGGCGCCAGGATTAACAGTCAGCGCCGAAAGCGCGGACGATGAGTTGTTTGCGTTGGAGGGTGCAGTTTCCTCAGAGCAGTGAGGTCTGGCTGCCAGTAAGGCTGTGGAGTACGCTGGCTGTGGCCTATGCTGACTGGCTTTCTGCACTGTGTCTGTGGAGGCAGAGATAAGAGGTGACAAAACACATAGCTGACACACTCTGCTAAAGGGTGACGTCACGGATGGGTTTTGTGAGCCTGTGCAAATGTGCTATGTTTTTGCCTCAGCTATTTTAGGAGCCAGCCGACATGAGGCTGGACTTCCAACAGGATTCAGGGGCTAAAGATTCAGTGAAAGACAGACAGAGGAGCAAGTTGCAGCCTGTGTGGATGAGGGTAAAAGGGATAACGCTGCAGCTCAAGGTTGCGAAAAATTCTGAGCCAATGCTATGAACAATTCCATGAGCTAATGATAGAAGTTGGTTCTTTTCCATCTACTCCTCTCACATTTTCACAGGCTTTGGTCCCATAAAACAAATCACCATATGTATTATTAATCAAAACATCTCCTTTCCTCCCACCAAGTTGACTCAGCCTCAAAGACCTCCCTTACCTTGGAGGCTGGGCCAGTCTCCCGTTGAGGCAGCACCAGGTAATGGCCTGTGAAATGACTGGGCTTTTGTTTGTCAGGACGAGTACTGGAGGCCCTGGCAGCTTATTTATGGATCTACTGTGGTCTTTCTCCCGGCCCCTGCACCTATAAATACACGGGGAAGGTTAGGCTTGCTAAAACAAACAATGATGTTAGCCTGGGATATCTGAAATAGAATTTGCAAGTCTGCAGTTGACTATAAAAAGAGCGGGAATCTATCTTTAAGTGGTAGAGGACAATGCCGTGAATGCTGTTGCAGTTCTAGGGATGACTTCAAGACCAAATGAGACAGTTTAAGCTTCAATGAACTTCAAAGTCTTTGACCTACTACTTTTACTGCAGTTTGTTGTAATATAAACTTTGACGCTGACAGTGGCAGTGGGTTGTGTTCCCCCTTTGTAATTTTACAATATTTTCATTGTAGCAATGCAGCTATAAAATGAGTTTATTATAATGATGTCATTATAAAATAACTTGAGTTAAAATTATGTAGCCAAAAACATCATTTTTGGAGGCACCAGATGAAGTAAACGGGTAAGAAAGACTTGGTGAAAATTTAAAGCGAGAGAGCATATTTCTTTGAAATTAAGTTGATTTTTGCTTTAGAGCATTATCATTTCAATACTGACCAAATTTGCCTTTTTTGTGGAGAAAACAAATGGACCTAAAATATTGACTAATGGGGTCAAACAAATCCCATAATACATTTTTACCAGTCAGTTTTTAAAATGATGATAATGACATATTTAAGAGTGTTTATTCCTATTCATTACAATTAATATTCAATCAAACAAGCTGAACAGAGAATCCACGTCTTCCTGTCAATAGGCAAATTTTCATCAAAACAAACGGAAATCACATGTGGGGTGCCCCAGGGCTCCATCTTAGGCCCCCTCCAATTTAATATCTACATGCTCCCCCTAGGCCAGAATATAATAACCAAAAAGATTAGCTACCATAGCTATGCAGATGATATTCAGCTTTACATTACAATGTCACCAGGTAACTCTGAACCCACCCAAATCCTAAATAAATGCATTGAGCAAATCAATGGATGGATGTGCCATTACTTTCTCCAGCTGAACAGAAACAAAACTGAAGTAATTGTGTTTGGACCTAAATAGGAACGATCAAGTGTCAGCACACAGCTTTCATTAATAAAACTAGAAACTACTGATCAGGCACGAAACCAAGGTGTCAGGTTCCGTGGATTTTGCTATGTTTTCCTTCCACTTAATTTCCTTCTCCTCTGTACCCTAAGCTGCTTTCTTGTTTTGTTCCCTTCTGTTTGTGTTTAAACCTAATTCTTTTCCTTATCTAGTCTTTTCATGTTAGATTATTCTCTTGTCTTTATTAGTTTATTTTCTCTAGTGTTTCCTTAGGTCCCCTTCCTAGACTTATTATCTTTAGTTAAGAGTTTTATGTCTCCCTACCATTCTACCTATCTTCCCAGCTGATTGTTTCCACCTGTTCTCTCCCCCTCACCTGCATCTGATTCCCCTAATTGGTCATTGGTCTCCTCTCACTTCCTAATTTCCTCCTCAGTATAAATCCTACTCTCATTCAGTCACTAGTTGCTGGTCTGTCGTCATTCTTTCCCTGTCTGGTTCCTGTTTCCTGCCCAGTTCCTGTTTCCTCCTCATCTCTGCTTTTTTGGTTCTCCTAGTTCTGTAAGTTTTTGCTCCTTGTTTTTGTTATAAATAAATCATTTAAGTTTTATTCTTTGCTGCCTTTGGGTCCTTAAATCCAAACATGACACTAGGTGTAGTTATGGACTCAGACATGAACCTCCAAGGTCAGATAAAAGCAATCACAAGGTCAGCCTTCTATCAACTGAAGAACATAAATAGAATTAAAGGACTGATGTCGCAACGGGACCTTAAAAAACTCATCCATGCGTTTATCTTTATTCGGATTGATTACTGCTGCAGTGTCTTCACAGGTCTACCTAAAAAGTCAGACAGCTGCAGCTGATCCAGAACGCTGCTGCTCGTGTCCTCACTAGAACCAGGAAAGTAGAGCACATCACCCCAGTTCTAAAGTCCTTAACTGGCTCCCTTTAGCTCAGAGAATAGACTTCAAAATACTTTTACTAGTTTATAAATCACTGAATGGCTTAGCACCAAACTATGTTGAAGACCTGTTGTCACCGTACTAACCACCCAGACCAATCAGGTTTTCCAACTCTAGCCTAGTAATCATCCCTAGACTCAAAACCAAACATGGAGAAGCAGGTTTCAGTTTTTATGCTCCCCATAAAGGAACAGGGGACAGGATTTGTAAATAAAATAAACATCCATGTCCATTTTTTTAATGCTGTTGGGTGATGAAACGTTATAAACTAAAAAGAATGAGCCCACCCACGTATCGTTCCATTTTCTTAAACTGGCTGTGTGCTGCAAAATGTGCTGCAGTTTGGAGCCCGAATTTCCGACGCTGTCCTACGGATGTGACGTCAATTGACACAGCTTGTGCGTTCTCGACAGCTTTAAAAGAGGAAGAAAAATGGTCGCAGACCTCCATTGATTTAATTGTGAGAATGGATTCTTCTCTTCTGCAACTGGGAAATGACCAACGACGAATCACAGCCCACCAAAAAGTGGCACTAAGAAAAAGAAGTATGTCACTGTGAAGAGGTATGTTTTTTTGTGAAGCGTTGGTGTGCGCTCCCGTGCTGCTGGCTGCAGTTACTTGCAGCGCCGGGCACGTCGCTCGTGAGTTTCGTTTCTTCATTCTGCCCCATGCTCCTTTAAATGGAACAGACTTCCTGATGACTGCAGAGCTGCGGAAACACTGAGCTGCTTTTTTAAAACTAAAAACTAATCTGTTTAGAGCTGCCTTTGAGTAAACGATTAATGGCATTTGTATCATATGTGTTCATGCTTTATTGTGTATCATGTGTTGTGTGTTTCATGCTAAATTGCTGCTTTTAATGTCCAATGTTATATTTTATGTTTTTTTTAATTTATCATCAAATCATATAAAGCACTTTGAATTACCCTGTTGTTGAAAGTGTGCTATACAAATAAAATTGCCTTGCCTTGCCCACATCGTGCCAACACACATCAAACAGATGAGTACATGTATTAAATATGAACTGTTCACCTGCTGTGGCTAGAACACTGAGCCTCACAACTTCATCCAGGTCCACAAGGACCTGAATTGCGCATGTGCTTGTATGTAATCAAATGCCTCAAGTGGGATTGCTGCAGAGACTATTGTCATGAGGTTTTGGACTTTTACCTAGGACAGACAACTTATTTAATGGGCAGGGAGGTTGATGTTGTTCTGGAGACTGGAGTTACAAGCGTCACTTCAGCCAAAGTTTTATTTCTCAAATTGAGGGGATAAGATGTCTGCGAAATTCTTGGAATGATGCAAATAGGTGGGTGTCCACTGTATTTGTGTCCCTATTTAAATATCCTCAAGACATTGTGGACAAAATAAATTATTGCACTACGTCTTTATTGCTGGTGAGAAAAATTATTCTGAATGTTGTTTGATAGTTCAGTTCCGCTCTAGAATGCAAAGAAAGTTGTTGATATTGTTATACTCTAGGTTGAACAAACTGGAGATCCACAAAAACAGAAGTGAGTGATTACCAACATCAAAAAAGACTACTCTTCAGTTATCCTCCTAAATGATTTCTCACTACCTTTAGGATTTGCTGTTTCAGCTGCATGAATTTCAGTTATTTTAATTGGCCTCTTTCTTTCCTAAGGGTTTGATGCTGCTTCACAGCTTTTCTTTAGCTCCGAAACACTGATGGAGTGAGTGAAGATCCCTCTCTGTTTTTGGCTGTCAGGGCTATCTTTCCAAAAACATCACTATCGGCCTTGAAAACCCATAAAGGGCAAAACAGTTAGCTCCTGTGGAATCAAACCTGCTGTTCATCCCAGCTGTGAGAGGAAAAGGGGGAACAGTGGGAAGGAGGGATAGAGGAGGAGGGTTTTGGAAGGTGTTATGTTGCAGTGTGGTGCCAGGGGAGCTGTGAGGCTTGGCAAAGAGGTGAGTGTGCACATCTCCAGTTTCTCTTTGCTGGAGAAAAGGGAGGGGAAAAAAGTGCGAGGGGAGAGGTGAATGGAAAGACAGTGAGCTGCGAAGCTACATGGACATATGCCAGGAACAATTTAGCCATCCATCACTCTCCAAGCCGAGTCAAAAGCTAAACGTGTGACTCTGTTTCAGAAAAATCCCTGGCACCTTTGGTTTATCATATCATTATGGACGTGCATCGCTGAAATGACAACCCCTCAAAACATTTTGATCACAGGTGTAAATAAACCGCACCACTCTGTCCCGCTGGGTTTATACACTGCAGCTGACCTCATATGGCTGAGGTGATACAAGACTGAGTCTGTGCAGCATTGCCCCAAGTGGTTGGATAGCGAATGTTTGGAAAGATATTCTCAAATGATCAGATAAGCGAATATGATTTATACAGAAGAATACTAAAAATGTATTTTAAAAGAATTGGAGACATCCTCTAACTGAAGGGTTAAGACTGCTATTTTAGTTTCAATTAGTCATGTGCTTGTCTGTGATTCATTCAGAACTGAGCAGAATATCAGCTATTTAACAGCTTTATAAGAAAAATTTAAAACAAAGTAAAAATATATACATTTATTATTTGTTATATTTAGCTTTGCAAAAGGTTTAATGAATAAAAATAGACGTTTGTATTCAGCCCTCTTTACTACGATACCTCTAAAAAACATGGAAGTCCACTTTTTACTAATTACAGTCCATCCCTGTGTAATTTAATCTAAGTATAAGTACAGGTATTCTGTGAAGGCCTCAGTAGTGTGTTTGAGAACATCAGCTAGAACAGAATCAAAGAAACCAAGTAACACATGAGTAAAATGATCATTGGCAGGATTAGACTTGAGTCTACTCACATCACTCCATAAAGGCAGTTTACAGTAGAACGCATAGTCTGGCATTGAATTATGTAACCTCCCATTAGCTTAGCGCAATATATTACAAACATTTTGTCATTGTAATATTAGTGTGCGCAGAATTCATTAATTCATTCATCGGCCAAAATACTAAAGGTCACAGAATGACCCAAGCACAGATGAGAAAGAGAATAAAAAACAAAAGGTGTATATCACAACTGATATTGTCACAATATTTACTAATATTATTGCCATAGCAAGATTTCCTAAAATTGTTCAAATCTACCTCCCATCATTTTTTTGACTTAAATTACCATTGTTTTAGTTTTGATCACTTTTGTTCTATCTTGCTTTTTGTGTGTTAACCAGTAAATGAAAAAAAGCTCTTCAAATTTTTTGTCCGTGAATTCCAAAACAGCACAGAAACATGATTTTATTTCAAAAGAACACTGCTGTGGCATTGCTTCAGCAGCAGTGTCTAGTTATGGTTGTTCTGCATGTCCTTCAGTGTTAGACGATTTTTTACAACAACAAACAAACATAAGTTTACGTTGGAGTTTCCCATTTTTAAATATAAAATAAAAGAGTAAAAACATAAAGCCTCAAAGTGGCACTATTATTTGTGCATATTCATTATAGGTAGCAGTGTGAACACATATTAGGTTTCTTTACTTCTTACTAGTCAAAGATGTTTTCAGGCACTGGAACCCAGATTTGTAGCATCCTTAACATTTTGCATCACATGTAACATAGACCTAATTCAAAACCAATGTACAATTACAGTATTTTAGCATTATAAAACCATGTTATTAAATAAACTTGGTCTAGCTGAAAAGCTCCACTAATTAAACAAGTATCTCATGTATATTGACTTTGCATCCTCATTCCAACTTTACCAGATTGTAATTCCAGCCTCTGGTTCTTTACCCTCTTTCTTTGCTCCTTAGATCTCTGACTGCTATCCAATAAAGGTAATTTAAGCCTCAAAACTTAAGCTTTAGGGCAAAGAAATGTGTGAGCAAGCCATTGAGTAACTTTTAATTAAAAGTTAAACCCCAAATTATTCTTGTCTCTAACTGATTTAGATTTAAACTTTCAACCAAGACATTTGCTTTCGATACTACATGAAACTGGCATCTCTTTAAGGATAATAAATAAAAAATTTAACAATAAAACCATCCATCCATTGTCTATAGTCTCTCATCCTTGCAGGGTCCCGGAAACAATATATATGTTTTTATTCACATTGTATTAAATATGCATGTTGAAAATAGTTTTAAATGTCTTTCTCAATAATCAATAGAGAAATATTGCCATGGCTGTTTTTGCATGTTTCCATTGGTATTTTAAATATTTGTGTTTGGTGATGAGCTCTGGGACATTGAGGTTGGACGGCATCCTTGCCATCACCCTAATCTTTAGCTCACCCCACAGATGCTCCTTCAATTTCAAGTTGGGACTCTGCTTAGGACACTTCAACATTTTAATGTTGCTCCCAGTTAGAGGAAACTTGTTGGTAAAATTAAAACATTACTTTAATCCTAAATTATGAATGGGGTATGAATAATTCTGGACTTGACTATAAAACCTACACACAAGACACAATAAGAACACAATCATCAGTAGGCGTCTCTTACTGCTGAGAGAAGTCAGCTGATTAGGTTGATTTTATGAATGTTAGTTGATTCAGATGAAGTATTCAGGACGAGAGGACCAGTGATTAGTCTAATATCTCTTTGTTGGACCATTTAATTAGTCTCCCACCCAGCATGTATGCTTAATGCTGCTTTTTAAACACAAAAGGAGTAAAAGGCATTGATCGTATATGATCAATAGAAAGTTGCCTGGGGCGCTGCAGTGTTTGAACATTCACAAACACTGTTGTTGTAAAGCACTGTTCCTCACGGAATCATCTCTTCAATCCTTTTATTTGTGCTATGTCTGAGTTTGGACAGAGGAGGTGGGGATAATGGGGGGCTGAGGGCTGAGTTTAGGTGAGGCAAACAAGTCCCAGGGGGAGTTGGGTGATGACACCAGAATGAAACCGGGATTTTTGGCTTATAAGAAGTGTGATCTGAGTGTGTCACTTTGACTCACTGTCAACAGTCTTCACTCTTGTTAGATGCCTCACCTGGTGCTGGGAAGTGGCCTGCGGTGTGTCCAGAAATGGCACAGACAATTTGATGTCACCATGTCGACTGCATATCTTACTGTGTGCTGGCAATAGCCACCACTTCAGCCACAATCGAAATGCAGGGATGGGTTGCCCATGGCTGTCTTGACATTTTTTTCATCTTTCAGTACCAAAACACTTTACCATCGTGCCACTCTTGTGCACATGAAAGAAAATCGTCCAATATAAATGCAAATTTTCTGATGGTGTGAGAATAAATATTTGGGTAACGTAGGCTTCTCAGTGTAGATTATTATACTACTGGCTTTAGTGATGGCAGCAATATTGTTGGCTTTTTATTTTAAACTACATTAATCATTAGGTACTGACTGTCAATGTATGAAAAGAAAAAGTTTTCGTTATCAAAATAGAAATATTTGAGTATAGGTTGTTTTTTATTCATACGCCTTAAAGATACAGAGATAAACTATTCTAGACTTGATGTTTATTTAAAACCTTATACTTCAGCAGCAATTAAACTTCCTCAAAAAATCTTAGTATATCGCTCACATCATAAGAAGGGCCACAGTATGTTGCATGGGAAGCCTGATTTCATTCTCCAGTGCATCAAATGCTGTAGTAGTTTTTAGTTGTTTTTTGGAAGATAGTGCCACATACAGTGCCTTGCAAAAGTATTCCATCTCCTTAAACTTTTTCAATTATACAGTATGTGGTAGACCAACAGAAAGTAGCATAATTGTAAACTGCAGGGAAAATGATGCATGCTTTCCAGATAATGTGTGCTGTGCATCTGTTTTCTTCTCATTTCCTCTGACACCCCATAATAGAGGATCAGTTTATCTACAGTACAACTGCAAAACTTTACCGGAGAAGCAGCCACGGGTCGGTGGAGGACCAGTGGAGATCCTCAGCTCAGGAGGGAAAATCTTTTCATAGGACAGCTATTAGTCATGCACTCTACAATGTGGGTCTTTATGGAAAAGTGGCAAGAAAAATGCAATTTTTGAAAGAAAGTGATATAAAGTACAGTTCATCTGAAGTCATGTATAGTATGGGATACAGCAAACATGGAAAAAGGTGTTTCGTCAGATCAAAATTGAATTGAAATGTTTTGCCTTCATACAAAATAGTATTGTGGAAATAAAAACCAACACTATACATCACTGACAAAATACCAGCCCCTCAGGTAAGCTTGGTGCTAGCAACATCAGTCTGTAGAGAATCTTTGGCTATGCAGGAACAGGGAAGCTGGTCAAAGTTAATGGGATAATGGGTGGTGCCAAATACTATGCAATTCTAGAAGAAACCCTAGTGGAACCTGCAAAAGACTGAAACTTGAAACAAGGTAAACAACATCCAGAGCTTCCATGAAATACTTACAATCAAAGCAGACTGAATGTAAATCAGCCTTGGCTGTAATTGGAGGGATTTACATTTGTGTTGTTAGTAAAATGCCCATTAATGCACAATGTCTCTCTTCAGCAAATAAAGCACATTAAAGGAAATATGTTAGAATGGCACAGTTAAAGGGCAGACATAAATCCAGTGGAGTATCTATGGCTTAACAAAAAGATTATCATATATGCTTTCCATCCAATCTGACTAAGCAATCTTTGAAAGATGAATGGGGAGAAGTGTCAGACTCAAGACATTAAAACCTGGAAGAGACCAAGGGTCACGTTAGCCGAACATTTTCCAAATTTGATTCTTTTTTTTTTTTTTTTATGGTGACGCAAAAATCTGAAGGCCACATACCGGTGGTGACAGATTACAGATTGCATCCTAAGCACTTTTTTTTTTTAAGGAAATACAGCAGCAATGCACTGAACTTTTTCTTTAACTTCACTATCACATTTACATGTCGCCCTATTTACCAACTCATCTTTAACCCAGTTGCTAAGGCAAACTAACTGGTTACCATTTTCTGAATGTAAAGCTGACAATTTCTTCTGAACAAAAAAGGGAGTATTTGTTTATCAACACAGCGAATGCACACGCAAATAATGCGACACCAGCACTTTACTGTACATAGCTCCGGTTCCCATTCTTACTATTTGCAGTTATCTTGCAGTTGCAGTGTTGGTTAGTGATGTTAGCTTGTTTAGCCATGGAGGCTTACCTAATATGAAGGGATCGCTGTACATTGTTGCATTTTTTAATCATCTGCTCGTTCCAATCGCTTCTTCTGATAGCTTGCTACCAAAGTCTTCTGTTTGCTTTGAAAAGGGTGTGAGTCAATTATATTCTATAGATCTTGCACATTTTGTTGTTTTTATCAAAATTATTTGTGCAACCAACAGCACAAGACATGATCGCCTCTCTTTCTGCAGACGACGTGTGCAGTAGAGAAGGGAGTGACGTAGACCAATAAACCATCTATATAGCCTGCGACTGAGAAGAGGCGTTCAGATGGAACCATGGATGCAGTTCTGGTCTGCCATGCTGTTTACGTGATGAGTACTGAACACGGTGCGAGTTGAACTGTGGGACAAACAGGGCAGGGGTATTTCTGGGCATGAGTCAACGCGTTAAAAAAGTTAATGGCGTTAATTCTACAAATTAATCAACCTGCGTTAACGTGTTCATTTTGACAGCCCAAATATTAATTAAAATGAACGAAAATGAAATACTAATGAATATGTTAGTATTATACATTTAAAAATTGGTGGGTAAAAATAGATTATGATGAGATATTTTTGATCCGGTCAGTCAAAATGACAGACAACAAAAACTTGTAGCGTGACCTCTGATAGAAACATAACCTACAAGGCTTGCCGCTGCAAATAGATGACTTGGGAGAGTAGTGATTTTTTTGGTTTTTTTTGTTTGTTTTACACTTTATGGATTTATTGGTAAAACCTTTGAAAAGCACATATTTTCCTTCCCTTCACAAGTTTTCTATAGTTATCTATAACATGTTGTATGCAGTACTAGTTTCTCAGTAGTTCCTGGAAAAAGGTTTCGGGTAAGGTAAAGTGGCCCCACAGGGATTTGAAACATCCTGCGGAGAGCTGATTAGTTACCTATGGTAATGTTAAGCAGAGAGAATTGGTTATTAAATGCAAGTATGGATTCACAGATCAATGTATCCACTTTCTTCTGCTGACTGAAGTGAAGCTTCATCACACTCAATCAAATCAGAGTATAAAACATCTAGTAGGAGAGAGAGAGTAAAAAATCTTGTTTTGACATCAATACATGATTGATATAACCTGCATGTTCCTCATTAACCACCAGTTTTTCAGAAACCGAAAATTGTAGCATCGTTTTGTGCTACAGAAAGAACGTCCTGAGTTAGAATCCCAGCTGTCTGCATGTTCTCTCTGTGCAGGAATGGATTCTGTCCGGGTCCTCCGGCTTCCTCCCACACTAAAAAAAACAACATACATTTTCGGTTAATTGGTCTGTCCAAATTGCCCTTAGGTTTGAGAGTGTGTGTTCATGGTTGTTTGACCTGTTTGTCTCCATAGGCCTTTGCCACCAAGCTGGTTTCAGTGCTAGTTCAGTGCCAGAGCCTGACTTTGGCACCGGTTCGCCATAGCACCCGTTTCTTGGTTTCAAACCAGTGCTTAACCTAGCACCAACTGGAGACACAGATACCATTAAATTACCCAAAAATTCCGATAGTGGAAACAGGCCTAATTTGAATCTGCATAAATGGGCCTTAAAGGGTCCCCCATTATATTACATCTTTACCTCTAGTCTAGTATTGTTTATACATGGCAGGGGCAATCTATGCTTTCATGGTGTTTACATCACAATTTCACCTTATTGTCCAATTTGACATCAGAAAGGCATTTCTATCTGGACAACTGCCGCTCTATGGATATTTTCTCTTTTTCACACCATGTAAACCCGGGACATGGTTGAGTGTGAAAATCTCAGTAGATCAGCAGTTTCTCAAATATTCTGACTAGCCGGCCTAGCGCCAACAACCATACAGTTTACACCTACTGGCTAATTCTTTCATCCTTGGCAGCTCAGAGGTGAAACAGTAGTGGGTCAGCTTTAACCCCTTAATTAGTCCTCATGTGAAGCAATGAGGTTCACAAAACAAACAAAAAAAAGTTGCATTTCCTGCGAAAATGCAATGTGAATGCTGTAAGGTGAATTTAATTGCAGAAAATGGCTGAAGTATTTGAAGTCAACTGTTAAAGACTTGCTGAAGTGTAATAAACAGAAACAGCAGAAAAAAGAAAAGAGCTGTGCCAACCGTACCACATAGAAAAACGGTCACAATTAGCTAAAATAAAAAGTTGAATATTATGAAAAGTATAAAGGTCATGAATACCAAAAGATTTACACGGAAAAAGCAGAATGAGATGAATAGTTGAAAAGAATGGTTAAAATAGCATAAAGTATGCAGAAGTAGTTGAAGTTCAAAAAACGTACCCGAAGCGTATGGTAGCATGTTGCAAAACACAAACATGTTGGTTAACAAACATTCAATCCATTCAGTATAATAAAAATAAGCTTAAAGGGAAATGTTAGCTAAAATTAGCTGAAATGCAAATGTTAGCTAAAATGCTAGTGGTAGTAAGTTGGCAAACACTAACATGGCGCTAAACATTAACAAAATCTATTTAGCAAGGTAACCTTAGCTGTTAAGTCAAATTAGCTTAAATGTTGATACTAACTGTAATATCAGTGTTAGCTTAAATACTAGTGGTTGTATGTTGGCAAACAGTATCATGTTCGTTACCTAACCTAATCCTTTCAGTATGTTAACATATCCCCAAAATGCAAATATTAGCGAACATTAGCTAAAATGCTAATGTTAGCTTAAATGTTGATTTTAGCTTAAATGCTAGAGATAGCTTGTTGGTAAACACCAACATGTTGGTTAACAGTAACTCAATCCATTCATTATGTTACTTCTAGCTGTTAAGTCAAAATGTCCTAAAATTCCATTGTTAGCTTGAAAGACTTAAATTGCTATGGTTAGGAAAAAAGCTATTGGTAGCATGTTGGCATGCATGAACATATTGGTTAACAATAAAAACCCATTCAGTTTGTTAAAATCAACCCAAAAACAAAATGATAGCTAAAATTAGCTAAAATGCCGATGTTAGCTAAAATGTTAGCTAAAATGATAATGTTAGCTAATGTTAGGTTAACTTTATCTTAATCCATTCAGTATGTTAACTTTAGCTATTAAGTCAAAATTAGCTAAAACGCTAATGTTAGCTAAAATGCCACAGAAAGCATGTTGTCAAACCCTAACATATTGGTTAACTGTATCTCAATCCATTCAGTAGGTTAACTTTAGCTATCAAGTCAAAATTAGCTAAAAGGCTAATGTTAGCTTAAATGCTAGTGTTAGTATAATGGATAACAATAGTAAGTTAGCTAACAATATCTTACTCTATTTATAATGCCTAAGATTGCCTAAACACACAAGTCTGTGTAACTGCCATTTAAAAGTAATCACTGTTTTCCAGGTGTTGGAACAGTAAAATGTCCACTGTTGCCTGCCTAGTACCTGAAGTATTTGAAGTCAATTGTAGAAGACCTGCTGAAGTGTAATGCGCAGAATCAGCAGAAAAAAGAAAAGTAGTCTACCAACCCTACTGCATTGAAAAACTCACAATTAGCTAAAATGCCAATGTTACCTAAAATCAGCTAAAATTCTAATTATTACTCCAAACGCTAGTAGTAGCATGTTGGGAAAGACAACAGGATTGGTTAAAAGAAGACTTATCAGCTAACTTCCAAAAATTACCCAAAACGCTAGTAGTAGCATGTTGGGAAACACAACTATGTTGGTTAAAAGAAGACTTATTATATTCAGTGAATTGACAACAAGCTATAACACCAATATTATTGAAAATTAGCTAACATGCTAATGTTGGCTAAAATGCTAGTGGTAGCATGTTGACAAACACAAACATGTTGGTTAACAATAATTCAATCCATTCAGTATAATAAAAATATGCTTAAAGGGAAGTGTTAGCTAAAATTAGCTGAATTAGCTTAAATTTTGATACTAACTGATATACTAGTGTTAGCTTAAATGCTAGTGGTAGCATGTTGGCAAACAGTATTATGTTCGTTAACATAAACTTAATCCTTTCAGTATGCTAAAATATTCAAAATAATTAAATGATTATCTAAAATCCCATTGTTAGCTTGAATGAGCTAAATTGCTATGGTTAGCAAAAAAGCAATTTGTAGTATGTTGGCAGCCATGAATACATTGGTTAACAGTAACTTAACTCATTCATTTTGTTCAAATCAACCCAAAAACCAAATAATAGCTAATGTTTGCTAAAATGCCAATGTTAGCTAAAATGCCACAGATAGCATCTTGGCAAACACTAACATGTTCGTTACCATGAACTTAATCCTTTCAGTATGTTAAAATCTTCCTAAAATACTAATATTAGTGAACATTAGCTAAAATGCTCATGTTAGCTTAAATGCTAGAGATAGCATGTTGGTAAACACCAACATGTTGGTTAACAGTAACTCAATCCATCCATTATGTTAATTTTAGCAGTTAAGTCAAAATTAGCTAAAATGTTATTGTTAGCTTAAATGAGCTACATTGCAATGGTTAGTAAAAAAACTATTGGTAGCATGTTGGCAAACATGGACATATTGGTTAACAATAATTCAAACCATTCAGTATGTTACAATTGAACTGAAGTGTATTATGATGATTTGAAACATCCTGTCCAGGAGTGATGCTGAGAAACTAGTCCATGCATTTGTTACCTCAAGGCTGGACTACTGTAATTCTTTACTATGAGGAAGTCCACAAAATGCCATTAAAAGCCTTCAGTTGATCCAAAATGCGGATATATATATAAAAGAGAGATCACATTTCTCCTGTTTTAGCTTCCCTTCATTGGCTCCCTGTTAAATCCAGAATAGAATTTAAGATCCTTCTTCTTGCATACAAAGCCCTTAATAATCAGCTCCATCATACATCAGAGATCTAATTGTTCAATATGTTCCTAACAGAGCCCTTCGCTCTCAGACTGCAGGTTTACTTGTAGTTCCTAGGATGTCTAAAAGTAGAATGGGAGGCAGATCTTTTAGTTATCAGGCTCCTCTCCTGTGGAACCAGCTCCCAGCTTTAGTCCGTGAGGCAGAGACTCTGTTTACTTTGAAGCCAAACTTAAAACTTTCCTTTTTGATAAAGCTTATAGTTAGAGTGGCTTAGGTCATCCTGAGCTATCTCTGTAGTTATGCTGCTATAGGCTTAGACTGCTGGAGGACAGACTTACCAATTTTCTTCACTCTGCTACTTCCTTTTCTACTACTACTCTCCAGTTGTATTGCAGTACATTCTGCTATTTCGACTGTTAACTTTGTGTTCTCTGTGTTTATCTCTCCATAGAAGATATACCTGGTCTGGTATCCTGCTTGGCTGGAATGCCCTGTTGGACGGGGGGCATCGACTGGGATGGTGCTCCCAGTGACTGAACATCCACTGTGTCCTGTTATTAACTTTTTACTTTCTGTAACATAGAAAGTACTCTAATATCAGATCTTCTGTTCCTTCTGTGTCTCTGCTCTGTCTTCTCAAACCCCCAGACGGTCGTAGCAGATGGCCGCTCCTACTGAGCCTGGTTCTGTTGGAGGTTTCTTCCTGTTAAAGGGGAGTTTATCCTCTCCACCGTCGCTACATGCTTGCTCAGTATGAGGGATTGCTGAAGGATTGCTGTGGTTGGAAAGTCTGCCCAACCTCACGCCAATGACTGACGCAATCTGCTGGGATTCCTTAAATAGGAAACTTTTTAACTGATTGGAATGTTTGTATAAATGTATTGAAATGACTTCTTGTTAAGTGCCTTGAGATGACATCTGTTGTGAATTGGCCCTATATAAATAAACTGAATTGAACTGAATTATTAAATCTACAAGTTGTTTGAGATGTCTTACAATAACCCTGAAACGTCAGTTTTACAGTGGAGGCCATAATGTATAGTAATTCATTTTCTACCACAAGAGGGAGCTCCACCTAAAGCCATAATAAGGCCTGCCATTTTTCGACCAATCACACGCCAGCTCTCACTGGGGGAAACAGCCTAAGTGCAGCACCTCACTTATGTCTCCTAATTTCTCAGCCGTTTTAACAGGTAACGCAGCTTCCGAACTACTCTTAATAACTTAAGAACCGCAAGGCGTATCGACGTCACCAATGTACCGTTTGTATCGGAACAGATAGGGGAACGCTCTCAAACCACTCAATTTGTTGAAAATATAATATTACAGCCGTAAAATGTCGTTGAATATGTTGATAAATTTGATGGAAACATTAATCTGTCCTTCCTTGGTCCCGAACTACATCCTCTTACTCTGAAAATATAAGGCCTATCGAAATTATTCTTTCACTGTGAGTATGAGCAGGCTTTGATGAAGAATCATGGTTCGTTTCATGTGTGTACCTCAATCTGTCTAGGAGCAGTGCTTTTGTAAAAATGAGCATGATTTTGGCATTTTTGAATCTGAGCCGTTTTGGCGAAGAGCAGATTTGTTACACTCGAACAAACAAAACTTATGGAGAAATGGTAACGGGTATCAAAAAAATTGTTGAATCATGAGCGTCAGGAAGGTCTGAAGTTATTTTGGCACAAGGCTCATGTTTCTACGTCGCGATATGACTTTACGAATATGAGTCAGAATACAGCTGAGAGTTTTGCTCAGTCCCAATGCATTCCAATAGTCCCTCCTGGGTGCCGCCACTTTGCTTCGGGTCGATTTGCCAAAAAACTCTAACTGTCACATAAATTTTGGTGACATTTACTGAATCAAAAATTGAAAACCTACGTTTTGATATATAATATGTGCAGAAAGAGTGAAATATGAGCGAGTGAGCGGAAGTTGTTCGTTGAAAATCAGGAAAGTGGAAAAAGTGTAATTCTACTAGTGTGGGCCAAAAGTTGAATGGTTAAAATAGCACAAAGTATTCAGAAGTAGTTAAAGTTCAAAAAACGTACGGAAGCAACTATAAAACGGAAGAATGAAGAATACAGAGAAACAGGATCTCAAGAGTGTGAATGCCTACAGCATTCAGACTAATTAGGATCATGGATGGAACGTGTCATCTGGGAGGGCTGCTGTTACAACAATGCACTGGCCTCGGCTGGTTCATGAGGAAGTTGAAAAAAGGTGACAAGTGACAACTTTTTTTTTGAAAGGCAAGAAAGGTAATATTTCATTCCTTACTCATCATTATGGCCACAACAACCTATGACTTAACCTTAGCTTCTGTTGTTAAACAAACTTATTGTAGATTTTTTTAAGCTCGAGTTATTCTGTGGAACTTTGTAGACGGCTCCACAGTCTATGTGACGATTCATCCTCCTTGTCTGATGTTGATGTAAGTGATTTGGCATGCTGCTTGTCTCCTAATGATGATGTTTTACAATTAGCTTTGAAAACTGTGGAAATGCCTCCCCACCCCCCTTGGCAACCGCTCTTATTGGCAAAGGGCTCTATGTTTAGAAAGCGCCTGTTCTTGGCCAAATCAACGTTTATGATAGACTATACCAGATGGGATATTGCAGATGGTCGCATGATCTGGCCTCTGGTGGGACTGCTTCAGGACTACCAAAACAGGGTGCAATATTTGGGGAAAAATAAGACATTAATGCAAGTGTGAGATTATAATTGTCTTTAACCTTTTGCACAGTCCTTATAGATAATGAATTTGACTTTTTAGGGTCATAAGGTTTTCTCTTGCTTTCGAGGATTGATGCTTTTCCAATGAAGGTTTTATATCCACTATTTCCATCTAACACACTTATCACTGCATGCATATATAACACCGGCAAGATCATTCATATGTGCTTAGATATTTGATGCAGCTGTTACGTTTGAAGCTCAGCCCAACTGCACCGTTAATCATTTCTGTATGATGGAGAAATCTGCCCATCCCTCTCACCCCTCTCACAATTAATCCACATCCTCCACGCTCGGAAGGGTTAACATTGTGGGACGACAAATTATCCCCCGTCGTCCGCGATTCTGCTTAAGTGCCTCTCTGACTTGGCGAGGGCTGATCGATCGCTTTGTTTATCAGTCATAAAACTATTAACAATCAATCTTTCCACCCTTTTTTCCTGCTTCCATCACTACTTTTTCCTGGTGTAATTTTGTTTATGGATGATTATACATTCATTAATGCATGGGTAGTTGTGCATTTTGTCAAATGCTCCATATGCGAGGGAGATGCAGTGACACAGATTACTGCACAGATGCCCATTGAGGAATCTTTTAATTAACACTATGGTTTACGTCTCTGGAAAGACCTCACCGTGGCAGGGAAAGAGACGGATGCTTGGAGAGAGGAATTGAAATTGAGGGGCGGGAGGAGAAGGGCAAAGAGAGAGAGGGGTGGGTGACCCAAATCTTGAGGGAGATGATTGAACATGACAGCAATAAAAATAAAAATGTTGAGACCTTATGCGAGAGCTGCAACAAAATCTGCTCTGCAGAGCTTCAAGTAGGCCTATGACCCTGCGGGGTACAAATGCCATCTTTGATTGCTTTTTGTTTCACCTCTGTGGTTTGACGTCAAGTTTCAATCTGTTGCATAATGTTCCACCGCACTAAACAAGAAGAAAAACTTGTTTTTCAGCTCTCTGCATTGTTAAGGAACGTGCACTCAGATTGGCTCTTCTCTTGTTTTCTTTTCTGGCTGGATCACCTGGAAATTCTGTATCCATCCTCCTGCTGCCTGAACCTCCACTGGCATTAAATAATACATTCAGACATGCTGTCAGAGATCACTTGACCCTGAAACTATTGGATTTCACATAAAAATCCCCAGCACTGCAGATGAGTGTAGACCTCTGCAGACAGTTTTTGCTAATCCATGCTCAGACCTTGCCTGAGGGCACGCAGGGTGGTGAGGCGAGTGCAGCTTGGGTTGTGGTGCATATGTCCATCCATTCACTGGACCTTTATGTTTTGGCTGTGTAAATGAGAGATGAGGGCACCCAGAAACTCATGCACAAGCGGTCAGAGTCGGTGTTTTGTAAACCTTTCATTAGAGCAATTGCAACATTATGTTTAAAATTAAGTGAGAGTTTAAGGTTTTTTCCTCCTTTTTGAATTTATGTCTCATAACAAGCAATTATTTGCATGTATTTGGTGATATAAACACGCAAAGTACAGCATAAAAAGCGAAAGGCAAATGACATTGTTTTTTTTTCAACTAAAAATCTTGAAAGTAAAGCGTGCATATTTGTCCAGCCCCCATTTTTCTTACACTGCTTAATAGAATCAAGTCCACTTGTTTGACAAAAAAGCACCCTAGAGGTCCATAACTCTGGAGGAGCTGCACAAGTCCCACGCTCAGGTGAAAGACTCTATAGACACAACTATTAGTTGGTTACTCCACAGATATGTCCTTTATGGAAAAGCTGCAAAAAGACAGCCTAAAGAAGTCCAGTTTAGAGTTTGTCACAAGCCATGTAGGGAACACGGCAAACAAGCTGAAGATGATCCGGTCAGATGAGACCATAAATGCATATTTTGGCTTGCATGTAGATCACTGTGCTTGGCAGTGATCTACTTTCCTTCCACTTCACAGTTAAGCCTTACATTGTGTTGGTCTATCACATAAAATCCCAACAAAATACGCTGAGGTTTGTGAATATAATGTGAAAAAGACTTAAAGGCATTGTAGTTTTTTTTGGGGTGGTTTTTACGCAGCACTACAGCTTGCGGAGGCTAATGACCTAGCTCAACCTTTTCTGGTTAGAATCTCATGTTGTTCTGATGAAAAGTGGTACTGAAGATAGAGAGCCAACACTCTGTTCAAGAAGAGCCAGAGAGAGAAAGCTATACAGGGATATAGTCTGTTTCTCTCTCTGTGCGTGTGCATGTGCGTGCGTGCGTGCATGTCCGTGTGTGTCAGGATTAGGTAACTGAAGTTCATCAGGTTTGCCGTTATGTTTGCTCCCCGAGGCGGATGTGCTGGAATTAGAGTTTGTGAAGAACTCTGTCTCTCTCTCTTTTTTTTTTTTTACTCACACTCTATCCTTTTAACTACTTGAGTACAGAGACACAACCGATAAAATTTCCAATATAAAACCCCTATCCCTCTGTTAAAGTTCTTAACTTAGAAACAGATATAATCTGGAAGCTGGCGCCTTGCTGCTGCAGATGATGATGTATGAGCTCGGCTGCTGCTGCCGTCGTGTGGCTGTTGATGTTTGTCTCTCGCGCAATTGCCCTGCAATCCTTGTTTGTAGCAGCTCTGTTTCGCACGCTCCGCCTGCTTTCACGGCTATTTTTTTTTCTTCTTTGTGTCACGTCATCAGGAAGAAAGACGAGAGGAAACTGACAAGGATGGAAAAAAAGAAGCAAGGGTGAGGGAGAAGAAACTGTGAGTCTGAAGAGAATCGGGTGTAGTTTCTCTAAAGGAAAGATGCAAAAGCCGCACGAGCTTCTGCCGCCTGACAAGCTGGTAATTAAAACTATGGGGAGGCTCCTGAGAGGGATATACAGAGAGATCTGAGCACAATATACGGCAACAAATGCTATTGGACCATATAGAATATGCAATTTCGACCACTGCTTCTGAGGCTTTTTTCTGTTTTCACCCTCCTCATCCTCTATGACTTCTGATTTCCTTGCAGCTAATTGGTTAAGGCGATTTTTTTTCTTACTCTCCTCCCTAAAAATTAGCTTTGAAAGCATTGCACAAGCCTTCTTGTTTTTACTTGTTCCCGCTGACTTTTATAAGGGTCCTTTTTCAGAAGAAAATCGGCAGCCATAAAAGCCATATTCGATCTGTAAGATGCAAAGTCCTCACACCAGCGAGGGGTCAGCCCTGGTTTAAAGGCTTCAGAAAAATAGATTTGGACTAAAATCACATGAAATTGCTTCCTCAAAGTCCTGCCTAGGCATATATATATATATATATATATATATATATATATATATATATATATATATATATATATATATATATATATATATATATATATATACAAAACTTAAAAGGGCTTCTCAAATAGTTTTACTGCTAAACATTATGAAATGAAACTGTTTCACATGTTTGAAAAGCTTAATTATGTATTCTCTTTAGCCAGGCAAAGGGTCAAGCACTTAAAGAATTATTCTCTCTTTCACTGATTTTCAAAGGGATTCCGCATCCTTGCTATTTGACTTGCACAGCTGGACCTCTGACCATTTTGAAAAAAAACAAACGTATTTCTAGAAGATGAATTCTGATGAGCTTTAAAGATATAGATGAGCACACACACTTTCATCACACTCACTTTGAGGTGTGAAGGAAACTGGGCACAACATCAAATCCTAAGAAGGGTGAAGTGACTAATTATCCCACCTGAGAGATTTAAAACTACAAATAATCTGATTAGCATGAAGGCGAAACCGTTGCTGTTGTCTTGACTGTTTTATGTTCTCCTGAAATATCAAACGTCAGAAGTATTTATAGTCAAAACCATGATTTCTGCATGATGACAGTCCTGTTTCCCAAAGGAGGCTAAACATGCTCATGTGTGAGTACGGCATAGATGATGAAATCTAGAAATGCTGCCGTGCAACGTCTGCACTGGGCTCCCTTGGGCTGAATGCAGGTCTGACAATTGTACAATAGCCTGGGCATCACTCTAATCAATAACATTAACAAGGTGATTGGAGTCTATTAAATACAATGCATGCAAATAAATGAGCTTTTCTTAAAGATTAAGTAGCAGCATTGCCTTCTAAAGGTATTCATATTTGAACTTTATGATGATTCAACTACAAACTTCAACGTATTTTATTGCCATTTTTTGTGTTAGGCCAAAGCAATTTTGTGATGTAAAACTGTGTAAGTAACCGTAACATGAAACCAAAAATTTGTTTAAAATTTTTTTTTAAACTGAAAATTACAGTGTGCAATTGTATGCAACCCACTTTTATTTTGACACCTCTAAACCAAATCAAGTGCAACCATTTGGCGGAAGTTGCCTTGATCTCACCAAATGAGAAATTACAGTATCTCTCTATAAACTGAACAGCTTTGTGAAGGCTTTTAGAGGTTTGTCAGAAAAAATAGAAAACAAGTAGCATCATGAAGACCTGGGGAGCACCGCAGAAATGTCAGGAATGAAGTTGCGGAGAGGTTTAAATCCTGGTTAAGATGCAAAACAATATCCCAAGCTTTGAACATCTCACAAAGCACTGTTTAGTACTCCTTCTTCTCTATCGGCTTTTCCCCTCAGTGGTCACCAGGGCGAATCACCTGTCTCCATTTAGTCCTATCTTCTGCATATTCTACCCTCACACCAACTAACTTCATGTCGTCTTTCACCACATCCGTCAATCTCCTTTTTGGTCCTCCTGCCTGGTGGCTCTAACCTCAGCATCCTACTACCGATATAATCGTCGTCTCTCCTCTGAACTTGTCAAAACCCTCTCAGTCTAGCCTCTCTGACTGTATCTCCAAAACATCTAACATGAGCTGTCCCTCTGATGTACTCATTCCTGATCCTATCCATCCTCGTCACTCCAAAAGAGAATCTCAACATCTTTGGTTCTGCAACCCCCAGTTCTGCTTCCTGTCTTTTCCTCACTGTCTCATACAACATTGCTGGTCTCACTGCTGTCTTGTAGACCTTTCCTTTCATTCTAGCTGAAACCCTTTTATTACACAAGATATTTCACGCTTTTCTCCACCCATTACAATCAGCTTGCACACGCTTGTTCACCTCTTTCCCACACTTTCCGTTCCTCTCGACCACTGACCCTAAGTACTTAAAGTTCTCCACCTTCTTTACATCAACTCGCCGTAACTTCACAGGTCCACATGTGTCTTTTTCATTTGCACACATGTATTTTGTCTTGCTTCGATTAATCTTCATTCCTCTATTTCCCAGTGCACACCTCCACCTCTCTAACTTTTCCTCTATGTGCAGGCTGCTCACACTGCAGATTATAATGTAATCTGCAAACATCATAATCCATGGAGACTCCTGTCTAACCTCATCTGTCAGCCTTACCATTTCCAAAGTAAACAAGAAGGGTCTTACAGCCAATCCTTGATGCAGTCCCACCTCCAGCTTGAACTCCTCTTTCACTCCTTCAGCACACCTCACTACGGTCTTACTGCTCTCATACATGTCCTTCACCACTCTCGCTGCCACTCCAGACCACCTCATGCAATACCACAGCTCTTCTCTCTGAACCCTGTCATGCACTTTCTCTAAATCTACAAAGACACAATGCAGCTCTCGCTGGCCTTCTCTGTACTTCTCAATCAGCAAGCAAAAATTGCTTCTGTGGTATTCTCTCTTGGCATGAAACCATACTGCTGCTCACAAATGTTCACTTAAGCCTAACTTCCACCACTCTTTCCCATATCTTTATTGTATGACTCATTATTACTCATTTCCATCCCTATCCTTAATCACCCTAACCTGTTGTACATCTTTTCCATCCCTATCGCTCTTCTTCACCAATCTGTACAAATCATTATCTCCCTCCTTACTGCCCAACCCATCATAAAGGTTATCGTACGCCCTTTGTTTGGCCTTGACCACCTCTACCTTCACCATATGCTGCATCTACCTGTACTCATCTCTACTCTCCTGAGTCCTCTCAGTGCCCCACTTCTTCTTAGCTAACTTCTTTCTTTATATATGCTCCTGGACTTTGATTCCTCTGGGGAAGGAGCCGGAGCTGGTGTGCGAGGTTGAGAGGTTTCGACTGGACATCGTCGGACTCGCCTTGATGCACGGCTCAGAGGGGTTGGACTCTGTTCCACGCTGGAGTTGCCCCCACTGAGAGGCGCAGAGCTGGGGTGGGCATACTTGTTGCCCCCCATCTCGCCGCCTGTACGTTGGGGTTTACTGCGGTGAACGAGAGGGTAGCCTCCCTACACGTGGGATCGGTCCTGACTGTTGTTTGTGCTTACGCACCAAACGGCAGATCAGATTACACACCCTTTTTGGAGTCCTTGAAGGGGGTGCTGGAGCGTACTCCTCCCAGGGACTCCCTTGTTCTGCTGGGGGAATTCAACGCTTACGTGGGCAATGGCGGTGAGACCTGGAGGGGTGTGGTTGGGCGGAATGGCCCCCCCGATCTGAACCCGAGCAGTGTTTTGTTATTGGACTTCTGTGCTCATCATGATTTGTCAATAACATACACCATGTTAAGGCATAAGGGTGTCCATATGTGCACTTTGCACCAGGACACCCTAGGTCGCAGCTTGATGATTGACTTGGTTGTCGTTTCATCTGATTCTGCGGCCGCATGTTTTGAACACTCTGGTAAAGAGAGGGGCTGAGCTGTCCACTGATAACTACCTGGGGGTGAGTCGGCTCAGATGGAGGGGGAGGACGCCGGACAGACCTGGCAGGCCCAAACGTGTTGTGAAGGTCTGGTGGGAACATCTGGCAGAGTCTCCTGTCAGAAGGAGCTTCAACTCACACCTCCGGCAGAACTTTGAACATGTCCCGGGGGAGGCGGGGGACATTGAGTCCGAGTGGGCCATGCTCCGTGCCTCCATTGTCGAGGTGGCTGAACGAAGCTGTGGCCGCAAGGTGGTCAGTGCCTGTTGTGGTGACAACCCTCGAACCCGCTGGTGGACATCGGCAGTAAGGGATGCTGTCTGGCTAAAGAAGGAGTCCTATCTGGTCTTTTTGGCATGTGGGACCCCTGAAGCAGCTGAAAGGTACCGGCGGGCCAGGCGGATTGCGAGACAGATGGTCGCTTAGGCAAAAACTTGGGCGTGGGAGAAGTTTGGAGAGGCCATGGAGAACGTCTTCCGTGTGGCTTTGAAGCGATTCTGGTCCACCATCCGGTGTCTCAGTGGTGTGAAGCGGTCTGCCACCAACACTGTTTACAGTGGGAATGGTGTACTGCTGACCTTGATGTGGGAAGTTTTGGGTGAGAAGCTCAGTCATCCGGAGGCAAGGCAATTTTATTTGTATAGCACACTTTCAACAACAAGGTAATTCAAGGTGCTTTACATGATTTGGTGATTTAAAAAAACAAACAAAAAAAACATGGAATATAACATTGGAAATTAAAAGTCAATAAAGCAAGAGAAACATCAATAAAGCAAGAGAGCATGAACACATTTCATACATATGACATCAAGCATTTACTCAAAGGCAATTCTAAACAGATGAGTTTTTAGTCTCGATTTAAAGCAGTTCAGAGTTTGAGCAGCTCTGCACTCGTCAGGAAGTCTGTTCCAAATAAGGGGAGCATAGAAACTGAAAGCTGCTTCTTCATGTTTGGTTCTGAGTCTAGGGATGTTTAGTAGGCTAGAGTTGGAGGACCTGAGTGGTCTTGGTGGTTGGTACGGTGACAACAGGTCTTCAACATAATTTGGTGCTAAGCCATTTAATGATTTATAAACTAGTAGGAGTATTTTGAAATCTAGTCTCTGAGCTACAGGGAGCCAGTGTAAGGACTTTAGAATTGGGGTGATGTGCAGCTGCAGCTGTCTGATTAACTTTTTAGCCAGACCTGTGAGGACACTGTTGCAGTAATCAATCCGACTAAAGATAAACATATGGATGAGTTATGGACATTAGTTCTTTAATACTAGAAATGTTCTTCAGGTGATAGATGGCTGACCTTGTGATTGCCTTTATGTGATCTTGGAGGTTCAGGTCTGAGTCCATTACCTAGGTTTCAGGCCTGATCAGTAGTTTCTAGCAGTATTAATTGAAGCTCTGTGCTGACTCTTGATCATTCCTCTTTGGGTCCAAAAATAATTACTTCAGTTTTGTTTCTGTTCAGCTAGAGAAAGTTATGGCACATCCATCCATTTATTTGGTTGATGCATTGATTTAGGGTTTGAATGGGTTCAAAGTCACCTGGTGACATTGTAATGTAAAGCTGAGTATCATCCACGTAGTTATGGTAGCTAATGTTACTGGTTCCTATAATCTGGCCTGGAGGGGGCTCAGAGTAGAGCTGCTGCTCCTCCACATCGAGAGGAGTCAGTTGAGGTGGCTCAGGCATCTGGTCAGGATGCCTCCTGGATGCCTCCTTGGTGAGGTGATCCGGGCTCGTCCCACCGGGAGGAGGCCCAGAGGAAGACCCAGGACACACTGGAGGGAATATGTTTCTCGGCTAGCCTGAGAACACCTTGGGATTCCTCCCGAGGAGTTGGCCCAAGTGGGTGGGGAGAGGGAAGTCTGGGTCTCTTTGCGTAAGCTGCTGCCCCCGTGACCCGACCCCGGATAAGCAGGAGAAAATGGATGGATGGATGGAATTTATTATTCCACCACCAAGTCTCCATATCTACTTTCCTCCTTCCAGATGACACACCAAGTACCCTTCTTCCTTTATCCCTAATCACATTAGCTGAAGCTGTCCAGTCATCTGGGAGCACCTGTTGGCCACCAAGAGCCTGTCTCAACTCCTCCCTGAAAACTTCATAACACTCTTCTTTTTTCAGTTTCCACCACCTAGTCATCTGCTCTGCCTGTGTTCTCTTTGCCTTGCTCACCATCAGTTTCATCCTACAGGCCACCATTATATGCTGTCTAGCTACTAATTTTCTTCAGATCACAACGCCTACATAAGATGTAGTCCAACTGAGTGGTCCTACCTCCAATCTTATTAGTCACCCTATCTTCCTGCCTCTTCTGGAAGAAAGTATTTACAACAGCCATTTCCATCCTTTTCGCAAAGTCTACCACCAACTATCCTTCTTTGTTTCTGTCCTAGATACCAAACCTGCCCATCACTTCCTCATGACCTCATGTACTAATCACCACCCTCTCAACTCTGGGGATACATTGCATCAAATCATCTAGTTCACTCCATAATTTCTGCTTCTCTTTTAACTTACAACTTCCCTGTGGGGTATAACCACTAACAGATTATTATTCCTTAAATTTCAAGCTTCAGACTCATCAGTCTATCTGACACTCTTTCACTTCCAGAATGTTCCGAACAAACTTTTCCTCCAAGATAAACTCCTACTCCATTTGTCTTTCCATCTATACCATAGTAAAACTATTTGAACCCTTCTCCTAAGCTTTTAGCCTTGCTACCTTTCCACCTGGTATCCTAAACAAATAGTATATCCACATTCCTTCTCTGCATCATGTCCACCAGCTCTCCAGCTTTACCTGTCCTACTCCCAGCATTCAAAGTCCGTACTCAGAGTTTCACACTCATGCATTTCCTCTTCTCTCTCTTCCGACCCACACTTTCCTCCTCTCCTCCGTCGACCAACAGTGGTCCAATTTCCACCAGCACCGTGTGGGTCAACAGCACCGGTGGCAGTCATTGTTAACCCGGGCCTCGACCAATCTGTTATTGAGTTCATATTTGTGATTTGCATATTTGATTTGGCCTAGCTTTTACATCAGATGCCCTTCCTGATATCACCCTCTGCATTTTTCTGGACTTGGGACCGTCACAAAAAATCACTGGCTAGCGACCCCTTATGGTTGCATTTGACCCCTTACGGTTGCATCATCCAAAAATAGAAAGAGTTTGGCATAACCTCAAACCTACTAAAACGTGGCTGATGAGCTAAACTGAAAAAAGAGAGAAATAAAAAAGCAGTAAAAAGGGCCAGAGTCAAGACCTTCCAGGTTGAGGTGACCTACACACTAGCTCCGAGGCGCCCTTACCCTGGGCGACGGCATCTTCTGCGACCTTCTTCACCTTCACAACAGTGCTCTCCTCCTGCTGATCCTTCACCACCAGCACAGTCTCTCCTGACCACACTGGTCATCGGTGATTCCGTTACCAGAAACATTAGAAACAGATACACTGTGACAGAATGTTTTCCGGGTGCTAAGGTTAGAGACATTCTAACCCTACTTCTTTCTGTACTCACTGATTATCCTGATGTCAAAACTGTTGTAGAGCATGTTGGATGTAATGATATTGCTGATGGTACCGCTGAGGTTTTAAAGTCTGACTTTAGAAGTCTTTCAACTGCTCGAATATTGTTCTCTCTGGACCTCTTGCTCCATTTAAAAGAGGCATCAACTGTTTCAGCCACACCCTAAGTCTCAGTACTTGGCTCCAAACTGTGTGTCCAACTTTTAATGCAATTTTATTGATCATTTCAACCTATTTTTTTAACCGACCCTCTCTACTCAAGGAGGATGGGATTCATCCTAACAGGTTGGGCAGTCAGATCCTAACAAATAACACATTTTATGCTATTCACAATAAACCATACAATAAACCAGGAAATCCCTACCTATCAGACCAGCACCTCCTGCAATTTTTAACATGTCACTTTTAAATGTCCGCTCTCTTTTAAACAAATCTTTTATTGTTAATGATTTGATTTTAGATAATAATATTGACTGTCTCTTTTTAACTGAAACCTGGCTTGACGCTGATGCCCCTGTTATTCTCACCGAGAACAGAATTTAAAGTAACATGTCCCACACCCGACTCACAAGAGAGGACACACCCTTGACCTTGTCATAACATATGGCCTGTCCACTAGCGTGTCCTATGTTGTTGACCTGGCTGTGTCAAACCATTTTTGTATATATTTCAATATCACAGGTTTTATCCAAGAGGAGGCCCTGGTGAGAACTGTGAGGAAACAATATAAAACTTCTGAAGTGGCTGCAAATTTGTTTAACATTTCAAACCAAACTCCAGTTCAGACTTTACCTGCATCGTGTAATTTTATTGTTGAGGATTTTAACAGCAGACTAAAGTCAGCCATTGATTCAGCAGCCCCACTGAAAACAAAAACTAGGAAAACCAAGCCCATAAGACCATGGAGAAATGATGAAATGAGAGACCTGAAAAAGAAATGGAGGAGAGAAGATGGAGAAAATTGAGGAAAACAAAGCTCACAATTCATTTTCAAATGTATTGTGAACAACTTAAAATCTATAATTGACATGATCGGGTTTTATGACTCTTATAGGTAACAACTCCAGTCAGCAAAACAACAAGTTGTGGTGAGGAAATTATTTATTAAAAGGAGTGAGAAGGGAACCGGAGGGTCGTCTCGGGAGGAACCAGGAAATGAGCGTTGCATTGCAGACAATAAGAACAATCCCAAATTCCCTTTTTTGATCTTTTAATAAATATTGATTTTAACAAACCCTCCATCTCTCCTTCAGTTGCTACATGTAAGGACTTTGCAGACCATTTCAGAAACAAAATTTGTGCTATCAGATGCAACCTGTTATTGCAGCAAAAATGTTAATATTAACATGTCTGAAGCACAGTTTTTATCTGAGGAAACACTGGAGAGTTTTGTCCTGGTTGATGCAAAGATACTTGATAGAGTTTTCTCTCAAGTTAACTCAACTACCTGCCTTTTAGACCCAATTCCCACATCACAAAAGTTTTTATTCAGCTTAATGAGTTTTTAAATGAACACAGTATTTTAGAAAAAATATAAATCTGGTTTTAGGACAAACCACAGTACCAAGACAGTTCTTATAAAGATTGTTAATGATCTAGTTAATGATCTTTTGACACAGTTGACGACTACATTTTATTGCACAGACTCAAAAGTCTGGTGGGTCTCTCAGGTACTGTTTTAGAATTGTTTTCCTCCTATCTCATAGATCAAAAGAACTTTGTAAGTATGGATACTTACTCCTCAGGAACCCATGACATTCAGTGTGGGGTTTCCCAAGGATACATGTTAGGCCCAATACTTTTTAATCTCTACATGTTGCCACTTGGGGATGTTATCAGTAGGCACGACATTGATTTCCATAGCAATGCTGATGATACACAGCTTTACATTGCCGTGTCTCCTGATCCCGTTGAGCCAGTTAATGTATATTTGAATTGTATTTTAGATATCAAGTCATGGATGGGAGAGAACTTCTTACAGCTCAACCAGGACAAAACAGAAGTTTTAATCAATGGTACTGAAGACAAAAGAGATTCATTTACCAGAACTGGAAAAATTTTAACCTTCTGATTGTGCAAGAAATATGGATGTCCTTTTTGACTCTGAGCTCAAATTTTTTTCTCATATCAAAAGTACGACTAAAATAGAATTTTATCATCTTAAAAAAAATTGCAAGAATACATTGGATCCCTGTGCGTTTTATGATCGGTTTTAAGGTTCTTTTATTAGTTTATAAATGTCTTGATGGTCATGGTCCATCTTATTTGTTCGACATTCTTTTAAATTATGACCCCTCACAGTCCCTGAGGTCCTCTGGTACTGGCCACAAGTCAGAACTAAGACATATGGGAAAGCCTCGTTCTACCACTTTGGCTCTTGTCTGTCGAACAGCCTGCCAGAGAACCTGATGGCCGCAGAAGCTGCTGATGATTTTAAAAAGAAGCTCAAGACCTACCTTTTTAGTTTGGCTTTTAATTAAGTTATTTTATTCATCTAATTTTTATTACTTATCATATCTTTTTCTTTATTTTCTCGATGTATTTTTCAATTGTTATTATTTTGTATTATTATTTATCTATTTATTTTTATATTATCATTATTCTGTTTTTAGGAATTGTTTTATACAGACTAACTCCAGTGTTTCCTTCATGTGGATCCTTTGTGCTGGGAGCCCTGCCAGTTTAGCCATGGAGGTCGCTGCCATGGGATCACTTTTGTCGTAGTGGGCGGGGCTCTGCACAGCAGCCTAATGGCTGTGCTGTGAATACCTGCCTGCCCTGATCATGGCGGTCCCTGTGGTTACTCTTCTGTGGATGTGGGGTGGCTTCCAGTGTGGATGGATCTCCCAAACACTGTCTTCTCACAGTGCTTTCATTCTAGATGTTTTTTTTTATTGCATGTTCACTTAAAGAGAAAGGGACAGATTGAGCAGTGTTTTTGCAGTGAAGGGGCGGAGGACAGGGTGTGTATGTATCTTGTGTGTGCTGAGAGTTTAACTGGTTGTGTATGATCGATTTTGCTTTAAATGTGTTTTTTTTCTTCTGTTTTTATCATGTAAAGCACTTTGCATTGATTTAATCATGAAAAGCACTTTACAAATAAAAATTGATTTGATTTAATGAAACAAAATCTTGTTACACCTTTATGTCACGTGGTTCACTGGATCTCTATCTGTAGACTTTAAGAACCTTGTAGACACTAACAGGAATAACTTTCAATAATAATAATGAATAATAAAGGTTTTTCCTTTCCTTTCCAAACTGTCATTGTAGGCCTGATATGGAGGTTTCATTGTTTGCTACAACTTTTTAATTGTAGTCTTGACAAACTGTTTTTTTTTTACGGAGAAACCAAAATATATTTTTAAGATAATTTAATGTATTTTAGGCGATACTTAAAGAGTAACAAAACTCCAAAACAACTTTTTTTGGCTTCTAAACTGTATAAATGGGAATTTACCAATGCAATCCTAAAGTTTCTGGGATTTATTTTACATTTTCGTGTAAACTTGTTTAATTCTACACTTTTTGGTCTAAAAACGTCTTAGTGCTGCCCTCTTAGGGTTGAACGGTGGCTACTGCATTTGAATTTTGTGATTGGTGGAGAGCGGTACATCTCTACGTCACAGGCATTGACTGTGTCACAGTCATGGTCTTAGACACACCCCGTGGGTTTGGGTATAAAACTATCAGACATCCCGGCCCCATGGCGAGTTTGGAGTGGGATTGCGTTTTTCAGGTTACCATTATTATCTGATTAGCACTTAGTTAGCACAGCTAACATACTGTTTTGAACATTAGCCTATGTTAGCATTACCAATCAGATCCACAGCATTACCATCCTGTCTTCCTCTGCCTCAGCAGCGGGCTCGGGCAGCGCTGACTCAGCGCCCTGAGCCAGCGGCTCGAATTGATACGTCTTGCGGCCGCTGGGCTCCAAAAAGCCTCCCTCTACCCCCGGTGACGACGGAGGAGAAGACATTCAAAATACTTCCAGCTCATGTGTTGAGCTATGTGCTAACAGTTAGCCATAGTGTTCTGACCATGTGGGATTTTGTTTAGTCAACTTAAGTCTGCAATTCTGTACCATATTTTATTGATCCACAGTACAGCTGTTTTGTTTCTTTCAGTTTAAAACCTCTATTTATCATCAATTAACCTGTGAGCCGCAGAATCTTTTTGGCTTCATCGTTTTTCAGTGAGAGAGAGTTTATGTCTCATGACACACACAGGTGTGTTTTCAGGACAGGACAATGAAGTTTGATCCATGCTTCCTCGCATTACTGCTATCCTCCCAATGTCTCCAACCACATCATTTTATGTGTGTCCTCACTTGGTCAGTATGTTCAGCTGATCTGTCTCCTCAGCAGTTGGCCATGCAGTTTTTCCTTCAAAACAAGCAGTCTATTATTCCTCACATCAAAGGGCATTATAGTCTTCATAAAACAATGGAGGAAAACCTCCTACTTAGAGGCACATAACCCTATCTGTTATAAACAGAAGCTGCAGTTGATGTATGCAGACCCTGGTTGTGGCGTTGGGGTGCCTGGTCATTGATAATTTGAACTAGCAGAACTGTAGTGGAATCATCCTGCAAGGATAGGATGATCCTGTAGCATGTTGCTGCATCTTGAAGTAATGCATATGTTGTTATGCTCCCCTTTACTTTTTAAGATGCAAGCGCTGTAAAAAATCTGATTGTCGCTCAATCTATCACTGTGTAAAAAGAAGAGGTTAAAACAAGTAATTAATCCATGAAAAGGAGATTTACGAGGTAGGTAGAGTCCTGATCTTCTTGCAGCATGTGTCTGACACAGTTTCAGTCCTCACTGGGCCTGGAATCCAGTGTGTCTTTGCACCACGGTTATTACAGAGACACAGAGGCTAATCCGGGAGGATCCACTTACCATCACATCACAAGTTCTGTCTAAGAGTAGGTCACAGTCTCTCTTGCTCTTTCTTCTGATGTGCAAGATGTGTCTCATATTCCAGGAAAACATGACATAAAACCCCTCATATCTGTTGATGTTCTGGACTTTCTATCCCACACAAGGAGATGAGAATTATGCTTTAATAATAAATAAAAAAACTGACAAAAACACACAGGATGCGCATGCGGAAAGATCACTGTTCACACAAACAAAACAGAGACTCATTACAGGGCGTAACCCTCCCACTGACCCAGCATGTTGGATAACTTGTGTTGCATAACTGAGGTCAGATATAAAAAGAGGTACATCATCCCCTTACACTCACACACACTGACCCATTTCATGCTTTATCTGGGTCACAGAGTCCACTAGAAATAATTACACAAAAGTCATTTCAGATTAAATTGCTCAGATCAATAGCCCTCACTGTCTCCATAAAAAACTTAAACTTAAACTCAGCCTTGCCATTAAAGAGCTGATTGTGGTTTAGACTGACTGATAAGGATCAACATAATGACGTAAAAACTAAGGCCTTCATCTTTGCTTGTTAATTTACCGGTCATAAAGCTCCCATTTTATTCAGACAAACGCATCCATCCATCCATCCATCCATCCATCCATCCATCCATCCATCCATCCATCCATCCATCCATCCATCCATCCATCCATCCATCCATCCATCCATCCATCCATCCATCCATCCATCCATCCATCCATCCATCCATCCATCCATCCATCCATCCATCCATCCATCCATCCATCCATCCATCCAT